>JANAVB010011482.1:0-326340 GCA_029216955.1 Iris pallida
CCGATATCCACCAAAGACCGTTAGAGTTCGAGGTTAGTTTCAGTTCCTGTTTATGATGTTTGCGAATTTGTTTGTCCTGTGTGAGTTTGTTTTATGTTTAGGCTGGTGCTTTGGTGTTTCTGAAGATTTCTCCGATACGGGGCACGATTCGCTTTGGTGGAGGCGGAAAGCTTAGTCCCCGCTACATCGGACCTTTCACTATCCTTGAGAGGGTCGGTGCAGTGGCTTACCGGCTAGACTTGCCGCCTACGCTAGAGGGGGTACACAACGTGTTCCATGTGTCACAACTGAGACGATTTGTGGCGAACCCCAACCATATATTGGACCATTCAGCGATCGAGGTGGGGCCTATTCTTCATTATCCAGAGCAGCCAGTGGAGATTCTGGATCGTAGGGAGAAGGTGCTCCGGAACCAGGTCATACCCTTGGTTCGTGTTGCATGGAGGCATCACTCTCCAGGTGAGTCTACCTGGGAGAGAGAGAGAACAACATGCGGGAGCGTTTCCCTTATCTATTCGAGCCCTGAGGTCTAATTTTTGTTTCTGTATGTGATTCAGTGTATGTTTGTTTTAATTTTGAGGATAATTTTTTTTTAAGGTGGATAGATTTGTCACCCCCAGTTTTCATGAACAGGGATATTTTGGTAATTTTCCACTTTAAAATTATTTTGGAATTATTTATTTATTTAAGATATTATTTTGGGGTTATTTGAGTCGGGTTCGAATTTCAACACAATCCGACTTGTATCGGGGACCCGGGATAGTGTTGACTCTAGTGGGGCCCACACACTAGTTAGCCATCGCCCATATGTTAATTATTTTAGTTAGTGACTAGGCTAAATTATTTTGGTTAGGAGTAATTAGATTAGTGTTCTAGGAATGACCAAACTAGACCCCAACTTAAACCCCTTTTCATGTATTGCTAATAGGTTAGAGAGGAGGGGGGTATTTTGGGCATTCCCTAATAGGACAAAGACCTCCATGGCCGACCACATTATGTGGATAGGGCTTAGCCATCCATCATTATCCCCTTTTCCATTCTGTCTCTTGTTCTTCCCTAAATTGATTTTGAGAGCAATCCCTAATCATTTCCCCACCAAATCCTTCCATTTCTCCACGCAACCTTCTTCTTTCCTTCTCTATTCAAGCCAAGGAGGAAGCTACCCAAGTTTGAAGAGATTCGGAGCTCGTTTGTGTCCGTTTGGGATTCCTACGAGTCGGTGGCGTATCGGGAGGCTTTTTCTTCGATCCGAGTCACCGGGAGGTATAAATCCCTTCTCCTTCTCATTTCCCTCATATATTAGGATGATTTTGACCCATAGGAATGACCCCCATGGTTATGTCTCCATTTGTGTCCATTTCGTGTCCATTTGGAGACTTAGATGTGTCCTAATGGGTAGGATCGTGTCATAGTGGGAAAAACCCTATTTGGACACATGTGGATTTATTTATATATTGATTAGATGATGTTTTAATATTTATTCCAGATTTTTCTATGTGTTTAGGAATGTGTTTCCTATGTATCATATTATATCATATTATAAATCTATATATGTATAAATATATATGGTGGTATATATATATATACTATTCTCTTTATATATATATGTTTATATATATTATGGCTTAGATATATATATGGATATATATTTTGGTGGGTGGTGTGATACTTTGTGTTTGGTTGTGGGTGGTAGGTTCGGCCAAGTAGTGGAGTGTGTGTGTGTTTGTGTTAGTTAAGAGTGTGTGTATGTGAGGTATTTGAGTGAAGGGTTGTGAGGATTAGAAGGGGTTTGAATGTGAGATAGAGTGGAGAGTGGTGTTGAGAGGGGGAGGGAACATCCATAACCCAGCTGCCAAAATAGCAGCTTGACAGTCCCTTGTGGCTATCACTTAGGCCTATTGGCTGTCACTTGGCAACCCTCTAACAGCCCCTTCAACCCCATCTATAAAGCTGTCATTTTGGACTTCAAAACAATCCTATGTATGTCCCTGTTAACCTCCACATTACACCCCTACATTCAGCCCTAACACAGCTCTAAAATAGTCCAAAAACCATCACCATTTTAGCCCCAATACACCCCATTTCAGTCCCTTAATGTTCAGTCCAGTTTAGTCCATGTGGGCTGTCCCTAACAAGCCCTATAACTGTCCACATTGCTTCATAAATTAGTCCCATTTAAACACTCTAAAACAAGTCCCCAAATTTTAGTCCTAAACACCCTTGCTGTCCACTAAATCAGACCTGAAATCAGCCACAAATCAGCCCCTTGAATTCAGTCCTAAACACCTACAAGTGAATGTCACTTTGGCCATAAATCAGTCCATTTATTCACCCCTTGTTGTCCCAAATAGCTATCCAATTTAGCCTATTTAGGCTGTCCATGTTAGTCCCAAACTTAGTCCATAATAGCCCAACAAAACCTGTCCTAAAATACACTGAGTCAGTCCATATATACTACATAAATGTCCTCTTAGATAGCCTATCTAGCTGTCCTAAAATCAGTCCACTATGAGCTTTGTGTGTGTGTGTATTTATGAGTTTGTGAGTGCGAGACTAAATGAGTATAGCTAGTAGCCTATAGGTTAGCCTATGTGTAAACTATAGGAAAGCCTATATGAGTGTGATATATGTGAGTGAGTGTGTGAGTGAGTTGTGTGGGTAAGTGTTAGGGTGATGTGAGGAAAATTCATGATATTGGTAAGGTAATGCAAGTTTTACCTAGAAATAGGGTATTGGAGTCTAGAGTCTAAGATAGGGTTAGAACTTGATTCCCTTGGTTGGTAATGATCAAATATAGTGCTCATAGACTAGTTTTGACGTCGGTTGACCAAAAGTCAACAAAAGTCAACCGAGAGTCAAACTTAGCCTTTAAGAGACTAGATTTGACCGAAACCAAACCAGAGTTGACCAGTTGACTAAAAGTCAACAGTTGGTAAACATTAGACTAGTTTGACCTAGGGTTGACCGAGAGTTGACTAGAGTTGACGAGGGTTGACCAGTTGACCAAAAGTTAACTGTTAGTCAACCTTTGACCCCGTTTGACCTAGTTTGACTTTGATTGACTCCCAGTGACTTGGTATGACCCAGTATGAACCAGTATGACCTAGTATGACTCAGTTTGACCTAGATTGACCTAGTTTTCACTTAGACTTGCATTCATGACTTATATTAGCTTCATTTTTCAGTATAAAATCCTGTTTGACTCATAGTATCTTATTTTAGGTCTGTGATTACTCTGAGCGTCTGTTCACCTTATCAGCTCAGGACCACAGGCGAGTACATTCACTGATAGTTTTCATTGTCTTGATATCTACTATATCCGATTCAGTTGTAGTATTTTACATGATTCCCGACACGACGGTTCACGGACTAGTATACGTCGGATCCTGTCATGAGATGTTATTCCTGGACTTTCTTGGTATATGGGTATGTGATATTTCCGTGTTTTCTGTACTTATATAGACATTGATTTGGGAGTGGGCTGGCCCCCTGCTCTTGAACCCTGTGTCATAACGTGCTATGTCCGGATCCGTGATACTATTCGGGGATGGGGAATTATTAAGGGTTATGTAATCAAAGCCTCTTGTCACTATTTTGATAGCACCACCCTCACCTCACGTAGTGTGTAGCAGATACCTCTGTGTGCCTGTTATCCAGGTTGGCCGGCATGACTTTCCATTGAGGTTACCGCGGATTGCCGGGCCAAGTGGATAACTTGTCTTGTCACTTACCTAAAAGTCGATCACATATCGCTCTAATAGTTCAAATCACCTTTTATATTTATTAGCGTATCTTATATTCCAGTTCAGCTTTACTTTCTGTACTTCTTACCATGCTATGATTTTGTTTCTCACATGCTCTACCGGTCTTTATACTGTACCATGATTTGAGACTAAGTCCTGTTTGAAAGAAGGGTTACAACCCCGGTCCTTGTTTGGTTCAAGGGTTATAACTCGGCTTTCAAATGGTTCCCAAGTCGTCTATATCTTTGTCTTGTATTTCATTATACTGTCTCTTATAGTATTTGTCAATTCATATGGAACTGCTGTTGGTGTTGTACTTGCTCATTTTCTTGACAGGATACCGTTGATATATTACAGATGATTCTGAGACTGATTGTCCGACCTACTATGGGGTCGAGTCTGACGGAGTAGACTTAGACCGTGGCTTGTTGGTAGAGCCACTAGGTTTTGCTCACCCTGAGTAGTATAGTTTAGTTAGGTTTGCCTGGCCTGCGAGCTAGCTAGTACTTTCAGTTTGTAGTCTCTTATATATATTTTCTGTGACTTTGGATGTTGTGTAACCTTCCTTTCCAGAATTTTTGAAATATTTTTTTATTATTTATTTGATTTAAAAGTGATTTTAGAATTTTTATAAATAATTATTTAGTTAGTTTTTACGGTAGAAAACTTTAACCATAGTTGTGTTTTGAAATACAAGACAACTAGGAATCATGGCAAGAGTAGTGCAGTAGCGTGTTTTGACTAGTGTTTAGCTATAGTAGGGGAATGCCGAGCCATAGGAGTCTCCTAACTAGGAAAACCAGGCCAAGTTATAGCATGATCATTATAAATAAGTTTAATTAATTATTATTATATTTATTGACTTTGCAGGAACCCGGTTGTACTGAACTAGTCCGGACCTGACCCTGACCAAGTCCTAGCCCTAGTAGTCGGGTAGTACGTGTAGAGACGACCATATTGAGGTACGTTGTATTGGCAGTGTTACTTTAGTGATTTAGGAAGCAATTTTGGAATCGGTGGATATATATAGATATACATATTAATGTGCTTTCTATTAAAATAGTATTTTAGTTGATAATATAGTAAATAAGTTCTTTAATAAATATTTTGAATATTATGGAGAGCAAGTAGGTTATATATATACTTGTACATGTGTCTATGTATAGAAGAGTATTTATAATATATGAAAATTTGGATTTATACATATATGTATATATTAATGTAACTGTATTTTATTATGTGAATTTTGGAATTAGGAATTGGACTCCAATATTAATATTACTTAATACTTTATTGCTTGTATTTATATTTATGGTATATGTGCGTATATCATTATACGTATATATATATATATATATATATATATATATATATATATATATATATATATATATATATATATATATATATATATATATATATATATATATATATATAGGAATATATCTAATTAAATGGTATTTATGGAATAAAATGTATATATATCATTATATAAGTATATATGCATGTGTATATGTATATAAATAAATATATATATATTGTGTATATGTGTAGATGTGTACATAAATAAATGTAGATATACATGCATGTATAAGTGTATATATATGTATATAGATACCTAGGTAGTTATATGTATATGTGTATATAGAGTTTTATATATAATAATAGAAAGAAGCAGCAAACCGCCCAGCCCCTTTCAGCCCAGGTAGCAGCCCAAGCTCGGCCTGCCAAATCCCAAACCCAAGTCCAGTAGCATACTGCTATTTTTCGAACCCAGCTGAACCCGAACTTCTCTTTGTTCTGAATATATACATCACACGCACACACGAAACTCTGTAAACCCTAAACAAAAATTGCGTACCATCCTTCCTCCTTCCTCGCGCATGCCCTATGCGTGCGCGCCGCCGAGGGCATCGCTGGTCGGCCTGAGCAGGCCGGACACACGCGCACGCGCGCATACGGAAGATGACATCAGCAGCAAGCCGTGCGGACGGACTTTGCAGCGACGTTCCATCGCGTACGATCCATGGTTTTGTGATTCGTTTTCTCAGGTATAAACCTAACATATACTACTTCAAATTCCTTCAGATAGAATTAATTCTAGTGCGTAGATCACCCATAAAATCGATGCCAAAACTGGCAAAAAATTGATTCGAAAACAGTACTGAAAACAGTCGAGTTAGCCTACTTTGCATTTAATTATCTTCCAAACCATGCTTAATTTTGAAAACCTATTTGAAGGCGTTTATTGACAACATGTAAGGCTTCGAATCCCTTTTTACGGAATTTGATTTCATCGACTACGTGCCGAGAGATCGGATTCCGAAGTTTCCCAAAAACCTGTTTTAAAAACTAGAAAATTCATCCACACGACGTGCGCCCCGCCAAACCGGGCGACGTGGTCGCGAACCGTAAACATCGAAAGCTGCATAATGGCTTCGTGGTCGTGTGGGCTTTGACGTAATTCAAATTGGTCGCGTGTGCGCGATGAATTTGATGCATATCCGTCGAAATTTACCATATCGTGCACTTTGCAAATTCTCCAATTACTTTGTGCACGCTCGTCAGATTGCAACGAAACTTGCACCAACAGGACCGTATCATTTTTCTGGTCCTGAATGCCAAGTTTGGTCCAATTCTGAGATAGTTGAATCGTACGTCATTTTGCGGGTCCTACAGTCCCACTCAACGGGTGATTTTGTGCACGGCCTGCCGAAATCCAACTTTGGACATACGGTTGGGTTCGTATCGAAAAACCGAATTCGTAGACATGTAGTTTGATGACTTTAGAGACCATTGACTCTGGCACGCTTTTCGGTGCAAAGTGGGTCCAACGGCGGATATCGTTTTTGCCCAAAATTATCGTTTTGCCCCTGTGTCCAAAATTGGACTTAAGGACAGGCAATTCTAGCTAATTTGACTATTCTGAGAATGTTGGTAACATTTATTTCAGCTTTCGAAGACAGTTGAGATGACTTGGACTTTCTGACGTGTTGATTGGCGATACATTGTTGGTTCTCCGTGCAACCCCCAGGCAAGTATACCTTGCCAACTTGTACAGTATAATTTATATACATGTCCAACATCTCACTGCGGTTCTTTTCTTACATTCGTGATTGCTTTATTTCATGTCTAGTGCACTTTTCCTATTATAGTTTCACTTTACATGAATCTAGTTGTCTGTACATTCTTGTTCCCTTATGTTATGACATTTCTATCTATTACACTATGTTAGTCTCATACGTATTGCTTGATAGAGTCGTCTAGTCCCACACCACGATTTTCTTGACTTGATTATAACTTAACTTGACATGACTTGAGTGGGACTTGACTTTGATATTCTATAGATTATGAGTACTTATCTTGACTATGGTCTATAGGATTTTATACTAGGATTGGCTACTGTCTTGGTTGTGAGTACTTGCCTTGACTGCGATTGAGATACTATAGATTATGAGTACTTACCTTGACTGCAGTTTATAGCCCGCCATTTCTAATATGGCATGCCAGTGTCTTAGGATCCTCGTATTTAGATCTTGTGTCTTGGTTCATTTTGTCTCGTTGGATATCCTTGATTGTTTCTTGCATCTTTTTACTGTTATATGTTGGCTTGTATATTATGTATCTTGCTAGTCCTCGGAGGACCTGATGATCTCTTCAGGTTTAGCGACTGTATGGAGTTAGTTAGCAGAGCGGGATGGTAGAGAATTGCGATATATGATACAGGTATTTGCTTGTGATATTCCTTTATTATCCTCTCGTGCTTTATATTCCATACCATGATTTACTCTGCTTATTTATAGACTCATATCATTCTTGGAGTCTAATCGAACAATATGCTAATGGGCTGCAGACCATGACCCATACTTGTTTATTCTTATTATATATGATTCATGTGGATTGAGATATAGTTTAGATTGGATATGATACCATGATCTTGACAGCTTATACGTACTCGAGTCGGGCTGGAGTCCGCTCGATACGTAACTGGCTTGCTCACGCTCTCGTGTCCGAAAAGCGGATGCGGGTCGTGACAAGTTTTTCTGGTGGCCCATGCAGGTCAGAGCATATCGTATCGGTTACGTAACTGTACTGATACGAGCCTGCGACCTTGACTAGATCTTAAAAATCTCAATCCATTCTGCCTTGAAAATTCTCCTAGAAATTCTCTACGGCCTTAAAAACTCTATATTTGCTCTCGATTATACTTCCTTGCTTTCCGTACCATTGATTCTCGTCCCTTCCTATTTTGGGGTGACGAATGATCGTGCTGCCTAGAATTCATCAAAAATTCTTAAGTTATAATATAATATTGCTTGATTATTGAATATCTGATTGTTTATAGATAGGAGGGATTATAGTTGACATATGCCTAGATATATATGCCGATAGAATTGTTAGCAACTAGTTAGAAGACCATAAGACTTTAGTGACCATATTTTAAGGAGTAGTGTGACCAAAGGTGGGTAGAAGTCCTCGAAGTTTCGTAGTTACGGGATGATTAGAGAAGATTATAAAATACATTGAGGAATTAAATTGAGAAGATTAAGGTAATAGTGGACTTTAAAATTTTAAGAAATAGTTATGAATTAGAATTTCGAGGACGAAATTATTTTTAAGGTGGGTAGATTTGTAGCCTCCCTTTCCGAAATTTTTGAAATATTTTTTTATTATTTATTTGATTTAAAAAGTGATTTTAGAATTTTTATAAATAATTATTTAGTTAGTTTTTACGGTAGAAGACTTTAACTATAGTTGTGTTTTGAAATACAAGAAAACTAGGAATCATGGCACGGGTAGTACAGTAGCGTGTTTTGACTAGTGTTTAGCCATAGTAGGGGAATGCCGAGCCATAGGAGTGTCCTAACTAGGAAAACCAGGCCAAGTTATAACATGACCATTATAAATAAGTTTAATTAATTATTATTATATTTATTGACTTTACAGGAACCCGGTTGTACCAAACTAGTCCGGACCGGACCCTGACCAAGTCCTAGCCCTAGTAGTCGGGTAGTATGTGTAGAGACGACCATATTGAGGTACGTTGTATTGGCAGTGTTACTTTAGTGATTTAGGACGCAATTTTGGAATCAGTGGATATATATAGATATACATATTAATGTGCTTGCTATTAAAAATAGTATTTTAGTTGATAATATAGTAAATAAGTTCTTTAATAAATATTTTGAATATTATGGAGAGTAACTAGGTTATATATATACTTGTACATGTGTCTATGTATAGAAGAGTATTTATAATATATGAAAATTTGGATTTATACATATATGTATATATTAATGTAACTGTATTTTATTATGTGAATTTTAGAATTAGGAATTGGACTCCAATATTAATATTACTTAATACTTTATTGCTTGTATTTGTATTTATGGTATATGTGCGTATATCATTATACATATATATATATATATATATATATATATATATATATATATATATATATATATATATATATATATATAAAATATATATATATATATATATATATATATATATATATATATATATATATATATATATATTTATATATATATATATATATATATTATAAAAATATATATATATATATATATATATATATATATATTATATATATATATATATATATATATATATATATTTATATATTATATATCTATATATATATATATATATATATATATATATAAAAAAAATTATATATATATATATATATATAATAAAATGATATTTATGGAATAAAATGTATATATCATTACATAAGTATATATGCATGTGTATATGTATAAATAACTATAAATATATTGTGTATATGTGTAGATGTATACATAAATAAATATAGATATACATGCATGTATAAGTGTATATATATGTTTGTATATAGATACCTAGGTAGTTATATGTATATGTGTATATAGAGTTTTATATATAATAATAGAAAGAAGCAGCAAACTAAGGCCCAGCCCCTTTCAGCCCAGGGAGCAGCCCAAGCCCGGCCTGCTAAATCCTAAACCCAAGTCCAGCAGCATACTGCTATTTCTCGAACCCAGCTGAACCCGAACTTCTCTCGGTTCTGAATATATACAGCACACGCACATACGAAACTCTGCAAACCTTAAACGAAAATTGCGCGCCACCCTTCCTCCTTCCCTGGGCGTGTCCCATGCGTGGGCATCGCCGAGGTCATCGCCGGCCGGCCTGAGCAGGCCGGACACACGCGCGAGCGCGCATACGGAAGATGACAGCAGCAGCAAGCCGCGCGGATGGACTTTGCAGCGACGTTCCGTCCCGTACGATCCATGGTTTTGCGATTCGTCTTCTCAGGTATAAACCTAACGTATACCACTTCAAATTCCTTCAGATAGAATTAATTCTAGTGCGCTACATAACCCATAAAATCGACGCCAAAACTGGCGAAAAACTGATTCGAAAACAGGACTGAAAATAGTCGAGTTAGCCTACTTTGCATTTAATTATCTTCCAAACCATGCTTAATTTCGAAAACCTATTTTAGGCGTTTATTGACAACATGTAGGGCTTCGAATCCCTTTTTACGGAATTTGATTTCATCGACTACGTGCCGAGAGATCGGATTCCGAAGTTTCCCAAAAACCTATTTTAAAAACTAGAAAATTCATCCACACGACGTGCGTCCCGCCAAATCGGGCGACATGGTCGTGAACCGTAAACATCAAAAGCTGTGTAACGGCTTCGTGGTCGTGTGGGCTTTGACGGAATTGAAATTGGTCGCGTGTGCGCGACGAATTTGATGCGTATCCGTCAAAATTCACCGTATCGTGCACTTTGCAAATTCTTCAATTACTTTGTGCACGCTTGTCAGATCGAGATAAAACTTGCGCCAACAGGACAGTATCATTTTTCTGGTCCTGTATGCCAAGTTTGGTCCAATTCTGAGACAATTGAATCGTACGTCGTTTTGCGGGCCCCACGGTCGCACTCAATGGGCGATTTTGTGCACGGCCTACCGAAATCCAACTTTGGACATACAGTTGGGTTCGTATTGAAAAACCGAATCTGTAGACATGTAGTTTGACGACTTTAGAGACCATTGACTCTGGCACGCTTTTCGGTGCAAAGCGGGTCCAACGACGAACATCGTTTTTGCCCGAAATTATCGTTTTGCCCCTATGTCCAGAATTGGACTTAAGGACAGGCAATCCTAGCTAATTTAACTATTCTGAGAATGTTGGTAACATTTATTTCAGCTTTCGGAGACAGTTGAGATGACTTGGACTTTCTGACTTGTTGATTGGCGATATATTGTTGGTTCTCCGTACAACCCCCAGGCAAGTATACCTTGCCAACTTGTACAGTATAATTTATATGCATGTCCATCATCTCGCTGTGGTTCTTTTCTTACATTCGTGATTGCTTTATTTCATGTCTAGTGCACTTTTCCTATTATAGTTTTACTTTACATGAATCTAGTTGTCTGCACATTCTTGTTCCCTTCTGTTATGACATTTCTATCTGTTACACTATGTTAGTCTCATACGTATTGCTTGATAGAGTCGTCTAGTTCTACACCACGATTTTCTCGACTTGATTATAACTTGACTTGACTTGACTTGACATGACTTGAGTGGGAATTGACTTTGACATTCTATAGATTATGAGTACTTACCTTGACTATGGTCTATAGGATTTTATACTAGGATTGGCTACTGTCTTGGTTGTGAGTACTTGCCTTGACTACGATTGAGATACTATAGATTGTAAGTACTTGCCTCGACTACAGTTTATAGCCAGCCATTTCTAGTATGGCATGCCAGTGTCTTAGGATCCTCATGTTTAGATCTTGTGTCTTGGTTCATTTTGTCTTGTTGGATATCCTTGATTGTTTCTTGCTTCTTTTTACTGTTACATGTTGGCTTATATATTATGTATCTTGCTAGTCCTCTGAGGACTTGATGATCTCTTCAGGTTTAGCGACTGCATGGAGTTAGTTAGCAGAGCGGGATAGTAGAAGATTGCGATATATGATACAGGTATTTGCTTATGATATTCCTTTATTATCCTCTCGTGCTTTATATTCCATACCATGATTTACTCTGCTTATTTATAGGCTCATATCATTCTTGGAGTCTAATCGAACAATATGCTAATGGGCTGCAGACCATGACCAATACTTGTTCATTCTTATTTTATATGATTCATGTGGATTGAGATATAGTTTAGATTGGAAATGATACCATGATCTTGATAGCTTATACGTACTCGAGTCGG
Source organism: Iris pallida (assembly GCA_029216955.1). Taxonomy (NCBI): domain Eukaryota; kingdom Viridiplantae; phylum Streptophyta; class Magnoliopsida; order Asparagales; family Iridaceae; genus Iris; species Iris pallida. The sequence goes on from JANAVB010011482.1 coordinate 11,991, forward strand.
GCTGGAGACCGCTCGATACGTAGCTGGCTTGCTCTCGCTCTCGCGTCCGAAAAGCGGATGCGGGTCGTGACATGTTGTGTATAGCTCTAGATTTGTATGGATCTTGAACTTATTTCCTGCTTTATCTATTATATTTCCCTTCCATGCTATCTACCCTAGTTTTATATTTGTGATTGAGACTGTATTGCTATGTCACCTCCATTCGGAGAGTATATACTATACAGGTACAATTATCTGTTTTAGTTGTAGTATTTACAGACCCTATATACAACATTCTACTGCCGATTCTGCAGCGTAGGCTGGACGTAACCACGTGCTCGTGTCCCTCTTCAGGGTGCGGGTCGTGACACATTTTTGTGGTGGCCCATGCAGGTCTATGTCGCAATTAGTACGATCTCGTAATGGTGCTCGACTTAGAGTACTAATTACGAGCCTGCAATTAGGACATAGGATCTAGGGTATGATAGGAGTTACTCAATCGCATTTAGGAAATTTCTGATCTTTTGATTACCATGACAAATTCTTTTGCATTGAATTTAATTGTCCTTCTTTGATATTCCTATTATGTGCCATATTGATTCCTTGTTTCAATCTATCATCAGGATGACGATCACTCGCTCTCAGGCAGCGGGTTCTAGCGCTGTACCGTAGAGGCCCGATCCGGCAGGACTTCTACCTCCGGCTACGGGAGCTGCACTTGAGGGAGCTGCCACCTCAGTTCCTGTCCCTCAAGCGGGAACAGCAGCAGCGACGGTTCCAGGAGGTCTTCCACCTTCATCAGCAGGACCGTCCATGGTCGTCCCTGATATTCTTCCACCGCCGCCTCAGTTACCGACAGATACCCAGGGGATGATGGCCCTTCTGCAGCAGATGTTGCAGACTCAGAGCGCACAGACAGATTTGTTACGACAGAGCATGGAGAACTCCCATCAGCTGGCGATGGCAGTAGTAGAGAGGGGTGCACGGGTGTAGTTCAGGGAGCACCAGTACAACAGCAGGGTCAGAAGAGGCCCGGTACGCACCTAGACTTCAGGAAGATTAACCCGCGGGAGTTCAAGGGTATCGAAGGTATCCTATGCGCGGACGACTGGTTAGAGGATGTCCAGCAGAGTCTGGAGTTGGCAAAGGTTCCGAGAGGACTGTGGGTGACTTCTGCAGCGAGCCAGTTTTTTGACATAGCGCTGACTTGGTACCGTACGGATCCGCGTGCATCGGTGAGGGGATTGTCTTGGGAGGACTTCAGGAAGCTCTTTAAGGAGATGTTCTGCCCAGATATAGCCTTGATATCTCTGGAGGGGCAGTTTGCCAGTTTGGTGCAGGGGATGTAATACCCGTATTTCGGAATACGTATTTTAATTAGGCTTATATGTATTTCGGACCTGTATTTTATTTTCTCAGATTCTGGCTTGTAATTGTGTTTTGACTTAACTTGCGGATTTTGGTTTTCTCGTAAATTGGGTTTTTGGACCTGGCATGGTTTTATTCTTTGTGGAGGAGGAATTGGTTTGGTTTAGTATGCATTGGACCACACTTAGCTAATCTCCACCCTCAACACAACATACCCTCCCTCATTAAAATCCCACCTAACTTTCTCTCTCCTCATAACTTCCATTAATTTTCTTCATCTTCTTCTTCCTTCCTCCACCAACACCATAGGCAAGTGCACCTTGCCACCACATAAGAACCCTATTTTATTTGTCCATTAGCTAGATTAGGCCATGGTGAACAACATTAGAACTTGACATTTTGTGATTTGGAGCTTCCATTTTTCTCGATCTAGGTTTTAATTATTTTCGGATTTTTTTGGTTTTGATCTATTAAACTTAGATTTTTCCTTGTTTTGAGGCTTCCATGTGGAAGAGAATTCAATTTTACATAAGTTAGAACCTTGGAAATCCAATTTTGGTTTTGTTTTGGCTAAATTATGAAGATTGGAAATTTGGAGTTCTTGGGGTCTTCCTCTCGGCTTGGTGGAGAAGATGATCCTCGGCCAGCGCTCTTTAGCGCATGGCCGAACTGCGCAACTCCTCGGCCAGCACTTTACGCTGGGCTGACCCACACTGGCGCTCTTTAGCTCCAGCGCCTTCCTTCCATTGGAGCACTTGACTGCTGCACAGCTCGTTCTCAGCGCGTCTCGGCTCCAGCGCAACTCAATCCTAGCGCGGCTCATCCCCTGCTTAGTTCGCTCCCAGTGCAACCCAATTCTGTGCAGCTTAAACCAACGCAACCCGACCCAGCGCAAGCCGACCCTAGCGCAACCCAATCCTGCACAGCTCATATCCTGCACAGTCTATTCCCCTAGCGTAATCCGACCCCCTGCGCAATCTATTTGCCTATGGTGATTTGGTTTTATTTCCTTGGACTTGGCTTCTATTTGGGGATTGGAGTTTTGAGATCTTGTTCCATACAATACGACTGTCTCGACCCAACACGAATTGGTATGGTTTTCGGAGTTTTGCTTATGACTAGTACGGTTTTCGTGAATTTTGTGATTTATGATCCTAGTGCTTTCTGATCTTCTTGATAGTGACCCGATGGGGTGCACTCTTAACTTGTGACCTGTGATCCATGATTAATCTTTGCAACTGGATAACTTGATAGTGGCCCGTGGTGGCGCACTCCTGACTTGTAACTTGACTTGACTTGATGCTGTTGCGATGGCAAACTTGACTCATATAATCAACTCTAACTATGTGGGTGTTCATTCTTGCTGCTTTGTGCAATCCACTTGTCTTGTCTTGTCTTGTATCATGTCTAGGACGTGACTCCCTGGTTACCACGGTCAGGGATTCACACTGAATATGGATTAGGCTAATGACTAGATCAAACTATAGTTCATGGAGAATTTCCGGTCACAGGCGATCTCGTTATCTGGGCACTTTAAATGGACTTGTAGCCTGCCGACGAGTAGGGCACATTTCCAGCACACTGTCATGTGTTGCACTCTCTAAGTCACCTAAGGGTATATCGTCTTCTGGGCGATGTACCCAACCATACTCTCAACCCACGGAAGGATAACTGGATAGTCTGCAGGGCTTGGGACTGGAAAACTCTCAATTTGCATCTTGTTAGTAATTAGGCTTGTGATAATCCTAGTTAGTTAAGTAATAAGCCGTAGTATTTGCTTGGCCGCTTGTGAATGGATGGTGTCCAGCCTTGTCTAAGTCTCGTCTAGTCCCAATACCTGGTACTCCTGAACATGATTGTTTTATTTATCTTTAACAATAAATAGGTAGAGACATAGTGCTATTCAGGCGAAGGGTTACAACCCCGGTCCTTGTTTGGTTTACGGGTTATAACCTGGCTCCCGGAATGGTTCCACGTCCCTAGTTGTTTATTGTCCTGATGTATTCTTTATTACTTGTACTTTTCTTTCATTTCCTTATGACCTGATATGCTGGCTTTGTTCTTATTTCGTGGCCTCCTTGTGGCACTTGCTCTTTCTGGGGTTTGACCCAGCTGGTTTTGTGTGGCCAGATTTCGGAGCAGCAACTGAGGATCTACCGAACCTCCAGTCCAATGGTGGCGACTAGAAGGAACCCGGGCTACGAGTGGGTTCTCCATTTTGCTTCGCTCACTACGTTGTAAAATTATTCTTTGAGGCTTTTAGCCGACGAGCACCTGTTAGCTCGATGCATATTTACTTACTGTCTGCCTACGGGCTGTAAACATGATTAACAAATCCTAGGGTTGATCATGTATGACTTAACTCTTGCTTGTCCTCGCATTTTGTATGACTAGCTTCATGATCAGCTGAATATGTAATATTTGGGATGCCTTTTATTGTATATTTGGTGGTCTAACATCTTGTAGCAATATTACTTGCTTGAGATTGAGATAATAGGCTTGACCTTAGGAGACCGTTGGCTTGTAGTAAACCCTCATATCTAGACAGCCGTGACCGTATAGCGAGGTGGATTCCATTTCAATATACGTAGCTGGCTATGTATGCCCCCGCTCTCCAGTATTCTGGTTCTGGGGCGTCACATGGTTTAAGTGGTGGCCCATGCAGGTCTTGGCATTCAAGAATGTGAGGGTTTACCTAATAGATGTCTCAATCTGTATTCGTCCTTGATCTCTACTTGTATCTTCAAATCCCTGAGAATCCTGATCTGATCACATGCTTGTATCGTTGATCTGTCCTGGTCCTTCTTTATTTGTTCCTATGTCGTCTTCTTCAGCGGTATTGTTCCTGACCTGACCGATCAGCGAGGCGGAGCAACTCCCGTGGACCAACCGCAACCTGGAGATCACGTCCAGCTTCCGGAGTAGCCTCCAGAGTTGTGCTTACTGGGGGAGAGCCACCAATTCGGCCCGTCCAGCCTGCAGAGCCTGATGATGGCACCTTGGTAGGTCTCATCAGGACCTTGATAGCTTCCCAGGATCGTAGAGGAGACGTCTTGCACCAGGCAGTGGCAGATGCTTTGACCAGAGGCGATCATCCAGGGAACAGCGCGGCCAACAGCTTCAAGCGCTTGAATCCTCTATTTTTCGACGGCAGCGAAGATGCGATTGCTGCAGACGCTTGGCTTCAGGATACCGAGGTGGTTCTGGAAGAAGCTAGGACACCTGAGAATGAGAAGGTGGCGGTGGTACGCCTGCAGTTGCTAGACTTAGATCGCAGTTGGTGGGCGGCACAGGCCGTGGGATTAGCGGCGCCAGTTACTTGGGCGGTGTTTAGAGAAAGATTTCAGACAAAGTATTTTGATGCTGTGGCTCGGTACGACCTTCAGACGAGATTTACCAACTTGAAGCAAGGAGGCAGAACGGTCGACGGTTATGCATCTGAGTTTTCTAGACTCAGTAGGTTTGCCCCCACCTTGGTGGCAACCGAGTTTGACAGGGCCCAGCAGTTCCAGTAGGGGCTGTATTTGGAGATCTTGTTGGCAGTTGAGCAGTTCGAGCACCAGACGTTCGATGCAGTATTGAGGGCAGCTAGGAGCCAGAGTACACCTCCCAGAGGATCGTGGATAGGACCGGAGGTAGGAAGCGGTCCCACAATCAGATGCACCAATCATCACCTCCAGTCCTGGCAACTAGGGGTTTGACCATTGGAACTCCGAGGCGGGCGGCCTCAGTAACGTCGGCTCAGCATTCGACCACGATGTACCCGCAGCAGCAGAAGCAGAAGCAGACTTCCACGATGGGATGTTCTCATTGCGGGAAGGCAGGTCACGTGGTAGCAGATTGTCGCAGGGCGCAGGAATTGTGCCTGGCTTGTGGAGCGGCAGATCACAAGATAGGAGCCTGCCCGAATAGAGGTAGTTTGTCCTCTTCCAACCTAACCAGTCCATCGGTTAGGGGACCAGCACCTATGCAGTAGCAGTACCCGAGGCCATTATTGCCTCAGGCCCAGGCATTTCTGCAGCAGAACCAGCATCAGTACACCCAATCCCAAGTGCAGAGCAGGCAGAGAGATTTCCAGCAGAGGGGACCCACATCTAGAGGACAAGGTCAGGCAATAATGATGACTATGGAAGAAGAAGTTGCACCATGTGAGGTAGTGGCAGGTACTATTCTCGTCAACTCCTCTCCAGCATCGGTATTATTTGATTCTGGTACATCGTATTCATTCATGTCTGCACGATTCGTGACACGGATAGGATTGGAGCCCGATTCATTATCATCGAGGCTCAATATACTTACTGGTAATGGTCTTGTGGGAGTAGATCGAGTGTTTTCCTCGTGTCGGATCGTAGTTAGTGGTAGAGAGTTCCCCGCTAGATTTATAGAGTTCCCTATGGCAGACTATGATGTAGTCTTAAGCATGGATTGGTTGAGGAACCAGTATGCTAGGGTAGACTGCCACATTGGCAGGGTTGTCTTTAGTATTCCAGGCGAGCCAGAGTTTTCTTTCTCCAAAGGCGCAGTAGAATCATCTTCTCCAGTATTGCGGATGGCAGTAGCAGCAGTGCAGTTACCCCGGATAGTTAAAGAGTTTCCAGATGTCTTCCCAGAGGAACTTCCAGGAATGCCGCCAGAGAGGGAGATCGAGTTCACTATAGACCTGATTCCCGGGACAGCACCAGTATCAGAGCGAGTCTACAGGATGGCGCCTTCAGAGCTGGAGATCTTGTACAAGATGATTGAAGAACTCAGGACCAAGGGATTCATTCGTGCAAGTGGATCGCCGTAGGGAGCCCCGATGCTTCTTGTGAAGAAGAAGGATGGTACGTCCAGATTATGTGTAGATTATCGTACATTGAACTCAGTGACAATCAAGAACAGATACCCTCTTTCGAGGATAGATGACTTGTTTGATCAACTCAAAGGAGCTTTAGTGTTCTCGAAGATAGACTTGCGGTCAGGATACCACCAGATCAGAGTCAGAGAGCAGGACATCCCGAAGACAGCTTTCCGATCTAGGTATGGATATTGAGAGTTCCTTGTTATGCCATTCGGAGCAACCAATGCGCCAGCCGTATTCATGGACCTCATGAATCGCATTTTCATGCCTTACTTGGATCAGTTCGTGATCGTGTTCCTAGATGACATTCTGATTTACAGCAAGAGCGTAGTAGAGCATGAGTATCATCTCAGAATCGTCCTTCAGACGCTTAGAGAGCACCAGTTGTACGCCAAGTTCAGTAAATACGAGTTCTGGCTCGATCGTATTTCGTACTTTGGTCACATCATTACCCGAGGAGGAGTGGAAGTAGATCCCCAGATGATTGTGGCTATCGAGTCATGGCCAGTACCTAGTTCAGTGGAAGAGGGTCGCAGCTTCCTAGGATTGGCCGGCTACTATCGGCGATTCGTTTCAGATTTTATAAGGATTTCGGCGTCGATGACCCAGTTGACCCGTAAGGATGTGCGGTTTGCTTGGACAGCAGAGTGTCAGGAATCATTTGAGAAGTTGAAGCGAGGTTTGGTAACGGCTCCCATTCTCACACTTCCAGATGGGACCGGAGGATTCACAGTTTATTGTGATGCTTCAGGCAGAGGATTGGGGTGTGTCTTGATGCAGCATGGGAAGGTAATATCTTATGCATCACGTCAACTTCGTGATCATTAGAAGAATTACCCGACCCACGACTTAGAGCTGGCGGCGGTAGTGTTTGCGCTTAAGCTTTGGTGGCACTACTTGTATGGAGATAGAGTGGAGATATTTACTGATCACAAGAGCCTGAAGTATGTTTTCACCCAGAAGGACCTTAACATGCGGTAGAGAAGATGGCTCGAGCTTCTGGTGGACTATAATGTGGACTTGCAGTATCACCCAGGGAAGGCCAACGTTGTAGCAGATGCGTTGAGCCAGAGAGCCGGAGTTTACTTCCTAACGGCGCAACCAGAGTTATTGGTAGATCTTCAGAAGATGGGAATTGAAGTGGTTCTTCCTAAAAACGTGGCATTGATGGCCAGTCTACAGGTTCAGTCCAGTATAGTTGAGAGGATCCGGATGGCGCAGTCTACAGATTCCAAGATTCAGCGACTCAGAGCAGAGTGTGAGGCTGGAAGAAGGCCAGAGTTGTGCATTCATGAAGATGGTACACTTCGGCACGACACTCGTCCTTGTGTACCCAGTGGAGATATCAGACAGGAGGTCATGGTAGAAGCTCACAGTTCACAGTATTCTATTCATCCCGGTGGTATGAAGATGTACCGTGACATCCGTCAACACTTCTGGTGGAATGGTATGAAGAGGGAGATAGCCTGGTTTGTCTCTCGGTGTTCAGTTTGCCAGCAGGTTAAAGCTGAACATCAGAGGCCCGCTGGACTTCTTCAGCCCTTGTCGATTCCAGAATGGAAGTAGGAGCATGTGACCATGGATTTTGTGACTGGATTGCCTAGATCCGCAGCCGGTCGAGATGCTATATTGGTTATAGTTGACAGGCTCACGAAGGTGGCTCATTTTCTCCCATTCAGAGTTGGTAAGTCGACGACTCAGATGGCAGAGATGTACCTCAGGCAGATTGTCAGGCTTTGTGGGGTGCCCGTCAGTATCACCTTGGATAGGGATTCAAGGTTTACGTCACACTTTTGGCGCAGCTTGCAAGAGAGTTTGGGAACTCACCTTCAGTTTAGCTCAGCTTATCATCCGCAGACAGATGGCCAGTCATAGCGTACAATCCAGACTCTTCAAGATATGTTGAGATCTTGTACCCTTGACTTCGGTGGTTCATGGAAGGATCACCTGCACCTGGTGGAATTCTCCTACAATAATAGTTACCAGGCCAGTATCCAGATGGCTCCGTTTGAGGCATTGTATGGTAGGAAGTGCAGATCCCCGTTAGCCTGGGATGATGTTGGAGAGAGGCAGATGCTCGGTCCAGAAATGATTGCCCAGATAGTTGAAGTGGTCAGAAGGATCAGATATCACCTTCGCGTGGCCCAAGATCGCCAGCGACATTGGGCCGATGCTTATCGACGTTGTCACGACCCGCACCCACTGTGAGGGTACGAGTACGTAACAGCACCCAGCCTATGCCGCAGTGTCGACGGTAGAACGCTGTTCTAAGTCTCTAACTAACCATCAACTCATGCAGTATATAATGTACTTATCATGATCAACTCCGAACGGAGGACAAGTATAAGATATGGTGTAACTTAATCACAGTCTAAGCACGATAAGATAACACCGAATATAACTAAGAAATTGAAGACAACAAAACTACTAATAAAATAACAACAAACTCAAACAATCTCAAATACATCTCAAGTCTCAAATCTCTATATACAACTCCAGTTCTAAACAGGAAAACTAAAAATAAGATAAACTAGCTAAACTCCCGATCACTCCTGAGTGTCGGGGCCATAGGTATGTCACGCCCCGGTTCCAAGATATATGGGACCAGGAACACGTGGCGTGCCAGCTGTACGATCAAGTATAGAAAAACCCCAATTTAATGGACTATACTCGATCGTAGTACGCTGAAGTAACAACTAAATAACAATACAGGCAGGTAAATACTAATCTCATCCACAGGAAAAATCACAGAATAAAGCTGGAAGGAATAAAAATAACTCTGAATCAAACTACAAGTCATGACTAGTGGAAAATAATCCACCAATAAATGTATGAAAGAACTACTAAAAGAGTACAACTGAACCAGAAAAGAAATAGATAGCCACTAGCAGAAATCACCTAAGAACTCAAGAAACTCACGAGGCTCAACATTGAAGTCCTCGTCAGCAAAAGTCTCCAATCTCCGTAGTCCGTCGGTACCTGTGCTCGTCCCAATCTGGAAAAGGTGCCAGGTCCTCAGAGGGACGTAACAAGTACACAAGAAATCGACATGCATGATAGTACAGGGCAGTATATAAATAACTAGAACAAAATGTAATATAACATCTCCCCAACCAAACAAGGACAGGATATATCATGTAACATACGACAGGTAAACTAACCATCTATGTGTAAAATACACTCGAGACATCTCTAGTGGCACATGAGAGGGGGAGAAGAAGAAGAAACGGCCACCAAGCGTTCTACGGTTTGAGAAACGAGGGGCTACGAGCATCCAGCGTCCATTGGAAACAGAAATTCTCATACACCACTAGTAGACTCTCCCCACCCAATGTATATCCATACCGTACACGCGGTACAAATAATATGCAAGACGTCATAGTATATATAAGTAGACCTGTACCAACCACTAGACCAGACGCGAACTCACGTGCCAATGATCAGTCGACACACAAATCCATGCTCTCAACTCACTCATATAGTGATCGTGTATGATACGATGTCCGGCTAGAAGGTACCACATACCTTCACAATACACGGGATAAGTCCACTACTACTAGACGCGTGCACACAACTGAGAAGTAACTAGGTAACATAAACTAACTGCAAAAATATACAATCAAGCAAGGTGTACTTGTCTGTGTCCAGCAACTGAGTATCTGGGTCCAAAGTAGAGTCCGAGTCCCGAGAAGCAAATAATCCTAAACAAAATTTATCTCTAATTAATTACTAATTAACCAAATTAAACCATTTATTGAATTGCTAATTAATCAATAATTAATATCAAACCATCATTATTAGCTAATCAATACCAATAATTATGAATAATAATAATATACAATAATAAGTATGAAATACTTATTACTATAATTTTATATTCTGAAATTATTAATAAAATTAATATATATCTAATAATTAATTAATTACTTATAAATAATTAATTAATCATTTAAATAACACAAGCGTTCACAATTTCCTAATAATACCAACAAAATTTGTAAGAATCCAGGAAAATCATTTTTATTCTAATAAGCTAAATAATGACTGAAATAATAGATATATATATTATTTGCAAAGAAACCATAAATAGGATTTTCTTTATTTAATATAAAAATCTATCTAATAACTAGATTAGTGCTAATAATTATAAATACTAGTTAATAAATAGTAAAAAGATCTAAATTGGGTTATAAAATACTTTTCCATGATAAACCTACTGTAAATAATATTTTTAATATTATTTACCTAATTATAAGTAATTAAAAACATTTAACTACTACATATATAAAATTACTATTTTAGCTATTAAAATTAGAATTAAATATTAAAAATTCACTAATAAATTGTGAAAATTCATATTTCACAGAAAATAACATTTTTCCAACAGTGACTATACTTTTATGAACATTACCATAATAATTTATATTTAATATAAATTAAAACTAGTAATGAACTAATTACATAATCAATAATATTTAACACTAATTTAATATAAAATAAATAACAAACATAATTATTTTATTCTGAAAATTTTACAGTAAATAGACATAATTATTATTTACAAGTTTTGTATAAATCTCATTAATTAATTCTTAGTGAATTAATTAATAAAAATCCGGAACTGTGTAAATAAATAGTCATTTAGATTCAGTAATTCATAGTTTAAAATATCTAAACTATTTATTAAATCCTGAAAATTTAACAGTAAATAGATTACATAATTACCTACAAATTATGTATAGATCATAACAAGTAATTCCCAATGAATTAAATTCTAAAAATCAAAAATAGAATATATAATACTGTAGAAATTGCACAAAAACTGCAGTAATACATTCCCTTTAAATGTTTAATAAATACTAATAAATTGTGTAAAAATCTGTCATAATTAATATAGGATCTACACTAATGACTCTAATCATTAGGCTAATAATTTAGATACTTTTTACTATCAATTAATCATTAATTAATTGATTAACACAGCCATAATCACACAAATTAATTCATCAATGCAAATAACCTAATTGTTTCAACCTAATCACACGTGTAAAAGGACACGTGGGGGGTCGGGGCAGTACCTCGCCGAGGCAGGGCTCGACGGCGAACCCTCCGGTTACGGTGGCGCCGGTGGTAGCGGTCGGTGGTGGCCGCTCGGTTCGCTGCAGTCGCAGCAGTCCCGATCTCGCGGCCTCGAGCTCCTCCGGGGGGTCGTCGGGATCCTTTGGCCGACCGGAGGGGTGACTAGGGGATGGCCGGCTATGCTCCAATGGTGGTGGCGACGGCTAAAATGAGTAAATCTGAGATTAGGGTTCGGTTTAGCCTACACAAGGAATAACTATATGTATATATACTAAGTTGAGGGTGATCCTTTATACAAGGAACCCTAACGGGTTTGGGGTTCGGTTTGGCCTATCGGGTTTGGGCCTAAGTTAGGGTTAAACTTAAGGAATGGTTTGGTTGCTAGGAATTTTAACACCACATCTATATAAGTATAGATATATATATAATCTAAAAATAAAACCAATTGAATGATAACACTATATATATATATATATATATATATATATATAATTATTGATATAAATATAATCTAATAATAAATCTATATGAAACTTGGTTAGAGTTTATAAATAATTTAATAATTAATGTAACAACATTTATTTAACAAATAACAATATTTAGTAATCTTTCATCTATATATATATATTTACAATATAAATTAAACCCTGATTAGAAATAATTAATTAATTATTAAATAAATAGATTAACAAGCTATTCTTCAAAAAAAAAAATTTTTTAAAAATTCCCTGAAAATTCAGGGGGTTTACAATCTACCCAACTTATAAGAATTTCGTCCTCGAAATTTAAAATAATTCTAATACCGAAGAAATAATAAGAAAATCAATGATAAGTAAATATGTAAATTGTAACTTACTCAACAAGACAATTTACAACGATACTTGGCGGTTTATAGAGGGGTCAAAACTGGCATCATATCCTACAAGAATATGTTCTAGGTCCGGCATAGGTCATAGGATTTCCAAGTGATCAGGGAATAGATCGATATTGCATGGTCAAATCTAATAGGATAAGGAGAGGACACAAATAGTCTATTCTAAGGAAAAGATTTGTCAAACAAGTAGAGTTATTAAAATAGAGCACATAAAGGTGTGTTTATGGGGGACATAAATGTCATGTGTATGGTGCGGTTTGTCTAGATCATAATGGTGCAATTATTGGAAGAAAAATCCTAATATTGTGCTTCAATTACCCAAGTCATGGTAAGGGATCAAATGATATGAACCAAGGAAAGGATAATAGGAAAACTTTTATTTGCTAAATCTCCGACTAAAATCAGTCTAAGATGGCTACTAGGGTGCTAAGGGTATTACTAAAATAAGATATCATACAAGGTATACTTAACTGACTTAGTAGAAAGATGGTTCTACTATAAATCATAGCTAATAAAGGATTATAAAGAGAAATTCTATACTAGGCGCAGAATAAAGAAGAGTTCAAGGGGGATGGGGTCGATTACAAATTTGAAGGTCCAATGCGAATAAATGTTTCAAGAAAACAAAATTTGTCAAACGGTCGCAAATGAGATCCTAGGACAAGTTTACTATATCTTCATCTGCATAAAATAATCATAGGGAAAGCGAATCAACATGCACTAGGTTGGCCAGACCATCATGCACCGATTCTGATTAGACAATATTTTAGTGGGTGCACCCAATAATATATGTGTCAAGAACAAGCTTGAGAAAAGAAGAAGCTTGTGAAAACTAGGCTATAACAGCAATATTAGTCAAGACGATAAAAATAAACGTACAGAAGAAAAGAAAGTACAAGATAGTTCAAGTCCAAAACACAAATAATGATTTGGCCTTTCTAGTTGCCCTATGAATCTCTAACCTTAGTTGAGCTAGGGGATAAGAACCCACAAAGTTATGTCTAGGTAACCTAAATACTTATACCAACATATAGTCAGTGATCCAATTATAATTTCTTAATGGTCCTGAGAAAAGTATGATGCTAAACTACAAGGTATACTACCCAACTTATAAGAATTGAACTAGTACCTCTAACTGTCTCTTTAGGGAAGCAAATTTATCCTACCAAATTGTAGCAACAACATAGAATTTTCTAGAGAAGCAATAATAATCCTAACATGAAAAAAAAAAAGTCCTTTGGTCTATTCAAAAGGATAAGACGTAATGATCTGCTTTCCATTATTGCTTAAGAAAACAAAATTTTGGATCGATAGTACTAGAATTATGCAGCACGATAAATAGTAAATCAGGAAAGAAAATAAACTAATTAGATAATAAAAAAAAGTCCTTATAGCATTTAGCTCGGCAAACGTGGCATGAGCTAAAGGTGAAGGAAAATTTTTATTACGAAAAATATCAACCAATATTGTCTACAGGTAAAGTAACAAACAACTAAATAGATATTCCTAATATTAGTACTAATAATATAATACTAAAATATAGGAGAAGATATACTGGTTGACGGATTTGGGGTATGGTCAAGAAAAATTTATAGACATCTATAGCTCTAAACAATTAGGGAATCATGATACTAGTTTAGGGTCGAGAACAAAGATGATAAAATTTTAAGAAGAAGACATAGTCACATGGGTCGATGACTTAACTATAACTGCATATAATCACTATCATGGCTATGAAAAATATGGCAACTAAGGTGTGACACTTCTATCTCATTAGAGTAACATCCTCTATGTTTATTTCCTCATCAAGATAAAAAAAAATCAAATTCCTGTAAATAAAATTTCTTCATAAATTCCTTCAGTATAAAATCTTTAAATCAAAACAATCATCCACCAATTTCCTTAATCTCTTTAAGATCGTCGCATATAATCATAATTATAACTTTAAAATACCCAACCAATCCTTTTATCATCACACCAACTCCCTTTTATTTTTCCCCCTTTTTTTTTCCTCAACTTTAATTCAGTTTACCTAATATAAAAGATTGTAACTCTCTTATGAAAATACTTAAATCAATCACCGAGATAAATATTATCATAATACTAAATTCTTCCTTTTTTTTCCAAAAGAAACTTCAATAAAAATTTATCAATCTAAAAAAAAGATTTAAATCTCAAATTTTTTTTTCAATCAAAATTTGTTCCATCAAACAAAATTCAATCACAAAAAAAATACCTCAAATTTCTAAATTGATCCTCGAAATAAACTTTATTATAGTACAAACATCCTTTTCTTTTCTCCTCAAAATTTTTAGATTAAAATTACCCAACTCTAAATTTTAAATCACTTTATGAAATGCATCAAATTTCTAAATTCTTCTTAAATAAACCCTTTTTTTTCATCAAGATCAAAATATTCAATCCTTAAAGAAATATAAATCTCATAGGCAACTCTTAACTATTTCTATTTACAATCATCTATCCTCAAATTTAAAAAAAAATTTATTCTTCTATTTTGGAAACCAACATAAATCATCAACCAATTTAAATCTCATGTAGCAATGTGAATATTTAAATTTTTAATCATCAAGTTGATTTTATATCCTCTCTAACCAATCATAGAATTTTTTTTTAAAAAAACTCAAATCAAAACTTTAAATCATCCTCTCAAATCGATCATCGAGAGTCTTTCCCATATGAGTATAAGTAATCTTTCTCACTATCATTCGAAATTGATATATCATTACTACTCAACTTTGAATTAACTAATCATTCATGCAAAATTATATCTTTCAAAAATATGGTATTCATCAACCTGCAATATTTAGTACTTTCCAAGAATTCAATTATAGACTCAACCGCATAATTAGCTGCCAAGGTAACCCATCTAGCCATTTAGTTAACTCAAGAGTGTATATAGTATAGCATCTTCCAAACCTCTATCAATCATGACAAGCAAGGGGTACGGTAGATTAGATCGAGAAGGATATAATTACAAGGAAGTCAAAGAGTCAGAAGATATAAATCAAAGAAGAGATCAAGTATTTCGAGGAGTTTGAAATGAGTCAAAATCAAACGAGATCAAAGGATAAAAATAATCAATTGTGGATGAGACACGATAGTCCTAATCCTATACGCAGGCTTGCTTGGTACGGTAAAGTAACCAAACAATATTTTCTCGACCTGCATGGGCCACCACTAAAAACATGTCACGCCCCGGTTCCAAGATATGTGGGACCAGAAACACGTGGCGTGCCAGCTGTACGATCAAGTATAGAAAAATCCCAATTTAATGGACTATACTCGATCGTAGTACGCTGAAGTAACAACTAAATAACAATACAGGCAGGTAAATACTAATCTCATCCATAGGAAAAATCACAGAATAAAGCTGGAAGGAATAAAAATAACTCTGAATCAAACTACAAGTCATGACTAGTGGAAAATAATCCACCAATAAATGTATAAAAGAACTACTAAAAGAGTACAACTGAACCAGAAAAGAAATAGATAGCCACTAGCAGAAATCACCTAAGAACTCAAGAAACTCACGAGGCTCAACATTGAAGTCCTCGTCAGCAAAAGTCTCTAATCTCCGTAGTCCGTCGGTACCTGTGCTCGTCCCAATCTAGAAAAGGTGCCAGGTCCTCAGAGGGACGTAACAAGTACACAAGAAATCGACATGCATGATAGTACAGGGCAGTATATAAATAACTAGAACAAAATGTAACATAACATCTCCCCAACCAAACAAGGACAGGATATATCATGCAACACACGACAGGTAAACTAACCATCTATGTGTAAAATGCACTCGAGACATCTCTAGTGGCACATGAGAGGGGGAGAAGAAGAAGAAACGGCCACCAAGCGTTCTACGGTTTGAGAAACGAGGGGCTACGAGCATCCAGCGTCCATTGGAAACAGAAATTCTTATACACCACTAGTAGACTCTCCCCACCCAATATATATCCGTACCGTATATGCGGTACAAATAATATGCAAGACGTCATAGTATATATAAGTAGACCTGTACCAACCACTAGACCAGACGCAAACTCACGTGCCAATGATCAGTCGACACACAAATCCATGCTTTCAACTCACTCATATAGTGATCGTGTATGATACAGTATCCGGCTAGAAGGTACCACATACCTTCACAATACACAGGATAAGTCCACTACTACTAGACGCGTGCACACAACTGAGAAGTAACTAGGTAACATAAACTAACTGCAAAAATATACAATCAAGCAAGGTGTACTTGCCTGTGTCCAGCAACTGAGTATCTGGGTCCAAAGTAGAGTCCGAGTCCCGAGAAGCAAATAATCCTAAACAAAATTTATCTCTAATTAATTACTAATTAACCAAATTATACCATATATTGAATTGCTAATTAATCAATAATTAATATCAAACCATCATTACTAGCTAATCAATACCAATAATTATGAATAATAATAATATACAATAATAAGTATGAAATACTTATTACTATAATTTTATATTCTGAAATTATTAATAAAATTAATATATATCTAATAATTAATTAATTACTTATAAATAATTAATTAATCATTTAAATAACACAAGCGTTCACAATTTCCTAATAATACCAACAAAATTTGTAAGAATCCAGGAAAATCATTTTTATTCTAATAAGCTAAATAATGACAGAAATAATAGATATATATATATTATTTGCAAAGAAACCATAAATAGTATTTTCTTTATTTAATATAAAAATCTATCTAATAACTAGATTAGTGCTAATAATTATAAATACTAGTTAATAAATAGTAAAAAGATCTAAATTGGGTTATAAAATACTTTTCCATGATAAACCTACTGTAAATAATATTTTTAATATTATTTACCTAATTATAAGTAATTAAAAACATTTAACTACTACATATATAAAATTACTATTTTAGCTATTAAAATTAGAATTAAATATTAAAAATTCACTAATAAATTGTGAAAATTCATATTTCACAGAAAATAACATTTTTCCAACAGTGACTATACTTTTATGAACATTACCATAATAATTTATATTTAATATAAATTAAAACTAGTAATGAACTAATTACATAATCAATAATATTTAACACTGATTTAATATAAAATAAATAACAAACATAATTATTTTATTCTGAAAATTTTACAGTAAATAGACATAATTATTATTTACAAGTTTTGTATA
Source organism: Iris pallida (assembly GCA_029216955.1). Classification (NCBI taxonomy): domain Eukaryota; kingdom Viridiplantae; phylum Streptophyta; class Magnoliopsida; order Asparagales; family Iridaceae; genus Iris; species Iris pallida. Next base: position 29,340 of record JANAVB010011482.1, read on the forward strand.
AATCTCATTAATTAATTCTTAGTGAATTAATTAATAAAAATCCGGAACAGTGTAAATAAATAGTCATTTAGATTCAGTAATTCACAGTTTAAAATATAATTAAAATATCTAAACTATTTATTAAATCCTGAAAATTTAACAGTAAATAGATTACATAATTACCTACAAATTATGTATAGATCATAACAAGTAATTCCCGATGAATTAAATTCTAAAAATCAAAAATAGAATATATAATACTGTGGAAATTGCACAAAAACTGCAGTAATACATTCCCTTTAAATGTTTAATAAATACTAATAAATTGTGTAAAAATCTGTCATAATTAATATAGGATCTACACTAATGACTCTAATCATTAGGCTAATAATTTAGATACTTTTTACTATCAATTAATCATTAATTAATTGATTAACACAGCCATAATCACACAAATTAATTCATCAATGCAAATAACCTAATTGTTTCAACCTAATCACACGTGTAAAAGGACACGTGGGGGGTCGGGGCAGTACCTCGCCGAGGCAGGGCTCGACGGCGAACCCTCCGGTCGCGGTGGCGCTGGTGGTAGCGGTCGGTGGTGGCCGCCCGGTTCGCTGCAGTCGCGGCAGTCCCGATCTCGCGGCCTCGAGCTCCTCCGGGGGGTCGTCGGGATCCTTTGGCCGACGGAGGGGGGTGACTAGGGGATGGCCGGCTATGCTCCAATGGTGGTGACGACGGCTAAAATGAGTAAATCTGAGATTAGGGTTCGGTTTAGCCTACACAAGGAATAACTATATGTATATATACTAAGTTGAGGGTGATCCTTTATACAAGGAACCCTAACGGGTTTGGGGTTCGGTTTGGCCTATCGGGTTTGGGCCTAAGTTAGGGTTAAACTTAAGGAATGGTTTGGTTGCTAGGAATTTTAACACCACATCTATATAAGTATAGATATATATATAATCTAAAAATAAAACCAATTGAATGATAACACTATATATATATATATAATTATTGATATAAATATAATCTAATAATAAATCTATATGAAACTTGGTTAGAGTTTATAAATAATTTAATAATTAATGTAACAACATTTATTTAACAATTAACAATATTTAATAATCTTGCATCTATATATATATATATATATTTACAATATAAATTAAACCCTGATTAGAAATAATTAATTAATTATTAAATAAATAGATTAACAAGCTATTCTTCAAAAAAAAAAATTTTAAAAATTCCCTGAAAATTCAGGGGGTTTACAAGGTAGCTAAGCCATCTCCTCAGTAAAATGTAGGGCATGTGTCCTCAGGGCAATCATCTGTAAAATTTTCAACAGGTCCAGTCAAGACAGGAACGAGCACATCTCATCTAGAAAACCCAAGTAAATGACAGAGAACTATAAAGCAGTTATAGACAGTTGTATTGATGAAAATGGCAGTTTATATTCAAGTGATGGTAAGAAAGACAAATAAAGTGCAAGGAAAGTAAATACTAAACAAGAGAAGAATCATAGCAATGAAGACTGTAAAAATAGAACTAGCTGAACCAGGATAATATGATATAAAGTCCAGGCAACATGTAGACCAGTGTAACTCCAATGTAAGTCTAATACATGATGAATCTCATACAAGATGAATCCAGTAAGGGACGATTCCAGTTATAGTGATCACTGATTCCAGGGTGAGTCCAGCCTATACTCTAGCAGTGTGTTTTAAAATACCGAGGTCGACATGTAAACGGCTGTGGGTAATCCGACACACCTCTCACTGATCAGGCGAGAGATGGCTATCATTCCAGTAGATTCCAGTAGGGGTGATTCCAGTAATGGGGTATGTCTACATGTCTTACTATAGTATTTCCCCTCCCAGCAAGTGAATCCAGAATTCTGACACAATGATTCAAGATGAGTCCAGCCAAAATATCATGATACCAGTAAATGATTCCAGTAAATGATTCCAATAATAGAAGCCGAAAATGATGATACCAGTAATAGAGGCCAGAAAATAAATGTGTGTCGTATACATGAATCCAGTAATATCCACACGTGTTGTAACAGAGAATCGCATACAACTAACTAGAACTGAAATACAGTAATTGACAAATAAATGAGAGAACTATCAGAGAATGTACTCGCCTGCTACTCTGAGAAGAGTAGTGTAATATCAGATGCCTGCACCAGAGTCACAATGTCCTAAACAGAGTAATATGGGTTATGACGTGTTTAATATAAGAAAAATAAAGGCTACAATGCAAACTATATGATTTCTAGGTCAAACTAGGTCCAAGTCAAACTTGGTCAACTCTGAGTCAACCCAAGTCAACATTTAGGGTTTGGGCTTCTAGGTATCAAACTAAATCAACCTAAATCAGACTCAACTATAAGCCACCATATGAATTTAGCTAACTTACCCTATATACATATAATATAAACACATACATCCTAGTTGTATATCTACAAGTTAAATACATGTATATAACTATATGTATCTATCCAAACTCTACATCTAACTTTATAATTCATAACCCTATAGGGTATATAACAATCCTCTACTACTAGGCATTTCTTACATACTATGAATATACCTAAGATATCCAGAAAAGGGAAGACTGGACTGGGTGAGGGGAAGGACACTAAGGTTTAGTATGGACTTAACTTGGACTGAAATCCACACAAGGCTAACCCTTACACAAAGACAACCTATGAAGCCCTCAACCTGCACCTGCTCCCTTCTCTACTGCCCCTAATCAACCCACAACACATAATAAAACTCACACACTCTTATATATACACAAGCCAACTTATGATTTAATCTTAGTTAACTTCTAATCAAACAAAAGTCTAATTAACTTTCAACCAAACCAATCCATCTATTTCTCAGGTTACTATCCTGAACTCTCATCAAGTAAACCCCATTCAACTTAATTGCACACAGCCCATCCATAGCCTGAACTCAACTCCCTGCCTACTACTATAAACCACTGCTACTCCTAAGCCACTGCTAAAGTCCTGCAGTGCAAGCCAAGGCAAGGCAATGCTGCTGCTAAGCCATTGCTGCTGCCTGCTGCAAAAGCCAGGCTAAGCCAAAACAGGGCAAGCCAAGGCAATGCTTTGCCTGCTCCTGCAAATGCAGTCCAATCCAGGCCAAAACACCACTAACCCCAACTCACCCAGTTAACATCCAACTCAGGCTATAAAAAAGACATTCTCAGGAAACAAGTTCAAGGGTCAATAACCTAAGGAAATAAATATACAAATTAGTATACAATGTATCCTCAAGCTCAAGACTGATCTCAATCTAATCATACCTGAAACCCAACTAATCCTATATGTGCAGTGTAATGGTGACAGGAATGGTGTTCCATTTCAATTCTCTCCATAACTCAGTCCCAGGTAACCAGTGGTTCTCAGGAACAATGAAGTTCAAGTGACAGTCTAGGGGAAAAGGTTATTCCTGTGTTCCCAGGATCATGTGAAACCAACACCAAACATAACTCAATAATTAGTGCTCGAAATCAGCCTGTGGGTCCTGTCATGTGCACATTGCTTGATTCAATCCAAAATAGGATTGATACATGCAATGCCAAAGTGGACTGAACATGGCTGATGCCATTCAGTCTCAGGTTTAAATAGCCACCAGCACCAATCCAATGTCAGGTTTACATAAAATCTCATCAAGTTAACATATCAATTTAAAAAAACCCATTTCAGTTATCAGTGTTCTAATAACCATTAAAAGTCTGGAATTTAATATCAGGTTCTATAGTATTGTAATTCATGGGTGATATGCAATACACTCTCAGGTTGTTTAACAGAAAACAGTGTGGCATGGCTAGGGTGTGTGAGTATCATGTTGTATTACATCAAATATTTACCAAAGCATATCTTGCACACATTCAAATACCTAAGTTATCTCAAAAAATAGTAGTACATTAAATCAACCAAATTGAATCCCAACGTCCCAGTTCAAAATAGAAAAACAGTGCTTGAATGTGTGTACCTGTGTGTGTGTGTGTGCACAGGAAATGGAGAGTGTATGCTGTGTCATTCACTGGGAATAAGTATGGATATGGAGCCAGTGTTGTGTGATATATTGCCTAAGGTTGTGTGTGTTCAATGTGAGTTCTCAGGATTGTGTGACAGTGCATAACACAGGTAATGGCAGTTAGTGACAGGTTGTGACAGTTTTATTCACCCAAACCAATCAAAAACCCATTGATCAACTCTAAACTCAACCAAATCTCACAAACTCATCCCTATGCATGTAAATATGTCACATATTAGCAAATTAGAATCATCATTAAACCATTTAAACTAGGAATCAAATACTGAAAAAATAATAAAACTGAACACAATAAAACAGTGTCGTGCACGTGTTCACTTAGGTCTAGGACACGGCACACGTGTCCTCGTGTCTCGTGGTCACGTGTCTAGGTTCGCCTAGGGTAGGGGAACGTGTCCCACAGCCTGCAATGAGTCCACAATGTGTCGTGTCCAAGAAAACATTGCGTATCAGTCGAGTGTCTGTGCGTGTGTGCAACAGTGGGGAAAACAGTGTGGGCACGTTTTCTTCGTGCACACACATCTAGGTCGTGTGAAATTTTACAAGTGTTGTGTCAGTCACTAGAGGAACGTGTCCACAAAAATTAGTGTCAAACCATTGTGTGTCGTGTCCTCAATCAAGGTCGAGCAGCAAGGCACATCACAGGCCCAATGCGCAGTGTCGTGCACGACTTGCGTGTCCATTTTGGACTCGAAAAGTGCACAAAAATCAACTCAGTCCTCAACAATATTAATGCACACATCAAGAGCTTCAAAATCATGTAATTAGTTCAGCAAAAATCAAAATTAAAAACCTTAGAGGCATTTCATCGAACACCTAACACACACTAGGACACGTGTCCGATACGGACACCAAACGGACACAAAATCTAGTAATACCTATACCAGTAGTTAGGGTATTCCTAGGGCTTCCTATTCATGCAATTAAATCACTATTTTATAGAGAAGATTAGGAATTACCTAGGTGTGTGAAAAGCCCAAAAAGCTTCAAAGAGGGGTGTTTCTCTTGCCACCCAAACTCCTCCAAATTGCTCCTCCACTGAAATTTCTCACCATAGTCAGGAAATACACAGAGAATAGGATCTATTACAAGAAATTAGAAGGAAAAAGGAGTTGAAATGGAGAAGTTATGGATTGGGAAAGAAAGGGTTTTACCTCTATTTCCAAACTTTGCTATTTCCTAAAGGAGGCTAGCCCTAAGTGGTAGAGACATTAAATAGTGGTGTGGAACCCTAGGTGGCTGGCCATAAATGCTAGGGTTAGGGTTTTGGTTTCACTAATTGGGTTATGGGCCTTAAGTCATAAGTCATGGTTTATGAAATCACAAGTCATTAACCAACCTATTCATTATCTCTATTTCCCCAATTTAATCCTAATGACTAGAGTATCATTAACTTAGGTTAACTAGGGTTTCATAATCTAACCAAGTGGTCATAACTAGGGTTAGCTTCTAGGCTAGTACACTAGGTCTCAACAAGTCAAGGTCAACCTAGAATTCACCAATTCATTAAATCACCAAATAATTCAAAAAAGTCAAAATAACCAAATTACCCCTAGACTAAAAATGATAATTAAATCATCCTAATGACACGATTAGGTTCTAGGTCATGCTGTCTCTACAGTTTCACTAGCTGTACACCAAAATCACAAGTCATGACTTAAACTATTTTTAAATAGTTTAAAAATAATTAAAAATCACCAAAAATCATAATGTAAAATAAATATCAATAAATAATAATTATAAATACAAAAATTCAAAAATACCCTCATTTGGAAAACTGGGTGTTACAATCCTACCCACCTTATAAAAATTTTGTCCTAAAAATTAAGATGATCGCACCTCTTATAGGTCAAACCCCTAATCAATCAAGTCGAAGCAATACAATCCTACTGGTCATGGTTCCACAGTCTCGAGCAGGGTAGCTATACTATCTTGCAAACGCAAGCAATATCCTGGCAGGTACTAAAAGAAATCACACATGGAAGTGGGGAGGAAGAACAAGAAGGTCAAACCTGCTAATCCATCACCTGTAACGTCAGCCTCCTCGACTGCCATCGCAAAAGCTCTACCCCTCTGGTACTGAGCTACAGGTGGCCTAGCCCCCTCAAAAGGAGGTGCAATGGGACAATCTATCTTCTGGTGGGCAGCTGACCCACAGAAATAGCAAACCTTCAACCTCTTCCTGCATTGCTCCCAGATGTGTCCCGGCTTCTTGTAGTAGGAACAACAGATCACCTTCGGGTCCTGACCCTGATACTGATGCTGCACCTGCTGAACTCCCACTGGTGCCTGCGTCTGCTGAGTCTGCACATGAGGCCTCTTGGCCTGGCCTCTGCTGCTGCTGGTACCGTGAGCGTTCCGTCTCCTCTTGAGACTCAGCTCAAGGTCATCCTCAGCCGGTAAAGCTCCTGTCAAAATCTCTTCGAAAGTGGCATCCCTGTTGCCCTTGGTCAAGGACTTGACTTCCTTGACTAGACCCTTCCTGAACCTCTGGGCCTTCGCCGCCTCGCTCAAGCCCTCTACGAATCTGCTGAGGCGGCCAAACTCTCTAGCGTACTCCTCCACTAACAGGCTCCCCTGAACTAGGCTCTCGAACTGCGACTCCAAGGCCCTGAGCGCTGAATCTGGAAAGAACTTCTTCTTGAATAAGCCCTTGAACTCCTCCCAAGTCTGTCCATCTACCCCCACCCTGGGGTCTGACTGATACCAGGTGCGAGAAAGATCTCGCATCCGGCTAGCTGCTGCCTCTATCTGGAGATCTGTCGGTATCCGAGCCAGGCGAAAGATCTCCTCTATATGCTCGATCCACTCGTCAGCATATAAAATCTCTTCTGTCCCCAGGAAGTCTCTGGGGCTCATCTTCTGGAACTGCTCTATCCCCGGTGTCCTCGGCTGCTGGATCACTGGTCGAGCTGCGACCGTCGTAAGGGCCAACTCCATGCTCCTGTCCTGTCGGGCCTGCTGCTGGTCCATAAACTGCTAGAAGTAAGCGAATATCTGTACCGCATCTACGTGTCCTGTAGGCGGCGGCTGCTGAAACTATATCTCTGGGATGACTGGGTCCTGCCCCCGAGCTGATGGAGGCACACCCCCTGCTGCTGCTGCTCAAGTCTCAATATGGGTAGAGGTGGCAGGAGCTGCAACCTCCTGACCCTGCCGATCTGGCTGAGAGGTGGCAGTCCCCTCTACAGCAACTGTTGCATCAAAGCGATGTGATCGTGTCTCTACCATCCTGAAGACAGATCGAACAAGGAAGTCAATACTGAGCAGGAATCGATATATCAAAGGAGGACAGTTATTTCAAAGAAGGCAAATCAGTACGATACGTAGATGGCATGATTTAAAGCAGAATTTTCCTAACTGTGATTGAGTGCCTCTCCGGTAAAGCCTATCTCTCAGTCCTATCGCAGGCTCGCAGCAGTACAACTAAGTCGCCGTACTACCACGATATCGCACTAATGCGACTCTCGACCTGCATGGGCTACCACTAAAAATGTGTCACGACCTGCACCCACTGTGAGGGTACGAGTACGTAACAGCGCCCAGCCTACGCCGCAGTGTCGGCGGTAGAATGCTATTCTAAGTCTCTAACTAACCATCAACTCATGCAGTATATAATGTACTCATCATGATCAACTCCGAACGGAGGACAAGTATAAGATATGGTGTAACTCAATCACAATCTAAGCACGATAAGATAACACCGAATATAACTAAGAAATTGAAGACAACAAAACTACTAAAAAATAACAAGAAACTCAAACAATCTCAAATACATCTCAAGTCTCAAATCTCTATATACAACTCCAGTTCTAAACAGGAAAACTAAAAACAAGACAAACTAGCTAAACTTCCGATCACTCCTGAGTGTCGGGGCCATATGTAGCTAAGCCATCTCCTCAGTAAAATGTAGGGCATGTGTCCTCAGGGCAATCATCTGTAAAATTTTCAACAGGTCCAGTCAGGACAGGAACTAGCACATCTTATCTAAAAAACCCAAGTAAATGACAGAGAACTATAAAGCAGTTGTAGACAGTTGTATTGATAAAAATGGCAGTTTATATTCAGGTGATGGTAAGAAAGACAAATAAAGTGCAAGGAAAGTAAATACTAAACAAGAGAAGAATCATAGCAATGAAGACTGTAAAAATAGAACTAGCTGAACCAGGGTAATATGATATAAAGTCCAGGCAACATGTAGACCAGTATAACTCCAATGTAAGTCCAGTACAGGATGAATCTCATACAAGATGAATCCAGTAAGGGACGATTCCAGTTATAGTGATCAATGATTCCAGGGTGAGTCCAGCCTATACTCTAGCAGTGTGTTTTAAAATACCGAGGTCGACATGTAAACGACTGTGGGTAATCCGGCATACCTCTCACTGATCAGGCGAGAGATGGCTACCATTCCAGTAGATTCCAGTAGGGGTAATTCCAGTAATTGGGTATGTCTACATGTCTTACTCTAGTATTTTCCCTCCCAGCAAGTGAATCCAAAATTCTGACACAATGATTCAAGATGAGTCCAGCCAAAATATCATGATACCAGTAAATGATTCCAGTAAATTATTCCAGTAATAGAAGCCAAAAATGATGATACCAGAAATAGAGGCCAGAAAATAATTGTGTGTCGTATACATGAATCCAGTAATATCCACACGTGTTGTAACAGAGAATCGCATACAACTAACTAGAACTGAAATACAGTAATTGACAAATAAATGAGAGAACTATCAGAGAATGTACTCGCCTGCTACTCTGAGAAGAGTAGTGTAATATCAGATGCCTGCACCAGAGTCACAATGTCCTAAACAGAGTAATATGGGTTATGACATGTTTAATATAAGAAAAATAAAGGCTACAATGCAAACTATATGATTTCTAGGTCAAACTAGGTCCAAGTCAAACTTGGTTTACTCTGAGTCAACCCAAGTCAACATTTAGGGTTTAGGCTTCTAGGTATCAAACTAAATCAACCTAAATCAGACTCAACTATAAGCCACCATATGAATTTACCTAACTTACCCCATATACATATAATATAAACACATACATCCTAGTTGTATATCTACAAGTTAAATACATGAATATAACTATATGTATCTATCCAAACTCTACATCTAACTTTATAATTCATAACCCTATAGGGTATATAACAATCCTCTACTACTAGGCATTTCCTACATACTATGAATATACCTAAGATATCCAGAAAAGGGAAGACTGGACTGGGTGAGGGGAAGGACACTAAGGTTTAGTATGGACTTAACTTGGACTGAAATCCACACAAGGCTAACCCTTACACAAAGACAACCTATGAAGCCCTCAACCTGTACCTGCTCCCTTCTCTACTGCCCCTAATCAACCCACAACACATAATAAAACTGACACACTCTTATATATACACAATCCAACTTATGATTTAATCTTAGTTAACTTCTAATCAAACAAAAGTCTAATTAACTTTCAACCAAACCAATCCATCTATTTCTCAGGTTACTATCCTGAACTCTCATCAAGTAAACCCCATTCAACTTAATTGCACACAGCCCATCCATAGCCTGAACTCAACTCCCTGCCTACTGCTCTAAACCACTGCTACTCCTAAGCCATTGCTAAAGTCCTGCAGTGCAAGCCAAGGCAAGGCAATGCTGCTGCTGCTGCCTGCTGCAAAAGCTAGGCTAAGCCAAAACAGGGCAAGCCAAGGCAATGTTTTGCCTGCTCCTACAAATGCAGTCCAATCCAGGCCAAAACACCACTAACCCCAACTCACCCAGTTAACATCCAACTCAGGCTATAAAAAAGACATTCTCAGGAAACAAGTTCAAGGGTCAATAACCTAAGGAAATAAATATGAAAATTAGTATACAATGTATCCTCATGCTCAAGACTGATCTCAATCTAATCATACCTGAAACCCAACTAATCCTATATGTGCAGTGTAATGGTGACAGGAATGGTGTTCCATTTCAGTTATCTCCATAACTTAGTCCCAGGTAACCAGTGGTTCTTAGGAACAATGAAGTTCAAGTGACAGTCTAGGGGGAAAAGGTTATTCCTGTGTTCCTAGGATTATGTGAAACCAACACCAAACATAACTCAATAATCAGAGCTCGAAATCAGCCTGTGGGTCCTGTCATGTGCACATTGCTTGATTAAATCCAAAATAGGATTGATACAGGCAAGGCCAAAGTGGACTGAACATGGCTGATGCCATTCAGTCTCAGGTTTAAATAGCCACCAGCACCAATCCAATGTCAGGTTTACATAAAATCTCATCAAGTTAACATATCAATTTAAAAAAAACCAATTTCAGTTATCAGTGTTCTAATAACCATTAAAAGTCTAGAATTTAATCTCAGGTTCTATAGTTTGCAATGCATGGGTGATATGCAATACACTCTCAGGTTGTTTAACAGAAAACAGTGTGGCATGGCTAGGGTGTGTGAGTATCATGTTGCATTACATCAAATATTTACCAAAGCATATCTTGCACACATTCAAATACCTGAGTTATCTCAAGAAATAGTAGTACATTAAATCAACTAAATTGAATCCCAATGTCCCAGTTCAAAATAGGAAAACAGTGCTTGAATGTGTGTACCTGTGTGTGTGTGTGCACAGGAAATGGAGAGTGTATGCTGTGTCATTCACTGGGAATAAGTGTGGATATTGAGCCAGTATTGTGTGATATATTGCCTAAGGTTGTGTGTGTTCAATGTGAGTTCTCAGGATTATGTGACAGTGCATAACACAGGTAATGGCAGTTAGTGACAGGTTGTGACAGTTTTATTCACCCAAACCAATCAAAAACCCATTGATCAACTCTAAACTCAACCCAATCTCACAAACTCATCCCTAGCCATGTAAATATGTCACATATTAGCAAATTAGAATCATCATTAAACCATTTAAACTAGGAATCAAATATTGAAAAAATAATAGAACTGAACACAATAAAACAGTGTCGTGCACGTGTTCACTTAGGTCTAGGACACGGCACACGTGTCCTCGTGTCTCGTGGTCACGTGTCTAGGTTCGCCTAGGGTAGGGAAACGTGTCCCACAGCCTGTAACTAGTCCACAATGTGTCGTATCCAAAAAAATAGTGCGTATCAGTTGAGTGTCTGTGCGTGTGTGCAACAGTGGGGAAAACAGTGCGGGCATGTTTTCTTCGTGCACACACATCTAGGTCGTGTGAAATTTTACAAGTGTTGTGTTAGTCACTAGAAGAACGTGTCCACAAAAATTGGTGTCAAACCATTGCGTGTCGTGTCCGCAATCAAGGTCGAGCCGCAGGGCACAGCACAGGCCCAGTGTGCAATGTCGTACACGACTTGCGTGTCCATTTTGGACACAAAAAGCACACAAAAACTAACTCAGTCCTCAATAATATTAATATACACATCAAGAGCTTCAAAATCATGTAATTAGTTCAGCAAAAAACAAAATTGAAAACCTTAGAGGCATTTCATCGAACACCTAACATACACTACGATACGTGTCCGATACGGACACCAAACGGACACAAAATCTAGCAATACCTATACCAGTAGTTAGGGTATTCCTAGGGCTTCCTATTCATGCAATTAAATTACTATTTTATGGAGAGGATTAGGAATTACCTAGGTGTGTGAAAAGCCCAAAAAGCTTCAAAGAGGGGTGTTTCTTTTGCCACCCAAACTCCTCCAAATTGCTCCCCCACTGAAATTTCTCACCATAGTCAGGAAATACACAGAGATTAGGATCTATTGCAAGAAATTAGAAGGAAAAAGAAGTTGAAATGGAGAAGTTATGGATTGGGGAAGAAAGGGTTTTACCTCTATTTCCAAACTTTGCTATTTCCTAAAGGAGGCTAGCCCTTAGTGGTAGAGACATTAAATAGGGGTGTGGAACCCTAGGTGGCTGGCCATAAATGCTAGGGTTAGGGTTTTGGTTTCACTAATTGGGTTAAGGGCCTCTATGGCCCTTAAGCCATAAGTCATGGTTTATGAAATCACAAGTCATTAACCAACCTATTCATTATATCTATTTTCCCTAATTTAATCCTAATGACTAGAGTATCATTAACTTAGGTTAACTAGGGTTTCATAATCTAACCAAGTGGTCATAACTAGGGTTAGCTTCTAGGCTAGTCTACTAGGTCTCAACAAGTCAAGGTCAACCTAGAATTCACCAATTCAATAAATCACCAAATAATTCAAATAAGTCGAAATAACCAAATTATCCCTAGACTAAAAATAATAATTAAATCATCCTAATGACACGGTTAGGCTCTAGGTCATGCAGTCTCTACGGTTTTACTAGCTGCACACCAAAATCACAAGTCAAGACTTAAACCATTTTTAAATAGTTTAAAAATAATTAAAAATCACCAAAAATAATAATATAAAATAAATATCAATAAATAATAATTATAAATACAAAAATTCAAAAATACCCTCATCTGGAAAATTGAATGTTACAGACGTCCCTTAGAGTTTCCTATCGGCGACCATGTATTCCTTAGGATCTCGGCTAACCGTGTTGTCATTCGCTTTGGCATACGAAGAAAGCTTAGTCCTAGGTATATAGGGCCGTTCGATATCCTGGAGCGAGTAGGAGATGTATCCTATCGTCTCGCTCTTCCGCCGTCGCTAAGTGAGGTGTATAATGTATTCCATGTGTCCCAATTACGACGGTACATCCCGGACCTGAGCCATATCCTGGACCATTCGGAACTGGTTATTGGTACCAACCTTTCGTATGAGGAGAGGCCCGTGTCTATATTGGACCGAAGAGAAAAGATACTCAAGAACAAGACTATTAGCTTAGTCCGTGTTGCTTGGGGTCATCACTCTCTAGGTGAGTCAACGTGGGATCGTGGGGACGACATCCGATCGTGATATCCTGACTTGTTTGACTCGTAAGGTATAATATCTTCCTTATGCCTTATGCTTTCCACCCCTTGCTTGCATGTATGATTGGTTGATTGTTTGCTTAGTGTAACTTATTTGTGGATAGTATAGCTGGCTCTTACATCTCTAAGCATCTTGATTAAAATTTCGAGGACAGAATTCTTTTAAGGTGGGTAGAGTTGTAATGCCCGTATTTCGGAATACGTATTTTAATTATGCTTATATGTATTTTGGACCTGTATTTTATTTTCTCAGATTCTGGCCTGTAATTGTGTTTTGACTTAACTTGCGGATTTTGGTTTTCTCGTAAATTGGGTTTTTGGACCTGACATGGTTTTATTCTTTGTGGAGGAGGAATTGGTTTGGTTTAGTATGCATTGGACCACACTTAGCTAACCTCCACCCACAACACAACATACCCTCCCTCATTAAAATCCTACCTAACTTTCTCTCTTCTCATAACTTCCATTAATTTTCTTCATCTTCTTCTTCCTTCCTCCACCAACACCATAGGCAAGTGTACCTTGCCACCACATAAGAACCCTATTTTATTTATCCATTAGCTAGATTAGGCCATGGTGAACAATATTAGAACTTGGCATTTTATGATTTAGAGCTTCCATTTTTTAGATCTAGGTTTTAATCATTTTCGGATTTTTTTGGTTTTGATCTATTAAACTTAGATTTTTCCTTGTTTTGAGGCTTCCATGTGGAAGAGAATTCAATTTTACACAAGTTAGAACCTTGGAAATCCAATTTTGGTTTTGTTTTGGCTAAATTATGAAGATTGGAAATTTGGAGTTCTTGGGGTCTTCCTCTCGGCTTGGTGGAGAAGATGATCCTCGGCCAGCACTCTTTAGCGCATGGCCGAACTACACAACTCCTCGGCCAGCGCTTTGTACTGGGCTGACCCGCGCTGGCGCTCTTTAGCTCCAGCGCCTTCCTTCCATTGGCGCACTTGACTGCTGCGCAGCTCGCTCTCAGCGCGCGGCTCCAGCGCAACTCAATCCTAGCACGGCTCATCCCCTGCGCAGTTCGCTCCCAGCGCAACCCAATTCTGCGTAGCTTGAACCAGCACAACCTGACACAGTGCAAGCCAACCCTAGCGCAACCCAATCCTGCGCAGTTCATATCCTGCGCAGTCCATTCCCCTAGCACAATTCGACCCCCTGCGCAATCTATTTGCCCATGGTGATTTGGTTTTATTTGCTTGGACTTAGCTTCTCTTTGTGGATTGGAGTTTTGAGATCTTGTTCCACACAACACGACTGTCTCGACCCAACACGAACTGGCACGGTTTTCAGAGTTTTGCTTATGACTAGTACGATTTTCGTAAATTTTGTGATTTATGATCCTAGTGCTTTCTGATCTTCTTGATAGTGACCCGATGGGGTACGCTCTTAACTTGTGACCTGTGATCCATGATTAATCTTTGCAACTGGATAACTTGATAGTGGCCCATGGCGGCGCACTCCTGACTTGTAACTTGACTTGACTTGATGCTGTTGCGATGGCTAACTTGACTCATATAATCAACTCTGACTCCATGGGTGTTCATTCTTGCTGCTTTGTGCAATCCACTTGTCTTGTCTTGTCTTGCATCATGTCTAGGACATGACTCCATGGTTACCACGGTCAGGGATTCACACTGAATATGGATTAGGCTAATGACTAGATCAAACTATAGTTCATGGAGAATTTCCAGTCACAGACGATCTCGTTATCTGGGAGCTTTAAATGGACTTGTAGCCTGCCGACGAGTAGGGCACAATTCCAGCACACTGTCATGTGTTGCACTCTCTAAGTCACCTAAGGGTATATCGTCTTCTGGACGATGTACCCAACCATACTCTCAACCCGCGGAAGGATAACTGGATAGTCTGCAGGGCTTGGGACTGGAAAACTCTCAATTTGCATCTTGTTAGTAATTAGGCTTGTGATAATCCTAGTTAGTTAAGTAGTAAGCCGTAGTATTTGCTTGGCCGCTTGTGAATGAATGGTGTCTAGCCTTGTCTAAGTCTCGTCTAGTCCCAGTACCTGGTACTCCTGAACATGATTGTTTTATTTATCTTTAACAATAAATGGGTAGAGACATAGTGTTATTCAGGCGAAGGGTTACAATCCCGGTCCTTGTTTGGTTTACGGGTTGTAACCTGGCTTCCGGAATGGTTCCACGTCCCTAGTTGTTTATTGTCCTGATGTATTCTTTATTACTTGTACTTTTCTTTCATTTTCTTATGACCTGATATGCTGGCTTTGTTCTTATTTCGTGGCCTCCTTGTGGCACTTGCTCTTTCTGGGGTTTGACCCAGCTGGTTTTGTGTGGCCAGATTCGGTGCTGCACCTGAGGATCTACCGAACCTCCAGTCCAATGGTGGCGACTAGAAGGAACCCGGGCTATGAGTGGGTTCTCTATTTTGCTTCGCTCACTACGTTGTAAAATTATTCTTTGAGGCTTTTAGCCGACGAGCACCTGTTAGCTCGATGCATATTTACTTACTGTCTGTCTACGGGCTGTAAACATGATTAACAAATCCTAGGGTTGTTCATGTATGACTTAACTCTTGCTAGTCCTCACATTTTGTATGACTAGCATCATGATCAGCTGAATATGTAATATTTAGGATACCTTTTATTGTATATTTGGTGGTCTAACATCTTGTAGCTATATTACTTGCTTGAGATTGAGACAATAGGCTTGACCTTAAGAGACCGTTGGCTTGTAGTAAACCCTCATATCTAGACAGCCGTGACCGTATAGCGAGGTGGATTACATTTTAATATACGTAGCTGGCTATGTACGCCCCCGTTCTCCAGTATTCTGGTTCTGGGCGTCATAGGGGAGCTCGTTGGTAGACGATTATGCAGCAGAGTTTTTCCGCCTGAGCAGGTTTGCACCTAGTTTGGTCCAGGATGAAGGATACAAGGCTCGGAAGTTCCGGAGGGGCCTTATACATGCAGTGTGCACTCGTACCTCTGGGAGACGTAACGTGACCTTCGAGCAGATCTTGATGGAGGCGCAGATTGCAGAGGAGGACTTCGGCCTTAAGCCGAAGAGGGGCAGTGACGTTCTCGGAGCTAGCTCGAGTGCAAGGCCGGCGAAGCGCCCACATTTCCAGCAGAGGCTGTTCCAGCAGCAGCAGCAGCCTCAGTTGCAGTTTCAGCAGGCACCGGCGCGTGCCCAGCAGCACCAGGGTCAGGGTCAGGGTCAGAGGCCAGCTACACAGTGCACCTTTTGCGGGAAGCCAGGGCATACTAGAGAGGCTTGTTGGAAGAGGTTGGGCGTCTGCCTATATTATGGGGCGCCCGATCATCAGCTGAAGGATTGCCGTCTTCGGGGAGTCCGAGGAGGCTAGGACAGAGCGTCATAGACCAGAGGACCAGCAGTTCAGCAGAGAGGTCCTCCACTTCAGACCCAACAGCAGCATTTTGTACAACATCAGAGGGGATCCCCTGCTAGAAGAGTGTTTACCCTAACAGCAGAGGAGGAGGAAGAGCCAGTAAGCGATGTAGTGGCAGGTCACGTTCTTCTCGATTCATTCTCTGTATTTACCTTGTTTGATTTCGGTGCCACTCATAGCTTTGTGTCTGTTTCCTTTGCTCTGAGACACAATATTATTGCTGAACCTTTGGGTAGGACTTGCAAGATATTGACCGGGGGAGGCATCATCCTGGTCAACAATTTAATCTGTAAGGGGCAGAGAGTTACTTTAGGAGGCCGAGATTTGGGTGCGTGCTTGCTCGTAATATCCCTTCCGAGGTACGATGTGGTACTCGAAATGGATTGGTTGAGCATGCACCATGCTACTATAGACTGTAGAGGAGGTAGGATTCTGTTTAGGCTGCCGGAAGAGCCAGAGATTGTGTTTTCCAGGGGAGCAGCTGAGCCGGGAGATGGGTTCTGCAGAGCTTTACTGGCGGGGCAGGCATTGCCGCATCCATTTATAGCTGACTTTATGGATGTTTTTCCCGAGGAGTTGCCTGGGATGCCACCAGATAGAGACGTTAAGTTATCTATAGACTTAGTGCCGGGTGCTGAGCCTATATCACAGCACGTCTATAGGGTCAACAACAGCGAGTTGGCAGAGCTGAAGAAGTAGGTCGACGAGCTGCAGGACGAGGGATTCATTAGATCCAGTTCATCGCCTTGGGGAGCGCCAGTTCTTTTTGTACCGAAGAAGGATGGTACGATATGCATGTGTATCGATTACAGGGCGCTCAACAACCTTACTATCAAGAACAAGTACCCATTGCCGAGGATTGATGACTTGTTCGATCAGTTGAGCGGTGCCAAGGTGTTTTCAAAGATAGATCTGAGGTCCGGCTATTATCAGCTGAAGGTGAAGAAGGAAGACGTTCCGAAGACAGCTTTTCATACTTGGTACGTCCAGTACGAGTTCACTGTAATGCCATTTGGGTTGACCAACGCCCCAGCTGTGTTCATGAACTTGATGAACAAGGTATTCCATCAGTACCTTGACAAGTTCATGGTGGTCTTCATAGACGACATCCTGGTCTACTCAAAGACGCCGGAGGAACACGAGGAGCATCTGAGGATTGTGCTCGAGACCCTGAGAAAGGAGCAGTTGTATGGGAAGCTGTCGAAGTGCGAGTTCTTCTTGGACCAGGTCGAGTTCTTGGGTCATGTTGTGATCGAGCACGGGATATCAGTGGACCAGAAGAAGATTGCTGCAGTAGAGTCTTGGCCTACGCCCAGTTCAGTTGCCGAGATTCGGAGATTTCTGGGATTGTCGGGCTACTATCGGAAGTTCATCCAGGATTTCTAGCAGATCGCGGAGCTGATGACTAGACTCACCAGGAAGGACGTGGAGTTCGTCTGGACTGAGGAGTGTCAGGGCGCCTTCGATGAGCTGAAGTAGAGGTTAACATCAGCTCCGATCTTGACATTACCGTCTGGGACCGGTGGTTTATCGATTTACAACGACGCTTCTAGTCGGGGTCTAGGTTGTATACTTTAGCAACACGAAAAGGTAATTGCCTATGCATCTAGGCAGTTACGTCCTCATGAGAAGAACTACCCGACTCACGATCTGGAGTTAGCCATTGTTATCTTTGCCATGAATTTGTGGAAGCACTATCTGTACGAAGAGCGGGTTGAGATCTTTACTGATCACAAGAGCTTATAGTAAGTGTTCACTCAGAAGAAGCTGAACATGCGGCAGAGACGTTGGCTTGAACTGATAAAGGATTTCGATATCGTCTTACAGTACCATCCAGGAAAGGCCAACATAGTTGCACATACCTTGAGCAGGTATCCAGTAGCTATGTATCTGACAGCAGACTATCATCTTTTGGCTAACCTGGACAGTTTGGGAATCGAAGTGATTATTCCGGGCATGGAGGTACAAATATGGGGTTTACAGATTCAGTCTGAGTTGATGGACAGAGTCAGATCAGCACAGTATGATGATGTTGCCCTGAGGAGCATCAGGGAGCAGGTGCGGGCAGGGTTGCTCGACGATTTCTCTATTGTCGAAGATGGGTCGTTGCGGCACGGTGCTAGACTGTGCGTTCCGAGTGGGAAGCTTCGGGAGGAGGTTCTTCAGGAGGCACATCATTCTCAGTACTCTATGCATCCTGGTGCCAACAAGATGTACAGAGATCTGAGGGAGCACGTTTGGTGGTACGGCATGAAGCACGAGGTGGCTCAGTTTGTATCTCACTGTTTGGTTTGTCAACAAGTGAAGGCCGAGAGGCACAGGCCTGGTGGGTTGCTACAACCACTAACCATTCCTGAGTAGAAGTGGGAGCACATCACCATGGCCTTTATGTCCGGACTTCCACGATCTCCAGGAGGGAAAAATGCAATTTGGGTCATAGTTGATAGATTGACCAAATCGGCCCACATTTTGCCTTTCAAGGAGGGATTATCTACGGAGTGGTTGGCAGAGCTGTACATTCATCAGATCGTACGATTGTATGGGGTTCCTGTGAGCATATTTTCAGATCGGGATAGCCGTTTCACTTTCTACGTCTGAAGGAGTTTGCAGGCTAGCTTGGGCACCTCGCTCAAGTTTAGTACCGCTTATCACCCCCAGACAGACGGACAGTCGGAAAGGACTATCCAGACCTTGGAGGATATGCTTTGTATGTGTGTGCTTGATCTTGGAGGTTCTTGGGAGGATCATCTTCACCTGGTAGAGTTTGCTTACAACAATAGCTATCAGGCCACTATAGAGATGTCGCCATTCGAGGCTCTATACGGACGGAGATGTCGTACTCCCTTGTCATGGGACGATGTTGGCAAGAGAGTGCTGTTTGGACCGGGGATGGTAGTAGATGCAGCTGAGAAGGTTAGGTTGGTTAGAGACAGACTACGGGTGGCTCAGGATAGGCAGCGGCAATGGGCCGATAGCCACCGGAGACCGTTAGAGTTCGAGGTTAGTTTCAGTTCCAGTTTGTGATATTTGTGATTTTGTTTGTCCTGTGTGCGAGTTTGTTTTATGTCTAGGCTGGTGCTTTGGTGTTCCTGAAGATTTCTTTGACACGGGGCACGATTCACTTTGGCGGAGGTGGGAAGCTTAGTCCGCGCTATATCGGACCTTTCACTATCCTTGAAAGGGTCGGTGCAGTGGCTTACCGGCTAGACTTGCCGCCTACGCTAGAGGGGGTACACAACGTGTTCCATGTGTCACAGCTGAGATGGTATGTGGCGGACCCCAGCCATATATTGGACCATTCAGCGATCGAGGTGGGGCCTACTCTTCACTATCCAGAGCAGCCAGTGGAGATTCTGGATCGTAGGAAGAAGGTGCTCCGGAACCGGTCATACCCTTGGTTTGTGTTGCATGGAGGCATCACTCTCCAGGTGAGTCTACCTGGGAGAGAGAGGACGACATGCGGGCGCGTTTCCCTTATCTCTTCGAGCCCTGAGGTATAATTTTTGTTTCTGCATGTGATTCAGTGTATGTTTATTTTAATTTTGAGGAATTTTTTTTTAAGGTGGATAGATTTGTCATCCCCAGTTTTCATGAATAGGGGTATTTTGGTAATTTTCCACTTTAAAATTATTTATTTATTTATGATATTATTTTGGGGTTATTTGAGTCGGGTTCGAATTTTAACTCAATCCGACTTGTATCGGGGACCCGATATAGGTTAGTCCTTGATGTAGGGATGTGTGTCTATAAACATGTAGCTTATGAGATTTATGAGAGATTATAGTGTCAGCCTTGATAGGATATACTAGTCTTTTGGTGAGTGTAAATGTGTTATGAGAGATATGGGCCTATATGTCTTAGTAATGCATCGTTCCTATGGTAATAGAATGTATTAATAGATGGTTAATAGGAAGATAATAGTTGAGCATACCTATAGCCTATGATCAGTTCCTCTTCATCCTTAGTTAAGACCACTTTAAAATAGGTCCAGTCCCTTGGATATAGGTTCCAGTCCATATTTTATTGAAGTTCCATTACCGCCGTACAGTAGAGCAGTGTTGGAGGTATTCCTAGATTGACACTATTTAGATGTCCGTTTATTATTCCAGTGTTAGGAAGTGTTACCTTAGATATTGGGTAGGTTAGAGGCTCTAGAAGGAGTACTATCGATCTTAAATTTCGAGGACGAAATTTTTCTAAGGTGGGTAGAGTTGTGACACCCAGTTTTCCAAATGAGGGTAATTTTGAAATTTTGTGTTTATAATTATTTTAATAATGATATGATTTTTGGTGATTTTAAATCATTTTAAAATTATTTAAATCAATGACTTGTGGTTTTGACGTTTTGCTAGTGAAACCCTAGAGACTGTTTGACCTAGAGCCTAACCATGTGATTATGACATTTTAATGTCATTTCTGGCCTAAGGATATTTTGTATTTGACCTCTTTGAATTATTTTGATATTTATTTTATTATTTATGATATTGTTTTGGGGTTATTTGAGTCGGGTTCGAATTTCATCTCAATCCGACTTGTAATAGACTCTAGTTGGACCCATGCATTAGTTAGCCATGGCCCACATTTTAATTAGTCATGTTAGAAAGATTAGTCATAATCCTAATTATTAGGTTAACCATTTAGAGTTTTTATTTTGACCCTTTTACCCCCAAACCCTAACCAAAATTGTTTTAAACACTTGTAACTAAGGGAGGGGCAAACTTGTAATATACAATGAGGGGGAGATATAACCATTGTGGCCGGCCCTAATAGGACTCCCATCTCATTTCCTTTCTTTGAGAAGTCTTCTTCCCCAAGTGCTCTCAAGCTCTCCCAAAGAAGAAGCCGGTCTCCTTGGATTTTCTCTCCTTTAGGTAATATTTCCTTCTCTTTTATTTTTCTATTTTGCATTTAGGAAGGTTTTAACCATAGGAATGACCCCCATTGTTGTGTCCCTATTTTGTGTCCTCTTGTGTCCATTATGTGTCCTTTAGGGATTTGTATTGTATTATTGTTGTGTCTTGTGTTCATGGGGAAAACCTCCAAACTTGGACACACTTTATATTTAAAATATTAATTAAATGAATTAATTCATATTAAATCTCAGATTTGAATATGTAGAGATGTGTTCTTGAGTACTTTACATTTCATTCATGTATCTCTTATAGATGTGTTCATGTTACATATATAGATTTGTGAATGTATATATATATATATATATATATATATATATATATATATATATATATATATATATATATATTTATTTATTTATATATATTTTATATATATTTTATATATATATATATATATATATATATATATATATATATATATATATATATATATATATATATATTGTAATGAGAGTGTATCTATATTTATATATGTAATAAATGGTTCATGATGATTATATAATCAAGTTTGTGAGTGGGGTTCCTCATATTATTATTGTCATTATTGTTGTGGATAATTAGGATATATATTGTGTATTCTTTTGGCTCAAACTATCTAAATCCGTCATGATTTTTATCCACATTTTTAATTTCAACCCTAACTTAGAAATGTCATAACTTCTAGCTCAAAGCTCGGTTTAATCTCCCATTTTTTTAAAAGAAGCGTATTGAAGTTAGCTTTCCAAAAACTTGTATTAATAGGTCTAATTCTTTCTATAAGTTTCTAGAGAATTATTTGAGTGTCAGCTGTACGAAAGACAAACGCATTCTCGGTGTTTTTGCGATTTCGGGAGTTTCCGGAAACGAAAACGCGATCCGTTTGATGTTTCGGAAAGCTAACACATAGATCTATAACATACTTTAATCTTAGATTTTATTTCATGCTGAGTTGGTACAGTATTGATTATTAGTAGGAGTTACTATTCGGCATATGCATTTTGTGCACCCTTGTGTGTAATATAATGTTCTATTTAATTTTAACCCATGTTAATGTATATACATTATGTAACTAAATAGAGAATGCAAGCATGAGTAAATGGTTAAATAAATGATGTATGAGGTGTAAGTATCCTATCTAATGTAAGCAGGTATAAGTATGGCTTGTAATGAATATGTAGGTTCCATAGTATGTAATGTATGGTGCATATAGTAGTGCAAGAGAATAAATGAATGATGAATGAATGCAAGCATGAATGTAATATAATAATAGATGTAATGTATATAATATACAAGTTAATGAGATGTAATGTTCTATGTTAACACAAATCCTATATTACCTCATGTACCCCCTTACACTATGTTGACACTATCACACTTGACACTTTGTTCACTTACACTTTGACACTCTTTGATATGTATACACTATGTATGCCTATTTAACCCTCACTTGCCCTTTGCCATATTCACATACACACACATAGCCTCTTAAATAAGTATTTATGAATATAGTTAACTTAGCTATGTATGTATATTATATATATGTTAGCATATTGTGTTGTAATATATAAGTTTATATAACCATTTGAAATGCCATGATTATAGACCTAATGTTGAATACCAATATATGCATGTGTATATATGTGTAGACATATATAGCTTAAAGTAATAGATTACCTAGTGTATATCCAATGTGAATTCTTGCCTATTTGAGTATTGAATAATTGCATGCTATTTAGAGTTGGGGGTATGTTGGCTTGTATAGACTTGTATTGATGTGTGCTTGCTAGGATAGTCTTGGTTAGGCCTAGTAAGACTTGCTGGGTTAGGACATGACCTAGTTTGACTAGTGCAGTTGACCAGAGTTGACCAAGGGTTGACTTTGGCCTAGTTTGACCTAGATTCATGTAGAATGCATTGTAGTACTTTATATTACCCTTCTGGACATGTTGTGACTTGTGCTTTTCTAATTAGGAGCCAGACACCTCTCATCGGACAATATCTTTACCTTGGACATTCAGATATCAGGCGAGTACATTCTCTGATCATTTCATATCCTGCTTAGAATTATTTTATGCATTAA
Source organism: Iris pallida (assembly GCA_029216955.1). Classification (NCBI taxonomy): domain Eukaryota; kingdom Viridiplantae; phylum Streptophyta; class Magnoliopsida; order Asparagales; family Iridaceae; genus Iris; species Iris pallida. Next base: position 52,667 of record JANAVB010011482.1, read on the forward strand.
ATTACTTTACTTGTACTGTCATGTTGGTCACACGGATTGGTACTATATGGATCCCTTCTTGAGATGTTATCCTTAGGGAGCATCGGGTACTCTATGTTCTGTGCGTTTCACTTACATGGCGTATCACTATGCTTCATTGGTTCTTCGATCACTTGTGACATATACTCTTATGATCACAGAGTCTTCCTGGAATCCTTATCCCATTTATGGGTCTACTATGTATCACCCTTCGGGGGCTTACCACCCTTCGGGGGCTTACCACCCTTCAGGGGCTTATCACCCTTCGGGGGCTGTTACATAGTATCATAACATAACCTGATTGGATCCTTGTGTATTGATTGGGGGTACGGGGGAGTAGAAATGGACATGTGAATAATACACCAGTAGTGTAGCATCAGAATCATTCCATAGTATAGCATCAGAATCATTCCAGGCCATTTACATGTCTATATTGTACTCTGAATCACTAGCCACTGTTAGTCTCTATTTATAGTAGATATTTCTATTACAGCTCTCTCTCTGTTTACATACTGCACTTCTTTCAGTACCTGTTTCTTACTTTATTGCATGATTATATTTTCTAATCTGCTATGATCTGTTGAGATGTACTGTACTCGCTCCCGTCCTGACTGGACCTGTTGATAAATTTTACAGATAGCTTGGAGGTTGCCTGCTAGCCTAGAGGAGACACTTTAGAGGTTGTTTAGATAGTTATTTTCTATTGTCTGGAGTTGTATTTACTTTGTGGATTACTGTATTTGAGTTTTGATATGTATTTCTGGTTTTTTTATCTTAGACACTTAGACTTCTATCTCCTGTATCTCTTTTGGATTTCATGTTTATCTATCTTTATCATGCTCTACCTTAGATGTGATTGAGACTGTATCTGCTATCTCACCCCCATTCAGGAAGTATATACTGCTTAACATTATATTGTTAGATGATGTGACCTAGGACAGCGTTCTACCGTCGATACTGCGGCATAGGCTAGGCGTTGTTACGTTCCCGTACCCTGATAGTGGGTGCGGGTCGTGACAAAAACCCTATTTGGACACATGTGAATTTATTTATATATTGATTAGATGATGTTTTAATATTTATTCCAGATTTTTCTATATGTTTAGAAATGTGTTTCCTATGTAATATACATATATATATATATATATATATATATATATATATATATATATATATATATATATATATATATATATATATATATATATATATATATATATTATGACTTAGATATATATATATGGATATATATTATGGTGGGTGGTGTGATACTTTGTGTTTGGTTGTGGGTGGTAGGTTCGGCCAAGTAGTGGAGTGTGTGTGTGTTTGTGTTAGTTAAGAGTGTGTGTATGTGAGGTATTTGAGTGAAGGGTTGTGAGGATTAGAAGGGGGTTTGAATGTGAGATAGAGTGGAGAGTAGAGAGTGGTGTTGAGAGGGGGAGGGAACATCCATAACCCAGCTGCCAAAACAGCAGCTTGACAGTCCCTTGTGGCTGTCACTTAGGCCTATTGGCTGTCCACTTAGCAGCCCTCTAACAGCCCCTTCAACCCCATCTATGTGGCTGTCATTTTGGACTTCAAAACAGTCCCATGTATGTCCCTGTTAACCCCCACATTACACCCCTACATTCAGCCCTAACACAGCTCTAAAACAGTCCAAAAACTATCACCATTTCAGCCCCAATACACCCTATTTCAGTCCCTTAATGTTCAGTCCAGTGTAGCCCATGTGGGTTGTCCCTAACAAGCCCTATAGCTGTCCACATTGCCACATAAATTAGTCCCATTTAAACACTCTAAAATAAGTCCCCAAATTTCAGTCCTAAACACCCTTGCTGTCCACTAAATCAGTCCTGAAATCACCCACAAATCAGCCCCTTGAATTCAGTCCTAGACACCTACAAGTGGCTGTCACTTTGGCCATAAATCAGTCCATTTATTCACCCCCTTGTTGTCCCAAATAGCAGTCCAATTTAGCCTATTTGGGCTGTCCATGTTAGTCCCAAACTTAGTCCATAACAGCCCAACAAAACCTGTCCTAAAACACACTAAGTCAGTCCATATACACCACATAAATGCCCTCTTAGATAGCCTATCTAGCTGTCCTAAAATCAGTCCACTATGAGCTTTGTGTGTGTGTATTTATGAGTTTGTGAGTGTGAGACTAAATGAGTGTAGCTAGTAGCCTATAGGTTAGCCTATGTATAAGCTATAGGAAAGCCTATATGAGTGTGATATATGTGAGTGAGTGTGTGAGTGAGTTGTGTGGGTAAGTGTTAGGGTGATGTGAGGAAAATTTATGATATTGGTAAGGTAATGCAAGTTTTACCTAAAAATAGGGTATTGGAGTCTAGAGTCTAAGATAGGGTTAGAACTTGATTTCCTTGGTTGGTAATGATCAAATATAGTGCTCATAGACTAGTTTTGACGTCGGTTGACCATTTTGACCAAAAGTCAACAAAAGTCAGCCGAGAGTCAAACTTAGCCTTTAAGCGACTAGATTTGATCGAAACCAAACCAAAGTTGACCAGTTGACTGAAAGACAACAGTTGGTCAACATTAGACTAGTTTGACCTAGGGTTGACCTAGAGTTGACCAGAGTTGACCAGGGTTGACCTGTTGACCAAAAGTCAACTGTAAGTCAACCTTTGACCCCGTTTGACCTAGTTTGACTTTGATTGACTCCCAGTGACTTGGTATGACCCAGTATGAACCAGTATAACCTAGTATGACTCAGTTTGACCTAGATTGACCTAGGTTTGACTTAGACTTGCATTCATGACTTATATTAGCTTCATTTTTCAGTATAAAACCCTGTTTGACTCATAGTATCTTATTTTAGGTCTGTGATTACTCTGAGCGTCTGTTCACCTTATCAGCTCAGGACACAGGCGAGTACATTCATTGATAGTTTTTATTGTCTTGATATCTACTATATCTGATTCAATTGTAGTATTTTACATGATTCCCGACACGACGGTTCACGGACTAGTATACGTCGGATCCTGTCATGCGATGTTATTCCTGGACTTTCTTGGTATATGGGTATGTGATATTTTCGTGTTTTCTGTACTTATATAGACATTGATTTGGGAGTGGGCTGGCCCCCTACTCTTGAACCCTGTGTCATGACATGCCATGTCTGGATCCGTGATACTATTCTGGGATGGAGAATTATTAGGGGTTATGTGATCAAAGCCTCTTGTCACTATTTTGCTAGCGCCACCCTCACCTCACGTAGGGTGTAGCAGATATCTCCGTACGCCTGTTATCCAGGTTGGCCGGCATGACTTTCCGTTGAGGTTACCGCGAATTGTCGGGCCAACTGGATAACTTGTCTTGTCACTTACCTAAAAGCCGATCACATATCGCTCTAATAGTTCAAATCACCTTTTACATTTATTAGCGTATCTTATATTCTAGTTCAGCTTTACTTTCTGTACTTCTCACCATGCTATGATTTTATTTCTCACATGCTCTACCGGTCTTTATATTGTACCATGATTTGAGACTAAGTCCTGTTTGAAAGAAGGGTTACAAACCCGGTCCTTGTTTGGTTCAAGGGTTATAACTCGGCTTTCAAATGGTTCCCAAGTCGTCTATATCTTTGTCTTGTATTTCATTATACTGTCTCTTATAGTATTTGTTAATTCATATGGAACTGCTATTGGTGTTTGTACTTGCTCATTTTCCTGACAGGATACCGTTGATATATTACAGATGATTCTGAGACTGATTGCCCGACCTACTATGGGGTCGAGTCTGACGGAGTAGACTTAGACCGTAGCTTGTTGGTAGAGCCACTAGATTTTGCTCACCCTGAGTAGTATAGTTTAGTTAGGTTTGCCTGGCCTGCGAGCCAGCTAGTACTTTCAGTTTGTAGTATCTTATATATATTTTCTATGACTCTGGATGTTGTGTATAGCTCTGGACTTGTGTGGATCTTGAACTTATTTTCTGCTTTATCTATCATATTTCCCTTCCATGCTATCTACCTTAGTTTCATATTTGTGATTGAGACTGTATTGCTATGTCACCTCCATTCGGAGAGTATATACTGTACAAGTACATTTATCTGTTTTAGTCGTAGTATTTACAGACCCTATATACAACGTTCTACCGCCGATTCTGCGGCATAGGCTGGACGTAACCACGTGCTCGTGCCCCTCTTCAAGGTGCGGGTCGTGAAAGGGTGTCCTGGTCTATACCTGTAGAAGCATGAAAAATAAAACGTAGCAAGAACAGAAGCACAGGTGACAACAGTCATTTCATATGACTTCATGAAAGCGCAGTTGCTCAAAAGCGCAGACAGTAACGAAGTCACAGCAGGCGTACAAAGATGGTATATAAAAAGTTCTTTATTAAAATTATGTCTACAAAGATCTATTACAGATTCTTTATGATTACATATAAAGACTAAAATACATACAAAAGTATGCAGTCCCCCCTAAACGCGCAGCAGCGTCAGAGCGAATCACTTTCTCGTCAGAGCAAGCCACTTCCTAGCCAAGCACGGAGGAACTCCAATATAGCTGATGAAGCAGCTATAAGGCCAAACAAGAACGCAGCAGCTGCTCGCCACACTACTACAGCTCTTGAGCAGGACAGAGCACAACATGTGGTACTTTGGGTTGTCAATCAATCCAAACACGGAAGATTGGATCTCGAAGACCTCCAAGATGTTGTTCAGGTTTGAACTTCTTATGCCAAACGCTTAAGTGCATCTCAAAACCCAGTAGATGGTCTGCTACAAGAACATAGCTTCTTTGAACGAAGAGAGCCACAGCCAGCAGTCGACTTGTGCAAGGCCAACGAACGTTCGAAGCTAAGTCAGGATCCAGCATGACGATGGGAATGCTAAGAGACAGTGAACATGGCTCCTCAGAAAAAAGCTTCCTTTTATAAACTGAATGTGTTCCAACACCAAAGGCCACGTGTCAATCGATCAAAGAACCCCAAATTAATGGGATGAACCTAGGACTCAGCACAATGAATCTCATTTAATAGGTTCATTTGAATGAATCCTAGGCCACGAACATCTTAAATTCCCCAAAAGACGGTAGTAATTAAAGGAGAGAATATCGACTCACCCATTAATTGTTCCTACAGATAATGACTTCGTTAAAAAAACTAGCTCCTTCGACTCAGAAGTGCAGCCAGTTCCTTCAACTCAGAAGCGCAGCCTCTTCGGTTCAACTTAGAAGCACAGTCACATCGGTTCAACCCAGAAGCGTAGCCCCTTTGGTTCCAATCCAGAGGCACAGCCCATTCAATAGACTCCTTTAAAAGACTCCTTCATCTTCGAAACACAGTCTCCTCGTCAACCCAGAAGCGTAGCCCATTCAATAGGCTCCTTCGGGAGACTCTATCGTCTTCGAAATACAGTCTCCTCGTCGCCCAAAAGTGCAGTGACTCCGTCGTCTTCGAAACATAGTCTCCTCATCGCCCAAAAGCACAGTGACTCCGTCGTATTCAAAACACAGTCTCCTCATCGCCCGAAAGCGCAGTGACATAGAAGCCTCACCAGAAGCGCAGCTCGTATAGATGCGTAGTCCAATGAGGTGGCATTGTCCCACGTGGCCAGTCTGGTACTTATATCTTTTTAGACATTACCCAACCAGTTTTTTTAAACCACCGCTCTTAAGATAAGAACGAAGTTTAGGTATTATTGATAAGAGCAATAGCCAATCGGTTTGTATAAACCATCGCTCCAAAGATAAGAACGGAATTTAGTTCTGTTGATAAGGGCAATATCCAATCGATTTATTTAAACCACTGCCCCAAAGATAGAGAAAAAAAAATCAAATTCTTTGATAGGAGTCAAACCCGCTCGGCTTCATCCAAATAAAAAGCTTCGAGCAATAAAGGCATGTGCCGTTTATTCGGTTATGCTGATAACTACCCGAGATATTGATAGAAGGGAATCTCAACGTCTGCCATGTGTCAGCTCAGCAGCAGCCCTCACCGTGCATGGATAGCAGATTCTCTCATATTTTAACGCGCAGCGCTCCTGTACGTCCAACAAATCTTAAGCACATTGTATATGTGCAAAGCCTATAAATAGGAGTTTTTCCTTCAATAAAAATATCTTGGACAAGGTTGGAAATTTCCTGATTGGCAACCCAGAGTTCCATTCACAAGCCCCAAAAAGCCAGAGCAAGTTCAACTCGTCGTCAGATCGTCAACGGAGTAAAGGAGCCGCTGTAGTGCTCGATCTCCATCGTCATACTTCCCCAGAAATTCTTGTACTTAGATCTCCTGTTTAGGAATCGTTTACACTTTTTACACATTTGAATACAAAAGTTCATTCAACTCTTTGTCATGGAAAACAAGATGGCAACTCTGCTGGGGACTTCCTTCTCCTCCAACGAGAAGGTGGTGACGCAATCTGACGACAACTTACTGGGATCTTCTCAAAAGATATTGGTAGTACGTTTCGACCAGCAAGCTTTTGAAGATCTCATCTCTGAAGAGAAGTCGAGTCCTTCGAAGTGGTTCATAAAACCGAAGAAGACTCAACGTATCTGGGTGCCGAAGGCTGCTGCGACGAGTAGCACGACGGAGGAGACTGTGCTCCAGAACCACCTAAACGATGAAGCCCCGAAGGAGATTTTGACTGCTGCTGCTATCCCGCCTCGTTCAGCCCCCACTTTCGAAAAGTGCAACGAAAAGTACGGCTTCCATATGGCAGACCCGACGAAACTACAACACCGGAGGAAGCGCACAGTCGCACACCCGCACATGGAGATAGCTGCGTAGGCGAGAACTTCTGTCTTTGACAGAATTGCCTACCCATCGAGTAAGGCTTAGTTGGACTCTAACCGTCACACACCTTCTAGGGGTAACACGAAGAGGCCCAAGACAGCACGTGCCATGCGTGAACAACGTACTACACCAATAGTCATGTTGGATTCTGAATGCCATATACCTTCCAAGAATGGCACAAAGAAATACAAGGTAGCACACGCCCTGCGCGATTAAAGTGCTATGCCGACCACTCAATTAGACTCTGAATACTACACACCTTCTAGGGGTAGTAGGAAGAAATCCAAGGCAGCACGCGCCTTACGCGGTCAATGTGCTATGCCAACAGGTGACCAAAGGCCCGCGTTGACAGTTACGCACACAGCCGATGGAAAGCTATACAAAACTGGTTCGAGTGCTTCGATACCTCGACCGGTAAAACCCCGCTGTCACTTGAGCGCTCATGCGCATGATTCAAGTCAAGGGGTACATACTATGGAGATAGACTCGTGCAAGCAACGTTGCTGTAAGCATGGGGTCAGTCCATCTCATCAGCAATTCTCTGAGCAGGACCTAAGCGTATCTCATACGTAGGAACTGAGAAAAAGGAAGCTACCTTCACATCCTCATTCTTATGCGCAGCTTCCCTGCACGTACGAAAGAGTGTGGAAGCGAAGTCCTTCGATCTATGCAAGTCAATTTCCCAAAAGCGTAAAGCAAGGGAGGAGTCTGCAACGCAGGGCATGTCTAAACCAAGGCACACCTGCACCAAGATCACCATCAACTATTGCTGTTATCAAACAGCTGTCGTGCTACCAAAGAAGCGGTCCGTCTTCCAAAGACTGCGACTGATGGCATCTGTACATCAGAGACTCGACGAAGGATCATCGAGTGAAGAAGAAGATAAACTCTGGGTTGCTTCATGCAACGGGGTACGGGGTTCTTCTTCTCTCAAGAAGCTTTCCAAGAGTCCTCCCGCTTCGACCAATGAATCCAAGGGCCGACCTGGGGGAAGTAAGATGACGGTGCCCAGTATAGGTGTATGCCAACACACGTGCGCTAAATTTGGATCCATGCCGCAAGGAGATGTTGCTTCGGCTACAAGATTAGTTGGCGGTAGCCAACCCGCTACCGTTCATGACAATCCCTCGGTCCAACTCAATGAAGGATTATATGACATAAATTCCTCCGTAGGCACAAGCAGCCAAAAAGCTGGGGGTAGCAACTGTAATGAGTTCAAGGATGATCACAATCTACTTGTTTAGCCTCGAGACGATGGGACCCAGGCGTCTGAACCCGAGAGTGAAAGATTTACCCTTCCTTCTATTTATCCACACATGATGTTCGTTTTCATGGACGAAGGTGACAACATGGAAGGCAGTGAAGGATCCAGTCATTAGAAACATATAGAGGACCTAGAAATAGGCCTAAATACGTCGAAACTATGCATGCCTTGACTTCAGTAGTCTTGGAGACCAAGGAGAAATTGACATCCAATGTCCGTGCTTCTGCAAACCAAGACCTGGGGACGAACAGCGGGTCTAATATGCCTCCCATCTTGAGTGAAGCGGTGCCGCTATCATCTACTCCATCAATAATAGGACCTGCTATGTTGAATGACATGCAACTGACCCTCAATGAATTGTATGCTTGCTATGATGCCAGAGAAAAATAAGAATCAGTCAAAAAGATAGGAATTCGACAACCATATCCTGTCGAGTGGGATAATATGATATATCCTTCCAAGTACAAGCCACAGACGCTTGTGCCATTTGATGCGAAGTAATCTCCCCATCGATACCTGAGGTATTTTGCCTCGGTAATAGGGCATCTGCCAAAACATGACGCTCTTCTCATAAACATATTCGTAGGGGAATTACAGGGGGTGGCCTACGAATGGTTTTGCAGTCTCTCCGACAATTGTATTTCATTATTCGATAATTTGAAGCGTCTCTTCCTCGCTCAATTCTATGAAGAAGGAATGGACATGAGGATGTCTACTCTCACGGACATTATCAAAAAAAAGAAAGAGCCTGTACGTGCTTATATTGAGCACTTCCGCCAGGAAGCTTTGAGATTACTACCTAGCATACCCGAACGCATGCTCATGGATTCATGCTGTAAGAACATGCTCCTTGCAGTTAAATTGTGGCACAGTGCTCCTTGCGTAGAGTGGACACCCTTCATCACCGAGACAGATGTAGCCGAGAGAAAAGCCCGGGATACACAACTGCTGGGGTTGAGTTTTCCTTCACTCGAAGACAAAGGGAACACTCATCTAGCAATAACCTCATCCCCAAGGATGGCAAAGGAAAGCAAGCCATGACCGTCAATATCTCTAAAGGTTCAATGACAATGAACCAGAATTTGGTCGGAGCACAGAGCCGAAAGGGACCTTCAATGAAGAAGACACACTAGAACTCTTTGATATGTTGACAAAGGGTGGCAAGCTTCAACTCGCACCTCCAAAGTGCCCGAATGAAGTGGGAAAGGTGGATAACCCAAAATATTGCCACTACCACCAGTATGTCCACCATTCAACATACGATTGCTACGTATTGAAGAGGCAGATCCAGTGCCTCATCGACGCCAAGGTCATCTTACTCGACTACGAGGAAAAGACTGTCACTGCTAACCTTGTCACCCTCTAGTTCGAAAGTTTTCCATGGACAGAGGCTCAAGACAGTGTCGTCCCCATCCCAAGGGCGACAATGGAAGTAGTCAATCTTCTACCAGCCAGTGATAATGCTCAAGGCCTCATCCCTTTTACAAAACTGCAAGACGAAGTTATGTGGATCTATCCTGATCTCGCCGCAAACATGATGATGCCTGCAGCGTGCTCTATCAAGGGGAAGAAAGTCAAGTCATGTCGTATGGTTTCTATATTGACTAATGACACCCTGGTTACCACTCGCTCGGCTCACCAATGATGGGAGCACCAGGCTATGAAAGAATAAGTACTTCTACCCGTTGGTACAACACCTGATGTGTTAGAAGTAGGACCATACCAACCTCCTATGGTAAATAAGAAAAAGCAGAAGGAGGTCTACTTTGACAAACCATTAAGAAAAGACTCGACAGTAGGAAAAATCAAGCCCTACAACTTTGACATATTGGCACAGTTTGCCAATACTCCGGCTCGACTGTTACTCTTCGAGATTATCCCTCTCTCCAAAAAAACTCGAGATGCCCTCAACGAAGCCTTACTGAATGCTGACTCCTTCCTCTTCCAGGTGCAACCGCCCATGAAGGATCATGCTGCATGCCCATATTGCCATAGGATGGTCGAGGTGATTCCTAACATCACCTTCAGTCAGTAGGACATGCTACTAAAGAACAACCGGCACAATAGGCCCATATACTACATGGGGTATGTTGGTGTCATTAAGGTCGATCGTATCAACATCGACCATGGCTCTTCTCTTAGCATCATCCCTGGGGGTTTACTCCAAACTTTGGGAATCTTGATGTATCGGTTGACCGTATCGAACACTATAATCAGCAGCTTCAACGCTGGAAAGAGTGAGCCCCTAGGCAAGATTCGTCTGAAATGCCAGATAAGCGATCTCCAGACAGACGTGACTTGCTACATCATCGAGGCTAATATAAACTATAACATGCTATTGGGTCGACCATGGGTTCATAAATACATGATCGTACCTTCCATACTCCATTAATGCATGAAGTAAGTATCCAGTGACGGGACTATCAAGACCGAGTTCACTGACATCGACCCATTCTTAGGACTCGAAGCATACTGTACAGATGCTGATCTGTACAAGTCAGTCATATGGGATGATGATGCCCATGATGCCGACGACGAGGCAGATACTACATTAGAAAATATGGCTATAGTCGAAGAACCACTGAGGGTTCGATTGAAGGGGAAGCCTTTCCAAACATCAACTCTTCTTGTCATCAAACTTCGAGGAAAGGCTCCTGCTCGTTCGCCCCTGACAGTATCAGCTGCTAGCCAGGAGCCTATGCAAATAAGGCTCTCCCGAAGGGCTTCAAAGGCAGCCTCGAGGTCGCAGGAACATCCGACTCCAGCCCCCTTCAAGTTGAAGCGAAAGCCTCCTCCACCTTCTTCCGCTGAATCCCTAGTTCTCACGGATCAGGAACTAGAAGAATACATAAGCACAAATACCGAGGCACATTTTTTAGATGATGTAATCCCTTGGGATAAAATTTTGCATTTTATTAATAGAAAGTTGTCTTTGAATTACTCTTGTGTACACTAGAGCACTAAGTATTTCTTAGACAACGCTCTGTATATGTTGCAAACGCAAGTGACAATCGCTAATCTTGCAAGCCAAGTTATCTCTTCCCGAGGTGCCTACTTCTTGGTTCTAGCAAGAAGGGAGGAAGAGGAACCCATCATCTTCGATCGATTGGAGAACGCTCAGCGGCTGGCTCCGCCAGAGCCCGAACCCGATAACGGCAAGATGCATCTCTACCGTTGCATTGCTCAAGCCAAACACCTTATTTAGAAGATGGATTACGACTTGAATAGCGACAGAGGACTAAACTATGGCAAAGGTCGATGCCTTCCCTTACGACTTCGTGCTCCAAAGGGAAAGTCTCAAAATTACTATCAGCGCACCCACCAAGGGTTGAGTTATGTTACACCCACAAGAACTTTGGAGAGCTCAGAGCCGGAGGCCATGATGCATTCACACTCCTCCAATTCTCAACCTGAGACTCTGACACCAGTATCGGCCAAGCCTTCAAATATATATTGTTTGTCAATATGGTCTCTGCAGATCCTCCACTCGAAAATAAAGACCAGATGCTCGAATCCTTCTAAGATGAACCGTGGGCTCAACATCTTACCCGATGCTAAATCTGTCAAACAGCAACAGCGTCATTTCCGCCCTAACATCATAGATGGTATCGAGAAATAAGTCAACAAGCTCATAGTGAGTGGCTTCATTCGTAAAGAGCAACATCCGGATTAGGTAGCCAACATTATCCCAGTCACTAAGAAGAACAGGAAGATTCAGGTCTGCATAGACTTCAGGGATCTCAACCAGGCATGTCCAAAAGACGAGTTTTCCCTTCCGATCACCGACGTGATGATTGAAAACACTTGTGGCTTCAAGCATTTGTCCTTCATTGATGGTGTCTCAGGCTACAACCAGATCAAGATGTTCCCTAAAGACAAAAAGCATACTTTATTGTGGACTCCAATACAGTAATGCCCTTCGGGTTGAAGAATGTAGAAGCAATGTACCAGGGGCTATGAGCATCATATTCCGTAAATACCTCCGAAAAATGGTAGAATGTTATGTCGATGATATTGTTGTCAAAAATGAGAGAAAATCCAGTCATTTGGATGACTTGATGACGGTTTTCGATTTGATGCGAACACATTGACTAAAGATGAACCCGACTAAGTCTTTCCTAGGGGTTTCCAGTGGCAAGTTTTTGGGCTCTATCGTCATGGCCAAGGGTATTCATATTGACCCTGAGAAGATTATGGCGATCTAGGACATGGCTCCCCCGAAGAATCTCTGTAAACTTTGAGACCTGCAAGGACGCTTGGCATATATCAGAAGATTCATAGTAAATCTCTCTGGACGATGTCAACACTTCAACAAATTGATGAAGAAAGGGGTTTCTTATGTACGGACCGAAGAGTGTCAATGCGTGTTCGATGACATCAAGAAGTACCTCACTAGTCCCCCAGTACTGGTGGCACCCATTGTGGGGAGGCCTTTTTTGCTATACGTCCGAGCTATGGACCATTCTCTTGGTGCTTTGCTAGTCCAGAGAAGCAACGAAGGCCACGAACAAGCAATCTACTATCTTAGTAGGACCATGATTGGTGCCGAACATTGGTATAATCCTGTGGAGAAGGAGTGTCTCGCTCTACTCTTCGCCATTCCAAAGATGTACCATTATGTGGCTGGACAGACAATCCATATCATCTCTTGAGTCAATCCCCTCAGAGTCCTCATGACCAAGCCAGGGGCCCTAAACTCACGGTTAGTCGCATGGGCAATACCTTTGACTCCTTACAACATGGTATTTGTCCCACAAAAGGCAGTCAAAGGCCAAGCGTTAGTCGACATCTTGGCGGCACATCCTGTACCAGAGACGTCAAAGCTCTATAATGTCATTCCCGACGAAGTCTTAGAGTCTAATAAAGTCTCAGATAATCTTGTTTGGTGTATGTTCTTCGACGGTGCTTCAAGAAATAGGGCCCAAAGACGAGATCATCGCAGGGGTCGGAGTCGTTCTCATCAATCCCGACGGCTTAGTCCTCCATCGTGCATATTCCCTCATGGAGTCATGCACCAACAATGTTATTGTGTACAATACTCTCATCATTGGGCTCCAGCTCGCTAAACAGTTGGGGGTGGACTACATTGAGACCTAGGACGACTCGAAACTGATTATCAACCAAGTTCGAGGACAATATGAGTTTCGACATAAAGATTTGGATCCTTACCACCAAGTAGCAATCGATATCATTTCCACCTTCATAGGGTTCTTTATAGAACATGTACCTCGATTGCAAAACTTAGAGGCCGACACACTCGCTGGCCTTGCCGCTTCTTTGGCAGCTTCTGCCGGAACCCAATATATCGTCACGGTGATGGGACGAGAGCTGGTTTACCCGAAGAATAATCTATATACATGTCTGCGTTACTCAGTACAAATAGACACTAATGTTGACATTCGGGACTGGCAATTCTCGTTCATAGACTATGCAGTCTACGGAGTCCTCCCGAAGATGCAAAGGAAGCGACTTCTATCAAAAGGCGCTCACTCCGATTCTTCTATGACACATCTACGAAAATATAGTATCGTCGTTCATACGACGGACTCCTTCTGCGATGTCTATCCAAGAAAGAAGCATAAGAAGCACTCCGAAAGGCACATGATGGCACCTGCAGGGCTCACCAGCCTGGTCCTAGGTTACAGGATCGACTGCATCGCATGGGTTACTACTAGCCCACTATGATGGCTGATGTAGTTGACTATGCAAAGAAGTGTCTGGTATGTCAGTTGCATTCTGACTTCATCCACCAACCTTCAGAGTTCCTACATCCCACAGCGACCGCTTGGCCTTTTGAAGCATGGGGAATGGACATCATTAGGTCGATTAGCCCACCGTCCTCCAAAGGACACCGGCTCATCCTCGCCACCACTGACTACTTTTCTAAGTGGGCGAAAGCAGTACTGATGGCTGAGGTAAAAACCCTGAACATGATTAACTATAATCAGCATCACGTCATATACCGCTTCAGAGTTCCTAGAAGGATTATACATGACAACGGCCCTCAGTTCGTGAGCCACGCATTCCATCGGTTATGTAATAAAAATTGAATCCATAATGTAGCATCAACGGCTTACAATCCTGTAACAAATGGACTAGCCGAAGCATTCAACAAAACTATTGTCAAGCTGTTCAAGAAAGTCGTTTCTTCTAGTAAGTGCGACTGGAATGAAAAGCTTGGTAAATGTCTGTGGGCTTACCGTACGACTGTTCGAATGTCTACTGGCTACACACCATTTTTTCTTATTTACAAAAGCGAGGCAGTGCTCCCTCTGGAGATACAAATCCCGTCTTTATGGGTAGCCATTACTAACCAGCTGACTAACGAAGACAATCAACACCGACGGCTACAAGGGTTGGAGGCGTTGGATGAAAAGCGCTTGCTAGCTCAGCAACGGGTCGAGCTCTATCAAGCTCGGATTTTCGGTGCCTTCAACAAAAAATCCTGGAAATAATATTTCAAGTGGGCGACCTCGTCTTATCAGTTCGAAGACCGATGGTGATGACTCACAAGACGGCCGAAAAGTTTGAGCCCAAGTGAGAATGACCATTCGTCATAGAGATGGTCTACTCCAATGGTGCTTATCGACTGGCCAAGCCTAATCGCAACTTGCTAATGATGCCAATCAATGGCAAGTTCCTGAAGGAATATTATATCTGAGGTCTAAATCGACATATATTTCTACATCCCTCGTAGATGTTCACAAAATCTATTAAACGAATTCATCCCTTTTATATTCCCCTAGTAGAAAAATATTTCACATCCCTATTACCTATGAGTTGTTATTCTACACCCTAGTAAGGACCGTGCCTACCATGTCCATATTACCTCTGAGTAGACATTTCTTTTATGACAAACTCCGTGATTGTCATAATTATCTATAGAACTTTTCATGTCCATATCACCTCTGAGTCGTTCTACATACCCATAGAGTCTATCCTTACCATGTCCATATAAGCTTTGAGTAAGGAAAATTCTACCTCAAAATATCGTGTTTACCATGTCCATATAACCTTTGAGCAAAATACGCTATCCCCAGCGGAGTTATCTCCATCCCCTCACGTCATACTACCTCTGAAGGAATTCTCATTATCGTACAAGAATGTTCACAGCAAATGGATAACCAAGAAAGCAAAGCTAAAGATTTTCATTCATAAAATAGAAAGGTTTTTTTTCTTTACTACAAAGGGGTCTCTCGAAAAGTGAGAGACAAAAATACAACAAACACATCAGCATTGGGATGACCGATGCAGGAGTACTTCTAATTGACTCCACAAAAGAGTAAGTTGGGGCCCAACCAAGTCATTGACTCGACGCTCTACCTCCTGACATTGAGCGGCCTCATCTTCAAACTGGGGCAAGTTCTGGTATGCAAGGTCCAACTCTGCTTGATGAACGCTAATACTTTCCTTTTCTCGAGCCAAGGTCTCGAATCGTTGGCGCAGGGCCTCCTGTTGGCCCCCTTAACTTGTCCAACTCTCTCTCGGCCAGGGCCAACGTCTCTTCTAACTATCGAATCTACTCTCGGAGGGTTTCACACTATTCCTCCAAAGCTATGTGCAGACCTAAACCTCTTCGACGTCAGTTACTTCTTCAACTTCGGCCTCGACCTCGGCAAGTCTGTTAGTCAAGGCCTGACGCTTCTGCTCGTATTGAAAAAGTTCAGAGGCCATCATCTCTATCTCTATAGCAGCCAGGGTCAAAAGACCGTGCTCAATATTTTAAAGCTCTACGACGGTGGCTTCCAATTCTGCTAAGAGAGCCTCAATCGTGTCCTTCTTTGTCTCATACTCTGGATAGTCGTGCAAGGCCACCAGTTGGGCCATTACGGCAGACCGAGCCCGTCGAAGCAATTGAGTGTCCCGCAAGACACCCTCTATACCGTGCTTCAAGACATAATGAACGGTGTCCAGAATGAGGTTGGCATAGTGCCCATTGTCAGTCAAACCCATCGGGGTCACTAGAGATGCAGCAATAGAAGGTCCCGGAGCAGCAACGGTAGCCACTATACGCCAAGGTATCGTGGCCGGAGGAGGTTGTGCCATAACTATAATAGAGGCCATCAGTGGTATAGAAACGGTGTGAGCCAACACCGTCTGATGCATTACCGGCTCTTCAGCAGGCTCCCTCGCCGGTTCTTCAACCGTTTCCACGACTGAAGTCGTGTGAACTGGCACTTGAACAATCTCAGCGATCAACTTTTCGACCGTCGCTGTAGTCGACTCCTCGGTGGTCTTCCTGACCAAGTCAGTAACAACCAGCTCGATGACAGCCTCTTCGAGCGGTCCTGTGGTGACTGCACTGAAAGGTACTTCAGAAGCCGACTCGTCAGCTGTCTTCTCGAACAGTTCATCCACGGTCTCCTTAACCGGGCTTCTATTGATTTCATCGGTAGGCTCATCAGTAGAACCATTAACTGCCATCTCAGTAGCCACCTCGGCTGGAATCTTAATCATTGGATCACTATTGGCCGCATCAATTTATTCTGTATTAGTCTCCTTGGTCGTTTCTTCCAGGACCATATCAACCAACTTCTCAATCGCCTCATCGACAGATCTTAGAATGACCTCATCGACCATTCGATAGTCATTTTTACTAGCCCTTTAATAGCTCGGCAGGTCAATGCTTCGACAGCCTTCGCTGTCAACCCCTAGAGAATCTTTGACCAGCCGTTGAGACGAATCCCTGAGGTTTGCCAAGGGTAGCTCCTCGGCCAAATGACCTTCCTCGTCTCCCGGCACGTCGGGATTATCCTCAACCTTTTCTTTGACACATGAAGGAGGTACGGTTGAAGGATCATGGGTAATGCCTTCAGTAACTATGACCACCTGGCCCGTCACGGGTACAGACTCTGGAATGCCACCCTCCACTACTGCCAGACTGACCCCGAGTATTTCCACAGGCTCGTCCATAGTTGGCCCCATGAAAGTTGCCCGCTGAGGCGAAGCCAATGGCTCCGCTGAGCCCTAAGTCCCATACTCAAAAGGAGAGGGAGGAGCGACATCATCTGAATCACTAGTTTCGCCAGCTACAATCTCTCCTTCAGTCCTTGCGACTCGAAACACCTCTAGGGTAGGTTCCTCGGGAAGTTCCCAGAGTATCTCCGACCATGCATATCTTGCCTACACGAACAAAGCAGTGATAAGTTGAAGGTACATAATCAAAGCCCTAAGAGAAAATACTAAGGTATACATGTGAAGGAGGTTCCACAGGA
This sequence comes from Iris pallida, assembly GCA_029216955.1. NCBI lineage: Eukaryota > Viridiplantae > Streptophyta > Magnoliopsida > Asparagales > Iridaceae > Iris > Iris pallida. The sequence continues at coordinate 69,929 of JANAVB010011482.1, forward strand.
AGAGCGCTCTTTTCCGGCAAAGACAATCGGAAGGGTGCACACCGCAAAGACACAACCTTTCTAGTTCTCTTGATATGAGGAGGGCTCACCCCTGAAGGAACTTGATGCTTCAACGGGTTACTCAGGGGTGCTTCCTCCTCTCTCCCTTTCTGTGATGACTAGAATCGTCTGTCGATCTACTTCCCGATGAGGTAAGCCCTTAAAGACGCTCTAAGGCTAATCGAGATGTCTTGAACTTTGTCCCCTCGAGCAAGCTTCACTTTCAATCATAGTCCAGTGAGAAGTTATTCGTAATACAGTAAAACTTCATGGCAGAATATAAGATGAAAGTCTCTTCATGCATCGAGGGGATCATAAACTTTGCTCCAGTACATCCGTTATTATATTAACACCATGCCCGGGCACCGTCCAGTAGACTTCCTTCGTGACGGAGACAGGCGCACGGGTTTCCTATCATAGTTTGGCTATAGCCGAACTGACGCACGAATCGACTCAGCAAATAAGGCTCCAGGTATACTCGGTTCTGGTTTCGATACACCCGATGCGAAGGACAGATAGACTACAACTAGTAGAAAGCACCGAGAGTTAAATCACTATCCACTAACTCATCATCTGCAAGGTCACCTTTGTACGTAGGTGAAACCCTGTTGAAATCATAGCCATCTAAATGGCTCAACATCCACCTACATACGGGGACACTCTGATGGAGCCATCTCGCTCGATGATAGTTACGCAATGTCGCATCCCCTTCATCGTACCCATCGAGAGTGCTAGGGACTATCAAATCGGGGCGATGTAATGCTAACCAACCCATTAAATAATGATAAGGGAGTTCAACCCGAGGGAATTCATCGTCTCCTCCGCGACACTCTATTATCTTCTTTGAGATCTCCCGCAGGCCTCGCAAGATGTCACATACCAAAGGTGGGAGCAGAGCCAAAGAATGTTTAATGTCTATATTCACAGCTGGCAAAATGAGTTCCCAACTGATCGGTCCTACGGATCCCAAGCCTCCTGGAACTACGACCTTCTGCAGCTATATCATCAGAAAAGCGGCCGACACCGCTTTCGGACTTAAAGCAGTCAGATTCTGACAAAAGTAGTTATGAATAGTAGAGGTGGACTTTCCCTCATCATCTACTGAGGGAGAAGATACCCCCGCTTCAGCCATCAGATCTTCTATCTCATCAGCAGTATATGACCTACACGTGGTGAAATAAACCATCCTCGGCCTCGACGGATGCTTTGTGAAGATATAATCCACCCAATCTTTGATATGTGGCTGAGCCTTCATCCCGCCCTGGCGCATGCATACTTGATGGTGGCAAAGCAGTTCTTTATACACAGCCATCATTTCGCGATATTTTTTCTCTAACACTAGAAACTCTTCCTTACAAGGGGTATATTCTTCATATGGCTCGTTACCCCACGACAGCTTCGAGATGGCGCACATCTCATGAAGGGCCAACCCTATCTCTCCATGCAAAGTGAAGAAAGTCCCGGTATTTTGGTTATAGAGTTCCAACATGGTTATAAATAAAGACATCTCTATACCATGCTCGAAAGTCCTAATGGCACGACGCAAGCCTGTACCTTGTAAATCCTCATTGAACCTAGCCAATACCCATTGGGTTAGTTCGCGCCATTCTGATCTAGGATGAATCAAACCTTCGACCCAGAAGTCCTTCAGGTATGTACATCCCGTGGCCAGAAGCCTATTGGCAAAGAGAGAGGCTCGGAATGGATGCACCTCCATGGTAAAGTCGCTGAGCAGACGATCGGGGAGTAACACACGCAGCGTATATAATGGACCATCGTGTGCTCTCTTGAAAGTATCCTTTCTAGTAGAGTATCCGTCCACCAGGATATGGCCAGTCATTAAGCCCTCTTGCTTCGGGGTCAGATCCCATTTCATGAGACGCTTCTCAGCAAAGCAAAAGAAAACCGACAGCGGGAGGTACCGATTGACCGACTAAATGTACAAAGGGAGACCGTCATTCTCGAAGTACCAGTTTTCATTTATCTCCAGGAGCTCGATCGTTTCTAGAACCAGTTGATCACCAAATAAAAATAAAGATTTTAGCATCTTGACGGCATCAGAAGGGAGAGACAACTTGCCTCGATCAATCATACGACGATAATATACAGGCTGTTGATCCCGTATCATTGCCAGCCGCCATTTCTGTTGACCTCGGGCAATTAATTGCTTGGCAGGATTAATGAGCACCTCCACGACATTTACGCCTAAGTCACAGACCGTCGAATCAAAAAGGATATCCACAAAGAGAGGCGTGGACACATGAACTGCACAGGAACAAAGTGTCAGAAAAACATAAAGTATCTTCTGCAAAAATACAAAGGCACTATGCTATATTAAGAAAGCATCTGCGCAGTCATTGTATGAGCATCCACGCAGGCACTATCAAAGTTGCACCGCATGTCAGCCAACAAGTATCTGCGCAGGTATGTTGTAAGATAAATAACGTATAAAAACTGACTGTGCGTTTACAGAAACCTCAGCACTTTGGGCATCGATTGATAAAGATTTAGCAGATCATCAGAATGCCACTCCGAGGAATGGCGCCCATGCACATCAGCAGAAAAGGCTTTAGCATATATACGAGATGATGCTCCTAAAAGTCAACGCTCATATCCATCACCAAACCAGGGTGTCGATGATAATCAGACACCTATTTGCAACAAGTGGCCGTACATCTCCGTATACTCCGACTCCTACAACCGGAGCTTGCTCGACAACGATGGCTTCGGAGACTAACTGCTTCCCTTAATCATGTTGAGTGCTCGTTGTGGACTCTCCGGCTTGCCTCGTCGATGACGCACTAGCCTGTCTCATAATCATCACAGCTCTCCTATCCGGTCTAGGGCTAGCCGCTACCCCTCTGGCCTTCTTTGAGCTTGCCGTAGGAGCTTTCAGGGTTCTTGATTTCTTGGAAGCCATGGCAGAAAAGCTAGAGTTTGAAGGAAGAAGAAAGCTCTGACGAAAAGCTTCTGTTGGAAGGAAAAAGAGAAAAAGTTTTTTTCCTCTCCGAGCAACTCCCTACTTATAGGGTACGACCATGTAAGCAGAGGAAGACAAAACTCTTCATATTTGGAAAGACGAGGAGTTATCATCATGATGAACATTTCATAAAAATGAGGAGTTATCATCAACTTTTAATGAAACGACAGCTCAAGGCATTTAATGTTGAAGGCCAAGCGTGACGACAGCCTGTCAGCAAGCGTGCTGTGCATTTGTTTGCAAAGGACACGTGTCATGCTTCTATTCAAAGTATTCTGCGCTTGATTCAAGTTCGAAACACTTTGAAGGGGGTATTGTAGAAGCATACAAAATAAAATACAGCAAGCACAAAAGCGCAGGTGACAGCTGTCGTTGCATATGACTTCATGAAAGCGTAGTTTCTCAAAAGCACAAACAATAACGATGTCACAGCAGGCGTACAAAGATGGTGTAGAGAAAGTTTTTTACTAAAATTATGTCTACAAAGATCTATTACAGATTATTCATGATTACATATAAAGACTAAAATATATGCAAAAGTGTGCAGCCCCCCTCCCAAACGCGCAGAAGTGTCAGAGCGAATCACTTTCTCGTCAGAGCAAGCCACTTCCTAGCCAAGCACAGAGAAACTCCAATTGGCTAATGAAGCAGCCATTGGCCCGAGCAAGAATGCAGCTCCTGCTCACCATACTACTACAGCTCTTGAGCAGGGAAGAGAACAACATGTGGCTCTTCAGGTTAGCAATCAATCCAAACCCGGAAGCTTGGATCTCGAAGACCTCCAAGATGTTGTTCAGGTTCGAACTTCTTATGCCAAACGCTCAAGTGCATCTCAAAACTTAGTAGATGGTCTGCTACAAGAACGCAGCTCCTTTGAACGAAGAGAGCCACAGCTAATAGTCGAGTTGTGCAAGGACACCGGTCGTTCGAAGCTAAGTCAAGATCGAGCATGACGATGGAAATGCTAAGAGACAGTGGACATGGCTCCTCATAAAAAAGCTTTCCTTTATAGGCTGAATGTGGTCCAACCCCAAAGGCCAGGTGTCAATCGGTCAAAGAACCCAGAATTAATGGGTGAACCTAGGACTCGGCACAATAAATCTCATTTAATAGGTTTATTTGCTTGAATCCTAGGCCATGAACTTCTTAAATTCTCCAAAAGACGGTGGTATTTAAGGGAGAGAATGTGGACTCACCCATTAATTGTTCCAACAGATAATGACTTCGTGAAAAAACTAGCTTCTTCGACTTAGAAGCGCAACCATTTCCTTCAACTCAGAAGCACAGCCTCTTCCGTTCAACTCAGAAACGTAGTCACTTCGGTTCAACCCAGAAGCGTAGCCCCTTCGGTTCCAATCCAGAGGCATAGCCTATTCAATAGGCTCTTTCAAGAGACTCCGTCATCTTCAAAACACAGTCTCCTCGTCAACCAAGAAGTGCAGTCCATTCAATAGGATCCTTCGAAAGACTCCGTCATCTTCGAAGCACAGTCTCCTCGCCACCCAAAAGTGCAATAATTTCATCATCTTCGAAACACAATCTCCTCGCGCCCAAAGTCACAGTGACTCCGTCATCTTTGAAACACAGTCTCCTCGTCACCCGAAAGCGCAGTGACATTAAAGCCTCACCAGAAGTGTAGCTCGCATAGATGCACAGTCCAATGAGGTAGCATTGGCCCATGTGGCCAATCTGGTACTTATACCTTTTTAGATATTACCCAACCAATTTTTTTAAACCATAGCTCTTAAGATAAGAATAAAGTTTAGGCCTTGTTGATAAGAGCAATTGTAACACCCAGTTTTCCAAATGAGGATAATTTTAAAATTTTGTAATTATAATTAATATTTATTGATATTTATTTTATATTATTATTTTTGGTGATTTTTAATCATTTTTAAACTATTTAAAAATATGACTTGTGATTTGGTGTTTTGTTAGTGTAACACTAGAGATAAGTGACCTAGAGCCTAGCCATGTTATTAGGGTATTTCATTTATCATTTCTACTATAGGGGTATTTTTGTCATTTTTAAGGTTATTTGAATTTATTATAATTTATTTGAATTTATGGGAATTTTTAGGATTTATTTTGGAATTGTTAGAATGATGGTAGACTAGGTTGACTAGCTTTGACTTGCTAGACTAACCTAGAAGCTAACCCTAGTTAGACTAGAGTTAACCCATGGTTAGTCATTAAACTCAAGTTGGAATAGAAGGCTTTTAGTCATAAGCCATGACTTATGGTTTTGAACCATTGATTAATGATTAAGCCCATAGAAGCCTAAGCCCAACTCATTAGCTAAACCTAAGCCTAACCCTAGCATGGCCGGCCACTTAGCCTAGGGAATCCCACCCTATAAATACTCTCTTCCATTAGGGCTAGCCTCTTTAGGAAAGTTTTATTTGGAAAGAGAGGTATGTACCAACTTCATAAATTCATAGAAAATCCAAATTAACTCCTTTTTCCCTCAAACAAATTGCAATAGGTTTTAATTTAGGTTTTCTTGCTGTTGGTATATGTTATTCTCAGTTTTATAGCAATTTGGTGAAGTTTGGGGAGCAAGGAGACACCCCCTCTTTGGAGCTTTTTGAGGAGTTGTGATACCAATAGGTAAATCCCTAAAACTCTTAATTAGATGCTATTATTTTTGCATAATAACCTAGATCTAAGTGTCCCCTAGTTAACCCTAGATTTTTGTACGATTTCGTGTCCATTTTGTGTCCTAAATGGACACGTATCAGTCCTCTAGTATAGGTGTTTGATGAAATGCCCCAAAGGGCATCTCGATCTGTTTTTAGAAAAGTTTCTGAATAGAAAATTTTGTTTTAGTGTTGCTTACATGATTCTGGTCGACTGAGGTTAGTTTTGTGTCGTGTCGTGTCTGAATGGACACGGGAACACACTGTTTCCACGTGTACCGCACGCGAGTAGCAGTCCCCTGCTACTCGGGCACCCTGTAGGACACGACACAGTTTCTCTTGATACAAATTTTGGTGGACACGAGGGGGCATGCACTAACATCATGCCCCCAAAGTTTCGTTGGATCTAGTGAAGTGGTTAGGGTGAAATCGAGGTTGCACTGGGTTTGCACAGACACGCACATACTTGTTTTAGGCCACTGATACGGCTCGTTTAGTTGGACACGATGACACGTGGACCTAATACAGGGTGACACGAACCTAGGTGGACACTTGGCGAACCACCCTGCACAAGGACACGACCCAATTCGTGTCGTGTCGGGTGCACGACACGCGTGCACACACGCACGAGGCTATTTCCTGTGTAAGTGTCCAATTGTGCTCGATTGAGTTTTTATTTGTTTTGGACACGTTGTGTCATTGTGGTAGGACACGAACAACATATTGGACACAAGCACATTATTGTCTATCATTACCAACCAATGTTTTGATAATTTACCTTAGTTTCAATTGATATTTGTATTACCCTATTTTTTGAAAACTGTGATTTTTTCACTGATTTTTTTAGTTTTTCAATCTAGATTTTGGCACCCATTTTAGTTGGTTTAAATACTGTTAATTGCAAATTTTATATCCTAATATTGTTCTCCTATAAGTAATCTAGCTAGAAGTCAATTTTGGGTGATATTGGTGGTGTTTTGATTCGAAATTGGTGTATGGAAAATACTGTCACTTGGTTGGACTAAAAACTGGGGTTTACTGAGAATAACTGAATTGGTTTCCTTTCCTTTATATTTTTTGAAAACGGGGAATCTAAGAATTAGATGTGATTTTCTCTTCTATGTTTCTCTGAAACTGAATGGGGTTTTTTTATTTTGAATTGGGAGTTCCTGTTATCAATCCAGGAACTGAATTGGGGTCCTTTCTATTTTTTTCTGAAAACTGAAACCTATGTTTTCCTTACACTGTCTTCTCCTTTCACACACACACACACATTATGATTTCTAGTATTCCCTCACACTTCTCACCTATACACACACACACACTCTATTTTTCTGTCACACTCTAGTATACACATCTCACTAACACACACACATTCACATGAATATGGACTCTCTATCACACTAGTCACTCTCCCTATTACCTCACTCTTCTAACTCTCAATCTTCCTATCTTCTTATGTATATATATATAATGTAATGCATCTAATTTGTATGTGTATCTAATATATAGAGTATATTATGTATTATGTAAGTATCATATATATTATAATATGTGTATGTGAGCCTATGGCTATAAGTGCTATACATGTTTCTATATGTAATGGGTATTTCTATGTGCAATAGCTAATGTGCTAGCCATATTCCTATTGTATATATATAGATAGATATGTATATATTCATATGTGTGAATAGTGATATATATTCTATATATGGTATTGGGCCTATGTTGTGTCTGTTAGACTAGTGAGAGCTTAGTTAGACTTGTTAGTCTTGATTAGGCCTAAAATAGACTAGTTAGACTAATTTCGACTTGTTAGACCTAGTTTGACCATAGTCGACCTAGTTTGACTTCTAAGGTTGACCAGAGTTGACCAAGAGTTGACTTTGGCCTAGATTGACCTAGATTCATTTAGAATACATTAAATTGCATCTTGTGTAGAAGCATGGAAAATACTAAAGGAAATGATTCATGCGGCCAGGAAAGATCCATGCGGCTCAGAAGACTCATGCGGCTCAAGGAATCATGCGGCATAAGGAGCTATGCGGCCCAAGGCATTCCATGCGGCTCAGAAGACACGTGGCCTGATAGTGCTCCCCTCCGACCCATGCTGTATTAATTACTATGTCGGCTGACCCCTCTGAAAAGTTGACAGCCCTGACACAAAGGCAGGTAATTATGACTCTGTCATAAATGATGAATCTCTAGGGAAGAGGAAAGAAATCTCTGACACAAATCCCCCGAGAGCCATAAAAATGCCACGTAGCCTTGCCACGTGGGCGTTCGTATGCGGCTCGCTTCTCATGCGGCTCAGAATAAATCCTATGCGGCTCAGGCCATAGAAGCCTCATGCGGCTCGAGCAAAGGACTTCCCATGCGGCTCAAAGTGAATCCATCCTATGCGGCTTAGGCCATGAAAGTCTCATGCGGCTCGAGCGAGGACTTCTCATGCGGTTCAAGAGGATCATGTCCATGCGGCCCAGGCGGATATGTACCTATGCGGCCCACAAGAATTACCCCCCTGTAGTTCGGAGGCTCAGGTGAGGGCCACTGTCCAGGCAGCCCTGACACGTGGGCTTAACCATATGTGGCTCAAATTCATATACGGCTCACTCATCATGCGGCCCAGATCCCCCAGCAGCTCCTAGGATGCGTGTCCTAAACTGATTAATTCCTCAGATTTGCTGCCATTAAAGATTGGGTCAAATTCCAATAATCTGGGACACGTGGCAGAAGAATAGATCTAATTTATTCGCATATATCATAAGATTATTATAAGGAAGATTTACTCCAATCAGCATTAATTGCTCATGGGATTTGGTATAATCTGCACCTAATGGTCCAGATTCATCATAATCAAAACGAATGGCCAAGATGGACCAATCCCCAAGCCGCCGCCATCTCCAAAAGCTAATCATTGGCAACCCTAATGATCAAATCCCACTATTATAAATAGCAAGGTGCCATTCCCTTGAAAGATATACATTTTTTGAGAGAGAAATACGTATATACAGAGAGACTCCCCAATAGTCAGAAAAAATATACAGAGAGAGAGAGAAGCCAGAAGAGCAACAGAGGAGCAAGAAGAGCATTTCTTCGTCAACGGTAACCATCTTTTCACAAGGAGCCAAGGCTGCATACCGATCGTCCAAGGAGTAAGGCAGGGCTGCCGTCCCCTTCCCGAGCCTCTATCGTCACCCCCCCAGAATCTAAAATAAACAATTGTACTTAGACTGCTGTACCTAGGTTTTCGTCCCTATGCTTTCTTTGTACAAGCGAGTTTGTAGTCCTCCGATAATTGTTCTGTTCTTTTATATTTCATGGCAAACAAGATGGCGACTCTGCTGGAGACTAACTTCTCTATGGCTGAGGAGTTGGTGACGCAATCGGATGCAGCCAAGCTTGGCTCCACTCAACAAAAGATGGTCGCCCGGTTCGACCAACAGGCGTTCGAAGAGATGCTCTCCGACAAGAGCACTGGCCCGGTCCAGAAGCGAGCCCGCACAAAAAAGGCTCGTAAGGAGTGGAGACCCCGATCCTTCGTTTCTGCTGAAGCTCTTGCAAAGACACCCGGCGAGCAAGATTCCCCTGCGGCCCCACTTCAGATCGTAGACAACTCTGCTGTCCCCAAGTCCGGCAGAAGAAAATACTATGATGCTGGACTTGCAGGGGCAAAGAGGAACTCTATGAGATCCGAGCCGCATAAGGTCATCAGCCGCAGGGAGAAAGCTCATGCGGCTACATCCTTCAGCTGCAGGAAGAAAGCTCATGCGGCTACATCCTCCAGCCGCATGAAGAAAACTCATGCGGCCATATCTGTCAGCTTCATAGCTTATGCGGCTACAGTTGCCAACCACACGAATAAAACTCATACGGCTGTGGGAGTCAATCGCTTGCAGAAAATCCATGCAGCCACTATTGCCAACCGCATGCGGCCAGCCTGTACGGTCGTGACTCCTAACCGCACAAAAACAATTCGTCCAACGGCAGAAGACAACCGCATGCAGACAGCCTGCACGGTACCCAACCCAAGCCGCATAGCATCCGTTTCACGCTTCTCTCGATCGATCTTCGACCGTCTCTCATGCGGTCTTGACCCTGATGATTCTCTGGATGATAAGCCAGACTCTGTGGCACTCAACTGGGACTCCTCCTATTACGTACCCACAAGTGCTAAAAGGAGGAAGTCTAGGGCAGCGCAGGCTCATCAGGCCCAGTCAGCTGTCCCAACCTCTGACTATCGGGGCGTCCCGTTGACTATCACACGGGCCTCGGATGGGAGGTTGTATACAACCGCTCGAGTCCAGCCCCCGGCGGCAAACGGACAGAGTGGTTCTTCCGACTTACGGGAGGCGATCCTCCACAAACGCAAGGAAAGAAAAGGAGTGTTAGCATGCAAAGAGTCCTCGCTTGGACATCGCTGCACCCAAATCATCGTCAACTGCTGTTGCAACAACGCAGCGATGACGGAAGATCGGCCATCCGTCTTCCAAAGACTACAGCATCCGAGCTCAGAAGATGAGGCACCTTCGGTAGTATCCTGCAATTCCGCTCAGAAGGTCCCCGCCGAAAGGAGGAGGAAAAAGACAAGCATCTTCAGTCCCAAGATATCAACCACTACAGCTAAGAAACTATCGTCTAAACGGTTGTCCTCTACCGGTGTATTCCAACACACCCGTTCAAAGACGAAATTTACCACGATGGGAAATTCATCATCCACATCGCTGGGGGTTGAGGGAACTGGGGGTAGCACTCCTCCGAACATCCACAACAATTCGATGTTTCAAGGAGCCGAGCCCGGACAAACAACTCTTCCATCAGGAGCAACATACGCTGATGTCCCTGAGGACCTCCCTAACTCTCAAGACGAAGCAAGCTCTGAAGCTGGGGATACCGTTCCCTCCGAGTCCGAGCCCGAAGAGAACATTCCCACTTATCTCGATGACTTCTCGGTGCATGGGTACGACTCGGAGGGCACGTCCTCCATCGTTCCTTCCATCCCTCCTCATGTAAGGACGGTTTTCATGACCGACAGCAATCAAGGTGGTTCCAATGATCGCCAGCGCATCGACAATCTCGAAGCCATATTACTTGCTTTGGTCAAGTCTGTAGACGAGATTAAAGCGGCCCTGCCCACTCTACAAGAAGGAACGCCTGGTCAAACAAGCACGGGCCTCGCGGTCAATATAGATTCGAACTCAGCGGCACCAAACCCGGGCAATAATCCTTCCGAAATAACAGCCCCTACCGCGACAGATGAGACCCGAGAAGTAAGAAGAGAGGTCCAGGAGCTCCGAGCCATGTTCCATGCCCGAGAAAACGCTCAAGATCTCAGAATACGGCAACCATACCCTGCTGAATGGAGGGATGTTCCATTCCCACCAAGATATAAGCCGTTCAATATCAACCCGTATGATGGCAAAACCTCAGCAAGTCGGTACATCACTTACTTTGAGGTCACCACCGACCATCTGCCCCATGATGATGTGATCCTCATACGGTTATTCATTGGGGCATTGGAAGGAGTCGCCTTCGATTGGTACCGCAATCTACCAGACAACTGCATCAACTCCTCCGTCGGCTTCAAGCGCCTGTTCTTGGAACGATTCTACGAAGTAGGACAGGACGTCACTATGTCCACTCTCATGGACGTCGTCCGAAGGGAGAATGAGTTGACAAGGAACTACATCGAGCGGTTCCGCCAGACCGCCATGAAGCTGCCTTCCGAAAATCCAGATTCTTCTTTTATTGAAATTTGCCAAAAGAGACTGCTTCTAACGATCAGTCTCTGGATGGGCGAAAGTCAATTCAAAGATTGGAAGGCGTTCATCATCAACGCCACAAGCGCCGAAGAACGACTGAAGAAGGCTGGCCAACTGGGATTGCACATCTCAGAAGGAGAAAACAAGGGCAAGCGTCCCAATAACGATAATGGGGGTAACCCCTCCAACAATCAGGATAGCAAGGGAAAGCAGGTTATGGTGGCCGACACGACCCAGAAGCCCGAGTCACAGCCAGCAGACAAGCAATGGCCTCAGATCACTTACTCTTTCGAAGACGGCCATGTCAAGCCTATCTTAGACATGCTCATACAAGGAGGTAGAATTCAGCTTCCTCTACCGAGACGGGAGCCTCGGCCGACTGATTTGGAGAACCCAAAGTTCTGCCATTACCACCATTATGTACACCACGCTACACACGACTACTACCAACTAAAACGGTACATCCAAAGCCTCATCGATTCGAACGCTCTGGCCATCGACTTCGAAGAAGTAACTGTAGCAGCCAATATGGTGTCCGTACAATTCGGCAGCTTCCCTCCGACGGAGGCTCAGGACGGGGTAATTCCCGTCCCTCTGGCAACGATAGAGATTACCAATCTTCTACCTCCTCGAGAACAGGCTGCTGGTCTAGTACCTCTCACCACCTCACGAGGGGAGGTCATGTGGGTCCATCCAGACTTGGTGTCAGAAGTAACTCAGCCCACACCATCTGCCACTAACAAAAAGAGTGGAAAAATCAGGACCTGCCACACAATCTCAGCAGACAACGAGGAAGCTACAGCCGTCGTCACACGGTCCGGAGCGCAATCCCAACCTGTGGTTGACAGCCCAGCTAAAAATTATCAACCCACTACAACTGATGCTCCGGGACCGGCTCAGCCTTCGACGACCGACAAGCCTAGGCCGAAGGAGACTCGCTTCGATAAATCCCTCCAAAAGGATGCAGCCCAAGGGCTAGAAAGGCCCTATAACTTTGACATCTTAGCACAATTGGCTAACACTCCGGCCAAATTGTTACTATACGAACTCCTAAGGCTCTCTAAGGACGTTCGTATTGTATTGAGCGAAGCACTCCAAAATGCTGATGCTTATCTGGCTCAATCCAACCTCACCGGGGAGGACTCCCCCGTGGATCTCCAAGACGGTGCCTGCACGGGAGCAATGCCCAACATCGTCTTCACTCCGTAGGACATGCTAATCAAAACCAACCTACATGATCGCCCGCTATACTACACATGATACATCGGCGATGTGAAAGTGGATCGGATGCACATTGATCCTGGCTCTTCCATAAGTATCATCCCGAAGGGCCTGCTACATCATCTCCGCATCCCAATGCATCGCCTGACACCTACAAGCACCGCCATCAGCAGTTTCAATTCGGGCAGGAGCTACCCTATTAGGAAGATTCGTCTGAAGTATCAAATTGGCGACCTCCAATCCGAAGTCACCTGCTATGTCATAGATGCAGACACTTCTTACAACATCCTCTTGGGGCGCCCATGGATACACGATTATATGATCGTACCTTCCACGCTACACCAGTACTTCAAATACGTCGACAAACATGGCTTCGTGAAGACAGAATTTGCTGATATCGATCCCTTCAAAGGGGTCAAATCTTACTACTCAGACTCCTGCTTATACGAAAAGTCGAAGAGGCACCTTGATGAAGGAAATGAACAAGCTAATACCGAAACGACCACGGGATCAGAAGGACCCCTAACGATCCACCTTCAAGCTCGTAAACCGGGCAAGTCAGTACCCCTCACCGCCACTCTGCGGAAGGACGCGATCAGCCTCTCGGCACAAGAGGAACAGATGATAATCCGGCTGCCAAGGTCCGGCCAAGTGCCGAGACCCATAATGGGGCCACTGACAATCAGACTACCGAGAGTTAGTCAACCCCAAACAGGGAAGCTCAATCCCTCCGACAAGCCGCTGACGATACGCCTTCCCAAGAAGGGTCATCACCTCGATGCAAGGTCTGACACTTTTTGCGAACCAACCACTCCTCGCCCCACGTCGAGTACCAAACTGGGGGTTGCTAGTCTGCCAACAACACCACGCTCAACTCCATCAGCTGAACCACTGACAATCAAGCTTCCCAGGTCGTCCTCTCAGTCTTCATTCACGCAGGGGGTAGCCGAAGAGGAACCGGAGCTAGCCAAGTATATGGCTACCCACACCAATGTCCCTTCCGCTGATGATATAATCTCCGTAGAAAAGATACCTTACTTCATCAATAAAGGGTTATCTTTGAACTACACCGAGCTCAATATGCTATGTACAATGTATGCTATGGAACACGGTATAGACACTCATCTACACACACAAGTAAGGTACTCATCTACACACACAAGTAACAAATGTGTATACCGCGATCCAGCTTACTCCAGCAGAAGACGCTTACCGAATAATCGAGGGAGGGGACCATCCAATCATCTTCGGCCGAAAGGACGATCCGCATCCCTTCACCATAAAAGAAGTTGATCTCGGGTCAGATGCCGGGAGACTGCCTCTGTATCTTTATAGCCCCCAGTCCAAATACCTCATACAGAAATAGAGGTATGATCTGGAGACGACGCCAGGTTTGAACTACGGTACTGGGCGACGATTACCTTTGAAGCCACCAGTCCCGGCGGGCAAACCACGAGACTACTATAGCAAAACTCGATGCGGGTTAGGGTATGTAACTCCCACAATGACTCCTGAGAGTTCAGATGAAGAGTATGACTGGCAGTCACATTCAACTGGGTCACCAAGTTCCGACTCGGATACCAGCATCGGAGACATATTCAGACAAGTCCTGTCAGTCAACATGGCATTCGCCGACGCTTACGAAGAAGACGAAGACATCCCCGAAATCCTCGAGCTAGAGCCATGGGCCCAACAATTGGACGCACAATGGGAAAAGCGGTTCGAACTGAGAGAACCTCCTACTGAATATGAGGTCATACAAGTGGATCTCGGCAGCGAATCTTCTTCAAAACCGATTTTCATCAGTAAAAGCCTAACTGACGAAGAACGGGAGTCGCTGTTAGAACTTGTCAGAGAGTATATTGATGTGTTCGCTTGGAGCTATGAAGACACGCCAGGGTTAAATCCTAACATCGCTTTCCACAAACTCAACATACGGCCAGATGCAAAGCCGGTTAAGCAGCAACAACGACGCTTCCGCCCGGGCGTCATGGATGCAATCGAAGCCGAAGTCAATAAACTAATAGCCAATGGCTTCATTCGTGAGGAGCAACATCCTGACTGGGTCGCCAATATAGTACCCGTCCTCAAGAAGAATGGGAAGATTCGAATCTGCATCGACTTCCGCAACCTAAACGAGGCGTGCCCCAAAGATAAATTCCCCCTTCCTATCACAGACATCATGATCGACAATACTTGCAACTTCGAACGTATGTCATTCATGGATGGCTTCTCGGGGTACAACCAAATCAAAATGTCTCCTGACGACGAAAAGCATACATCATTCCGAACACCGATTGGCACGTACTGCTACACAGTCATGCCTTTCGGTTTAAAGAATGCTGGCGCCACATATCAAAGAGCCATGAGCATCATCTTCAGAGACCACTTACGCAAGACGATAGAGTGTTATGTTGATGATATAGCCGTCAAGAGCCGTAGCAAGGGAGACCATCTGCAGGATCTAAGGACGGTATTCGACCTAATACGAACGCACAATTTAAAAATGAACCCTACGAAGTCCTTTCTGGGCGTATCCAGCGGGAAGTTCTTAGGCTTCATCATCACCGGAAAGGGGATCCATGTGGATCCTGAGAAGACGAAAGCAATCATGGAGATGGGTCCCCCGAGAAATCTTCGCGAACTCAGAGGCCTTCAAGGAAGGCTAGCTTACATCAGAAGGTTCATTTCCAACCTCTCCGGGCGATGTCGACCATTCACGCACCTCATAAAGAAAGGAGTCTCATTCATATGGGACGAAGAATGCCAGCGCGCTTTCGACAGCATCAAAGAATATTTGTCAAATCCTCCGGTCTTGGTGGCCCCAGTCCCTGAAAAACTATTTCTACTCTATGTACGAGCAATGGAACACTCCCTCGGTGCCCTGTTGGCACAAAACAACGATGCAGGGCACGAACAAGCCATATACTACCTCAGCCGAATGATGGTGGGACCCGAGCACCGATACACCACGGTTGAGAAGGAATGTCTCGCCTTGGTGTTCGCCATTCAGAAGACGCGGCACTATGTTACCGGACAAATGATACATATGATCTCACGAGTCAACCCTCTTAGAGTCCTCATGACCAAACCAGGGGCACTTAGCTCGCGACTCGCTACATGGGCAATATTGCTGTCCCCTTATCATATGATCTTTGTCCCACAAAAGGCAGTCAAAGGTCAAGCTCTGGCGAACTTTTTAGCAGCCCACCCAGGCTCGGAGTCCTCCAGAATATACGAAGAGATCCCAGACGAGGTCGCCGACTCGCATGCAACCTCTCACGAGGCTATATGGCGAATGTTCTTCGACGGTGCTTTAAGGACCGGACCTAAAGGCAATATAGTCGTCGGAGTCGGGGTAGTGCTGGTCTCCCCTTCCAGATTGGTGATCAATCGCGCCTATTCCCTCACAGAACCCTGCTCTAACAATGTGGCCGAGTACAACGCTCTGGTCATCGGCCTCCAACTTGCAAAGGAGCTGGGGGTAGAATATCTTGAAGCATACGGTGATTCTCAGTTAATCGTCAATCAGATCCGGGGCTCGTACGAAGTCCGCCACGAAGACATGATCCCTTATCACCAAATAGAGATTGATATCATCTCGTTATTTGAGGGGTTCTTCATCGAACATGTCCCTAGACTCCGAAATATTGAAGCCGATGCCCTAGCCGGTCTTGCCGCTTCCCTAGCAGTTTCGAATTATGATCGCCAATTAGTGGATGTCATAGGCCATGAACTGGTCTGTCCCAAAAACAATGTGCAATTTGTGGCAAGTTATTCCGCACAGACGATCGATGATGCCCCAGATTAGAGACAACCATTCATCGGCTTCGTCGTCTACGACATCCTGCCTGAGAACCCAAAGGAAGCTACTTCCATCAGAAGGCGTTCTCTCAGATTCTTCTACGATACAGAGATGAAGATGCTGTATCGCCGCTCCTACGACGGATTATTGCTTCGGTGTCTGTCAAACGCAGAAGCCAAAGATGCAGTACGAGAAGCTCATGACGTTGTCTGCGGGGCCCAACAGCCCGGTCCAAAACTACAAGATCGTCTTTGCCGAATGGGCTACTATTGGCCCACGATGGTGGCAGATGCGATCGAATATGCTAGAAAGTGCAAAGCTTGCCAAGTCCATACGGACTTTATTCACCAACCATCCGAATTTCTACATCCGACAGTGGCGTCCAGGCCATTTGAAGCATGGAGAATGGATATCATTGGTCCAATCACCCCACCTTCCTTCCGAGGACATCGCTTCATACTTGCGATCACTGATTACTTCTCCAAGTGGGCGAAAGCTGTTCCACTCGCCGAAGTCAAGACTTCGAACGTGATCAGCTTCCTAAAGCATCACGTCATCTACCACTTTGGACTGCCCCGAAGGATCATCCATGATAATGGTCCACAGTTTGCAAGCCACGCATTCTATCGATTTTGCGATAAACACCGTATTCAGAATATCCCTTCGACGTCGTACAACTTGGCAGCAAACGGGTTAGCAGAGGCATTCAACAAAACAATCATCAAACTCCTCAAGAAGTTCGTCTCCTCCAACAAGCGCGACTGGAACGAGAAGCTCGGCGAGTGCTTGTGGGCTTATCGTACCACAATTCGGACAGCCACCGGGAATACGCCATTCTCCCTAGTGTACGGGAGTGAGGCAGTTCTCCTATTAGAGACTCAAATACCCTCACTCCGCGTCACCCTCACTTATCAATTAACAACGGATGACAACTACCGACGTCGACTGCAAGAGTTAGAGGCCTTAGATGAAAAATGCCTCCTAGCTCAGCAAAGGATCGAGCTATACAAAGCACGCATCTCAGGAGCCTTCAACAAGAAGGTCAAAATCAGAATATTCCAAGTGGGTGATCTTGTTCTGGCAGTCCGGAGGCCGATGGTCATGACTTACAAGACCGTCGGCAAGTTCCAGCCAAAGTGGGAAGGTCCATTTGTCATCGAGGCCGTATTCTCCAACGGTGCTTACCGCCTCGCCAAGCAGAACGGAGACTTGCTCATGTTGCCCGTCAACGGCAAGTTCCTGAAGAAATATTATGTTTAAACAACATTCTCTAGATGCTCGAGTCACGTACCCGCTGGTACCACTGAACTTACTCCATAAATTTCCAGATTATTGATTCATGTATCCGCTGATACCACTGAACTCACCCTCGCAGTTTTCCAGATTCTCGAGTCACGTACCCGCTGGGACCACTGAACTCACTCTATAAATTGTCAGATTTTCGAGTCACGTACCCGCTGGTACCACTGAACTCACCTTCATAGTTTGCCAGATCATTGAGTCACGTACCCGCTGGTACCGCTGAACTCACACTCACCATTCTCCAGATTCTCGAGTCACGTACCCGCTGGTACCGCTGAGCTCACCCCCAATCTTCCAGATGTTCGAGTCATGTATCCGCTGATACCACTGAACTCACCCTCATAATTTGCCAGATTTTCGAGTCACGTACCCGTGTGTGCCGCTGAACTCATGCCCTTCTTCCACAAAGATATCCCAAATTTCCAAGTCATGTATCTGCTGGTACCTCTGAACTTACACTTTTATTCCAACATTCATGGATTGTCGAGTTACGTACCCGCTGGTACCCCTGAACTTACATCCTGGTCACTCTTTTGAAAGAAAGTTATGTATAACCATACCGCTGAACTTTCTTCCTACAAGAGATCCTCCCTCATGATCTAATACTTGCACTCCCAGTGCACAACAAAGGTAACGGGTCCACAAACTTCCAAGATGGCCATGTCCTCATTACCTCTGAGCCGTTCCACTTCTGCCAAAAACAAATCACCCCCTACGTAGAACTTCCATGTCCTCTTTACCTCTGAGTTGTTCTATGTGCCATCCTTCATTGAGCCCACTCCTATCATGTCCTTATTACCTCTGAATGGGAAGGCTCCGTCGAAGAAACCTTTATACTTGCCATGTCCTTATTACCTCTGAGTAAGTATGATGATACCCTTTCGACCTATTATCTGTACCCACAACCGGAGTACGCCAAGGGTAATAGGACCACAAATATCCTCTGTTGACCATCAATATCCTCCGTCGAGTTCACTCCTGCCATGTTCTCATTACCTCTGAGTAGGAAGACTCCACGTTTAAAAAACCTTCCCACTTGCCATGTCCTCGTTGCCTCTGAGCAAGTATGTCGGTTCCCCTTCATCCTATTATCTGTATCCTAAACCAGGGTACGCCAAGGATAATAGGCCCACAAATATCCTCAGCTAAATTTCTCAGCACAAATCTATCACCTCATCAGGCCCCAGGAGCCCAGCTGCTCTACGGCATTCCTTTTCTCAATACCAAGAGCACCCATGACCACTTCGCTATGGCTGCTTCAGGTACCCTGACCAAAACTTGTTACCTCTGCCTAAAACCAAGGTACGCCATGGGTAACAGGTCCACAAATATATCCCTTATGCGTGGGAAAACATCACCATAATACCACAGGCACAACAAGCAATACAAATGAAGGATATAATTGAAAGTACTCTTTATTTGAAAAAGCATTACATGTTTCGGGATCATGTCCCCTTCAAAAAAGGAAGAAAATAGAAACAAAACAAGAGGAAAAATTCGACTATAGTTCTGTATTGCACAACTCTAAGAGACGATTTTTCACCAAGGCAGTCCCCCTATCAAGCCTCTGCTTAGCTCGACGCTCGGCTTCTTGGGATAACTGCTCTGTATCATTCAGAAGAGTATATGCCTGCCAGTTATCCTCTATTTTCTTGAGGGCAAGCTCTAGATTAGCGGAAGCCCTACTGTACTTATCAGCCTCCTGGATAGCAATCTCTTTCTCAAAACGAGCGATCTCAAGCTCTGACTCTAGGAAAGCCAGTTTTCTCTGGAGTTCAAGGATATGTTCTCAGGTATCGGCTACCCCGCGGGAAGCATCCGCTTCCCGAGTTAAGCAATCTTCAGTCCGACGGCTCCACTGGTCGTGCAATCGAGTCAGATCCCGACGGTCCTTCAATATAGCCGGTTTAAGCGATTCCCGGGCAGCCATCACCTTCTCCACCGCAGTAATGAGAAAGTTGTGCTTTTGATTTATGGCCGCATGTAAATCAGTCTGTTGCAACAAGCAAAACTGGGCCACGAGACGATCAGCTTCTAATAGCTTCGACTCCAACAGCGCAGCCAATTCCCCTCCTCCAGGGATTGTCTTAAGGATGGTAATCTGGCCTCCGGTACATCGACGGGCCAGAGTAAAGGAAGTCCCCATTTCCACTGCTGCCTCGACCCCTCTCTTAAAATGACGATGGAAGCTAGCAACCACATCCTGTAACGCGTCATCCAAGACCTCCGTAGAGGACGACGTCAGAGGGAGAATGGCAGACGATACCGGAGGAGCAGCTTCAGAAGTTACTGTACCCGCCACCAAGGAAGCAAATTCCGTACGGAAGGATGCTTGGATGGCGGCTATCTCCTCTTCCGCCGCCCGAAGAGCCTGGATGCTCGGCAGAGAGAAAAGGTTAACCCCCGAAACTACATTCGCAGAGGAGGACACAGGGGGCATCGCCTCTTATCCCAGTTACACTGCTACCCGGGACCCCGAGCTCGACCCAGACAAGGGCCCCTCGACACAGAGAGGCTCTGTCAGGCCCTCTCCAGTAGGATACGATCTAGCAACATCAATCACTGGCAACGAAGGATTGAGATCTGAACATCCAAATCAACCATTAGTCGACATAATCTGAAAGAAAAGATGACAAGAACACATAGGCTTATTCACGAGGTGTGATTCGATTTGTATTACCAGGGGAAGAGCGTGGGGACGACGGCTCGTTCACAGCCGGCTTAGTTTCCCCACCCATAGAGTCATCATGTTGGGGTTCGGACGTCCGAGGGACGGGCGTAGTAAAGCCCCCATCCCCCTGGGTTGAGGTTCCAGCACGGTAGGAATCCTCGGTCGCAACCGGAAGCACCCCAGCAGCAATGATAGCGGTGCACACACCACTGACTAAATGAGATAGGACCGAATCAACCTCGGTAATCGGGTCCTGAGGGGCAAGCTCATCCGACGCCTATAAAGAGCAAAAGAAACAATAATTAGGCCATAACATAGAAAAAAAAAAAGGAAACGGCTAAAGCCCAAATCACCTCAGGAACAACGTCCTCATCATCAATAAACAGCCGACGATGTCTTACCGAAGCGTGCTTCGTGGAAGAAGGTCAGTCATCGACGCTATTTATGTGCCTGCTTCGCTTACGCGAAGGGCCAGGTACCGCTGATGGTTGATCCTCTACCACCTCGGCAGACAAACTAGACGATTGACCCACGGCCCTTTCCGCCTGTACGACAGGGGGGTGATTCCCAACCTCCTCGCCCGAAGAATGAGGTGAGTCATCAGTGTCCTTATCGTCGTCTTCCTCATCCGCCCTAGTGGACTCTGAGTCCGGCACAGGAACCTTGTTCGCCCCCCTCTTCCTCTTCTTGGACCCTTCTGGCTTCTCAGCCAGACCGGTGCCAGTGATTAAGCTATTATTCATATTAAAACCAACAGGGGGTTTGCTCGCCGCAACATGATAAAGGGCCGCTATATACAAGATATCACCCTCCACCTTGGCATCAGGGAGTGAGAAGCTGGCTCGGGTATGGGTCGCATTATAATAATGCCAGGCCCAGACACCATCGAGCGCACTGCCCTCAAAGCTCAAGCAAGCGCTAGGGCAATCCAGGAACAATTGGCTATACCCGAATTGACGGGAAAATCTACTGGGCAGATAAGGCTCCAGGTATACTCTGTTCCGGTAACGATACACCAAGTGCGCGGGACGGATGTTGCGTAACCAAAGAAGCATCTTCTCAGATAAAAGTCGGGGGGGATCAACGCCGTCAACATATACCCTTCTCACTTCGCCAGGGGTGAATTCAGGGAGAGATACGAAGAATTCGGGCCCATCAATTCTTGCCAACGCCCTCCGTCAGGCCGACATGGTATCATATTCCCAAGCCTGATTACGATACCGGAAAAGAAAGGCGTCATCAACAGAAACGTTTTCATCAGGTCCCGGCCTCATCAACGACCGATAGTGCATCAATAACCACCCCATAAGGTAGTGGTATGGTAGTTCTATTCGTTCAAAGTCCATCGACACATCACGATCAATGACTTTGGATGAAAAAGTACGAAGGCCGTGGTATATGCTACACACCATGGCCAGGAGGAGCGCCAGTCTTACCTTGAAGACCAATTTTATAGCAGAAAGAATGAAATGGCGGCTGATCCTTTCTATAGAACCCGCGCCGCCCGAGACTACACAGTTGCGTAGCCACACCATCAAGAACCCAGCTAAGATCGCCTTATCAGACATCTCCCGGGTACCATAGTGGAAATAACTGAGGGAGTCAGTGCTACTCCCAAACCAGTCACGGGTAGACTTCGACTTCTTGACCTTCGACTTCATATCCTCCACCTCCTCCGGGGTTTGAGGAGTTCGAGACGAAACTTGACCGGAAGGATGCAACTTGAAAAGATACAAAATCCAGGCCTTGGTATGAGGGGCGTTCCCTTCTGAACTATTTACTTTCTTGATAGCCATCTGATGGCAGGCGCTGTGATGACACAACAGTTCTTGGTACACTGCAACGAAACCAGGAAACCGTCGGTCCAGCTCTTTGAGTTCTTCGTTCGTTGGTGTATATACTTCAAAAGCTTCACCTCCCTATGGCAATCTAGACACAGTGTTCATTTCATGAAGAGCAAGCCCCAGTTCCCCTCCGGGGGCAAAGAAAGTTCCTGTACGCCGATTATACAGCTCCAATAGAGCCATAAACAAGGGCTTGTTAATGGGCAATCCGTAGCAGGTACCCCTGATGGCATAGTAGAGATCAATTTCCTGAAGGAAGTCCCCATACTGCCTCAAAATCCATGAGGTAAGATTAGTCCATGTGGGAATGGGGTTGATCCAATTTAGCAGCGACAACCTGCCTATGGGATAAGACCCCTTGTGAGCGAGCTGATTCAGAAACGTATCAGCTAGGGTGAAGGTAAAATTAGGGCCAGTTGTGTTTACAAAAGCGCCCGGGAGCAGCCCCATCACAGTCCGGCTCATAGATTCCTTGTCCGTACATACTAAACCTGTACGTCTGTTGTAGTGAATTTTGCTCACAAACACTCCCTGTTGGGTGGGAGTCAGGAAACCCACCATAGTCCTGCCCCACGGTACCATATTAAACCATGAGAGAGGATAATGCCGCTCCATCTCAGGGATATGAATCTCTACCCCGTCTACAGAAAAATCCCAGTGCTCTGAGACATCCAGCAATCTGGAGTTCTTTATGGAAAAGGCGTCCCCAAAGAGAAAAGCCGGTTTCAGAAATTCTCCATCCAACTTCTCCGAATTCATCATTGAACAAAGAAAGCGGAAAGGTTGTTTATTAATAGCAGCCACTCTCTCCTTAGGCTTATTGGTAGGTAGCTGATCCTCTATACGACGGATTAACTCGTCAAGTTACACGTTTGCGGCATGCTGAGCTGAACCCACAAGGAGCTCTCCTGCTAGGTTGGTTGGGAGGTTCACTGAAAAAAAAGAGGAGAGAAAGAAGAAGCAGGATTAAAAGATGGCTAAAACAAAAAACTACTGAACAAAGAAGCTCTCTCCAGCCTATGCGGTTCAGGTCAATAATATCTTATGCGGCCCCAGTCCAGTTGGGTCTCAAGAAATATAGTGGCGAGGAAGCCTATGCGGTTCGAGTCAATACAGTCTCATGCGGCCCAAATCAGATGGAAGTTCCATATGACTCTAACTCGATAGCTTATGCGGATTGGACGAATATACACAGTTCTAACAGAAGAACTCATGCGGCACAAAATGCTATGCGGTTCAGCCTGCTAAAAACATATGCGGCTCCGTTCAGAGGAGACTTTATGGGGCATTGTCTATGCGGTTCGGGCATGAAAAAGTCATGCGGCCCATACAGTATATGCGGCTCTGCCATCAACTTGGGAGGAGGCTTGTGCATAAATATGCAACAGAGCCATAAGTACTCAAGATCCAAATGCAACCCTTACCCTTAAAGGCTGGACGAACGTCAGAGGGCATTTCGGGTGCTTCATGCTCGACGGCGGACGTGGATGTCACCCTCTTGCCCTTCGTGGCGGCTGAAATAACTTTAGAAGACTTCGGAGCCATTGCTTCGACGAGAAGACAAGGAAGATCAGAAAGAGAAGACGAGAAAAAGAGTGAACGAAAGAGAAGGTAAAGAAGTCCCTCCGGCTAAAGTCACCCGTATTTAGAAACAAAGACGGAGCGTTTCGATCTCCGTGCACACACGTAAACCGACTCTTCGGTTATCAAAAGAAGCTGCCGAAAATGAAGGCCAAGCTCCTCGGATCCCGTACCAAAAAGTGGCCTTTAAAAAATCAACAATATTTAAGAGCTAAAGATTGTCGTACGTGGCAAATAATGACGTGGCAAGAAGCTATGCGGCTGAATAGTCTCCTGCGGCTGAGTCACTTATACGGCTGAATAATTCATGCGGCCGGGACTTCTATGCAGTCAGAATTCCATATGCGACTAGAGGAACACGGCCATGCTTCTTATTCAAAGTATTTCAATTTTACAAATTGAAAACTTTGAAGGGGCTCCTGTCGAAGCATGGAAAATACTAAAGGAAATGATTCATGCGGCCAGGAAAGATCTATGCGGCTCAGAAGACTCATGCGGCTCAAAGAATCATGCGGCATAAGGAGCTATGCGGCCCAAGGCATTCCATGCGGCTCAGAAGATACGTGGCCTGATAGTGCTCTCCTCCGACCAATACTGTATTAATTACTATGACGGCTGACCCCTCTAAAAAGTTGACAGCCCTGACACAAAGGCAGGTAATTATGACTCTGTCATAAATGATGAATCTCTAGGGAAGAGGAAAGAAATCTCTGACACAAATCCTCCGAGAGCCATAAAAATGCCACGTGGCCTTGCCACGTGGGCGTTTGTATGCGGCTCGCTTCTCATGCGGCTCAGAATAAATCCTATGTGGCTCAGGCCATAGAAGCCTCATGCGGCTCGAACAAAGGACTTCCCATGCGGCTCAGAATAAATCCTATGCGGCTCAGGCCATAGAAGCCTCATACGGCTCGAGCAAAGGACTTTCCATGCGGCTCAGAATGAATCCATCCTATGCGGCTCAGGCCATGAAAGTCTCATGCGGCTCGAGCGATGACTTCTCATGCGGTTCAAGAGGATCATGTCCATGTGGCCCAGGCGGATATGTACCTATACGGCCCATAAGAATTACCCCCCTGTAGTTCGAGGGCTCAGGTGAGGGCCACTGCCCAGACAGCCCTGACACATGGGCTTAACCATATGCGGCTCAAATTCATATGCGGCTCACTCATCATGCGGCCCAGATCCCCCCAGCAGCTCCTAGGACGCGTGTCCTAAACTGATTAATTCCTCAGATTTGCTGCCATTAAAGATTGGGTCAAATCCCAATAATCTGGGACACGTGGCAGAAGAATAGATCTAATTTATTCGCAGATATCAGAAGATTATTATAAGGAAGATTTACTCCAATCAGCATTAATTGGTCATAGGATTTGGTGTAATCTGCAACTAATGGCCCAGATTCATCATAATCAAAACGACTGGCCAAGATGGACCAATCTCCAAGCCGCCGCCATCTCCAAAAGCTAATCATTGGCAACCCTAATGATCACATCCCACTATTATAAATAGCAAGGTGCCATTCCCTTGAAAGATATACATTTTTTGAGAGAGAAATACGTATATACAGAGAGACTCACCAATAGTCAAAAAAAAATATACAGAGAGAGAGAAGCCAGAAGAGCAACAGAGGAGCAAGAAGAGTATTTCTTCGTCAATGCTAACCATCTTTTCACAAGGAGCCAAGGCTGCATACCGATCGTCCAAGGAGTAAGACAGGGCTGCCGTCGCCTTCCCGAGCCTCTATCGTCACCCCCCAGAATCTAAAATAAACAATTGTACTTAGACTGCTGTACCTAGGTTTTCGTCTCTAGGCTTTCTTTGTACAAGCGAGTTTGTAACGTGAAGTAAAAGTTCGGTCCTCCGATAATTGTTCTGTTCTTTTATATTTTATGGCAAACATCTTGTTATCATTTTAGACTTATTGTGACTTGTGCTGTTCTGATTAGGAGCCAGACACCTCTCCTCGGACAGTACATTTCATCCGGACACTCAGATACCAGGCGTGTACATTCTCTGACCGTTTCATACTTGCTAGATCGTCTATTCATGACATAGATTACTTTTCTTGATACTGATACGTTGGTAACACGGATTGGTACTATATGGATCTTTTTTTGCGATGTTATCTCCTTTGTGTTCACTAAATACATATTGTGATGTGCGTTTCACTAACATATTGTATTTATTGAATACCCTTATCATTGTACACTCATTGTGCATATTATACCCTCATTATCACATTGAGCTCTATTGTACAAGCTATTGTACAAGTCATTGTATAAGGTAACGTAACTGAATTGGATCATTGTGTATTGATTGGTGAGGGAGAGTAAAAATGGTTATGTGATCAATCCTATTGTATAAGAAATTGTATATGTCCATTGTACACTCACGTACAAAGGAGTCCCATTTTATTGTATAACCTAACCTGTTTACATAACCATATTGTACTCTAAATCATATATTGCTTACAGTTCTTACTTATCATATATAGATATTTTCTATTATCATATCCTTCTGTTTTTTATATACATCTTCTTTCAGAGTTTAATGTATATTACTCTATTGCACGTTATATTTTCTAACTTGTTATGATATGCGTGAGATGTATTGTGCTCGCTCCTGTCCTGACTGGACCCTGTTAAAATTTTTACAGAGGATGAGGATAAGGCCTGCGTAGACACCTATTATGGGACAACAGTAGACGACACCTGTGACCCAGACTTCCAGCCGGATCCACTAGCTGTAGAGACTGAGGCTCCCTAGTCTAAGCTTATATTATTTTCTTGTCATTTGAGTTTGAGTTGTATATTGGGATCTGTATATTCTGGATATTATTGAGTTGTATCTTAGACACTTAGTATCATCTCTTTATTGCATGTCTTGTGGATTTGCATTTTGTTTCCTTCTATCTATCTTATTGTACTTCTACCCTAGATGTGATTGAGATTATATTCTGTTATGTCACCCCCATTCGGGGAGTATAACTGTGCATCACCTTATATTGTTAGATGTTGTGACCTAGGACAGCGTTCTACCGTCGACACTGCGGTGTAGGCTGGACGTACCAACTTCTCATGCCCTTACTCTAGGGTGCGGGTTGTGACACATTTTTAGTGGTGGCCCATGCAGGTCGAGATTCGCATTAGTACGATTTCGTAGTAGCGCAACGACTTAGTTGTAGTACTACGAGCCTGCTATAGGATATAGAAATTAAGATGTTAGGATGAGAGGATACTCAATCACTGTTAGGATTCTTTGAGAGATTCTTGGGATGACCCTTGAGAATCTCATTTTGAACTCTGATTTAAACTCCCTTTCCCTTATTTTGATTCACCTTTTTTCTTTATTTGAATTTGATTTTGGTGGATTCATTGTAGAACTTTGAATCCTGGTATTAGTTGATGATTTTGATAAAATTCTGTAGTTGTTGATTTTAATTTTGTATTTAATGTTTTCAAATTTAAGGCACTCAATCACACTTAGGATTCTTTGGAAGATTCCTGGGACGACCCCTGAGAAACTCATTTTGATCTTCAAGTGGACTTCCTTTTTCCTCTTGTTTGGATTCACCCTCATTCTTGCTATTGAATTGGAGCTTCATTGGTTCATTTCGTTTGGACAGATGAGAAAGAACAAATCTCCATTATTCCTTCTTGCCATTATTTCCTTGCATTCTTATTTTCTTCTTATCTTAAACTCTGTCTAATTACACCAATCACCCATATCTTATCATCCCTACCAGATGTACCTCAAAACCCTTGAATCTTTATATCTTCTGCCTGGGAAAGACTGAAGAAGTGATGTGAATCATGTAGCTCAAAGGAGACATAACTGATTATTATATGATGATCTAGAGGAAATCAAATATGGAGTGCTCAATATTGAAACCTTGAGATAGAAATGTGGTAAAGGTCTCGAATAGAATCAAGAGATGTATACTACCAATCTGGAAACAATCACACTTGGGGAGATTTTGGGGTTCTGGAGATAGTTTATAGGTGTATTCAAACTGATGAGGATATTCAAGGTCAATCTAGATTTGAGAACCTCGAAACTCTGGTTATTGATTCCTGAGAAGTTCTACCCTAAGGCTATGTAGAAGGTTAGTAATGGAAAAGAGAAATTAATTGCATTCAATAAGTATATTGAACAAGATATTGCAAGGAAATGACTAGGGATAGAGGGAACATAAAGTTATAGAAATTTAGAGATTGTTGTCGAAAATTTTTTTTTTAGGAGAATAATATTCAAAGGTGTATATCGAAGAAAATATGGAAGTTGATTTTATGATAGAGGATAAGTTTTGTAAGGCCAAAAGGTATTTAAATTAAATAACACAAGTAGAACCATTTGAGCAAGTTCAAGGAATTCTGAAACGGGATTTAGAGGTTTTCGGCCAAATTTAAGACAAAGTAAAAGAATTTGAAAGTTTAAATAAATGGTTAATGTTGATTCCTAAATGTGAAGGCTATACTTCATGAGTAATGTTTGGAAATTGGAAATTGCCTACGGTAGTCATGGTAAAGGCTTAGGTAAAGGTTAAATTTTTTATATGGAGACTGGTGAGGTAAGGATACGATTGGCAAGTTATGACCAGATGAACTTAAGGGTATCAGAAACAGTTGATTAACTTGATCTTCCTTATCTTGTGCATTTATTTACCACCTCTTGAACCCCCACTTTCTATTTGAGATTCTTTGACGTTCCTTATCGTGACATTGACATTCGAAATGTAATACTAGCTGTTACCCTCCAACAAATCTTATATGCAAGACCTAGACGAACTTACCTTCGTGTAGGTATATCATGTCCCACTAAAACCCATCTTCTTATACTCTATTTTCTTGATATGATTTTCTGGTCAAATGGCTAAACTATAACCTCCACCATGATACTGAATTATTCCTGATTTCAATTAGAGATCTAGCCTTGACTCAATTCCTTCGACCCGATATGTGATGATGTTCTGCTTGATTCCTTAAATGCTTAACCTTGTACCTTATCTTGATTGCTTAACCCATTTAGTTAAGATTCTGGACTATGTATCTTCGTTCATCACTACCACCCTTACTTATATCTTATGCTACTAATTATCCTTAGTTTTACAAGCTTATCCTTTTTGAGCTTGATCATGACATATTTTATTGGGTGCGCACCCACTAACATATTGTCTAATCAGAACCGGCGTATGATGGTCTGATCAACCTATTGCGTTTTGGTTCGCTTTTCATATTAATCTACATGGATGAAGACATAGTTAAACTTGCCATAGAATGTTATCCACAACAGCCTTGACAATTCTCCTTAGAATTATTATATCGCCTATGAACCTCGTATTCGTATCCAGTTGAATTAAATTTAATCATGACCTGGATCTTCATCATTGGATGCTCGTGCTCATACTTGATTTCATTGATTCCCCATCTTGCCCAAATCTCGATTTATTCCAAAATTGATCAACTTTGATCGTGTCAAGACAAAAATCTATTTATGATTTGTTGTGCCTAAATTTTCAATTTTTACCATTTTATGGAATAGTAACCTTTTAATAATTTCACAGTTATTTGTTAATGACTAATTTTTATATAGGATGGTAGATAACCCTTACAACCTTGATGGTTGTTGTTCCCTTACCTTCCCAATTAGGACACCCTAGATTGCTTGTGTGTTGATACCATAGTACTATTTTGACCTAGAATGACCAGTGCACCTAGGTGAGACTTCCAACTGCTACAGTATGCCCTGACCCTGTATGCTATTCCTTCAAATTGCTTGGTTTAGATAAAATTCTAGGACCTTGATTGTCGGGAAATAGGGATGTTACCCCCATTAGTATCAACTGTGGATATATATAGGTTAGTCCTTGATGTGGGGAATGTGTGTTTATAAACCTGTAGCTTATGAGGTTTATAGTATCAACCTTGATAGGATTGGGAAGTTAAGAGCTAGCCTATTATAGAATTTTCTTTTGCTAATATCTAGTTGCCAACACTAGGTAGCTAGCATAGGTAAAATCCTAAGAAGTTGACCAGCGGATGACCAAGTACTAGGATGTTGAGAAAATTGACTAGTGATTGACCCTTGACTATGTTTGACCTAGAAGTGGGTGTGATCATCTTAATTTTGAGGACAAAATTTATATAAGGTGGGTAGGATTGTAACACCCAGTTTTCCAAATGAGGATAATTTTAAAATTTTGTAATTATAATTATTATTTATTGATATTTATTTAATATTATGATTTTTGGTGATTTTTAATCATTTTAAACTATTTAAAAATATGACTTGTGATTTGGTGTTTTGGTAGTGTAACACTAAAGATAAGTGACCTAGAGCCTAGCCATGTGATTAGGGTATTTCATTTATCATTTCTAGTATAGGGGTATTTTTGTCATTTTTAAGGTTATTCGAATTTGTTATAATTTATTTGAATTTATGGGAATTTTTAGGATTTATTTTGGAATTATTGGAATGATGGTTGACTAGGTTGACTTTGACTAGCTTTGACTTGGTAGACTAACCTAGAAGCTAACCCTAGTTAGACTAGAGTTAACCCATGGTTAGTCATTAAACTCAAGCTGGAATAGAAGGCTTTTAGTCATAAGCCACGACTTATGGTTTTGAACCATTGATTAATGATTAAGCCCCTAGAAGCCCAAGCCCAACCCATTAGCTAAACCTAACCCTAACCCTAGCATGGACGGCCACTTAGCCTAGGGAATTCCACCCTATAAATACTCTCTTCCATTAGGGCTAGCCTCTTTAGGAAAGTTTCATTTGGAAAGAGAGGTATGTACCAACTTCATAAATTCATAGAAAATCCAAATTAACTCTTTTTTCCCTCAAACAAATTGCAATAGGTTTTAATTTAGGTTTTCTTGCTGTTGGTATATGATATTCTCAGTTTAATAGCAATTTGGTGAAGTTTGGAGAGTAAGGAGACACCCCCTCTTTGGAGCTTTTTGAGGAGTTGTGATACCAATAGGTAAATCCCTAAAACTCTTAATTAGATGCTGTTATTTTTGTATAATAACCTAGATCTAAGTGTCCCCTAGCTAACCCTAGATTTCTGTAGGATTTTGTGTCCATTTTGTGTCCGAAATGGACACGTATCAGTCCTCTAGTATCGGTGCTTGATGAAATGCCCCAAAGGGCATTTCGATCTGTTTTTAGAAAAGTTTCTGAATAGAAAATTTTGTTTTAGTGTTGCTTACATGATTCTGGTCGACTGAGGTTAGTTTTGTGTCATGTCGTATCTGAATGGACACGGGAACACACTGTTTCCATGCGCACCGCATGCGAGTAGCAGTTCCCTGCTACTCGGGACCCCTGTAGGACACGATACGGTTTCTCTTGATACGAATTTTGGTGGACACGAGGGGGCATGCACTGTCATCATGCCCCCAAAGTTTCGTTGGATCTAGTGAAGTGGTTAGGGTAAAATCGAGGTTATACTGGGTTTGCACAGACACGTACACACTCGATTTAGGCCACTAATACGGCTCGTTTAGTTGGACACGACGACACGTGGACCTAATACAGGGTGACACGAACCTAGGTGGACACTAGGCGAACTACCCTGCACAAGGATACGACCCAATTTGTGTCGTATCGGGTGCACGACACGCGTGCACATACGCACGAGGCTGTTTCCTGTATAAGTGTCCAGTTGTGCTTGTGTCATTGTGGTGGGACACGAATAGCAGGTTGGACACGAGCACATTACTGTCTATCATTACCAACTACTGTTTTGATAATTTTCCTTAGTTTCAATTAATATTTGCATTCCCTATTTTTCAGAAAACTATGATTTCTTCACTGATGTTTCCAGTTTTTCAATCTGGATTTTGGCACCGATTTTAGTTGGTTTAAATACTGTTAATTGCAAGTTTGATATCCTAATATTGTTCTCCTATAAGTAATCTAGCTACATGTCAATTTTGGGTGATATTGGTGGTGTTTTGATTCGAAATTGGTGTATGGAAAATACTGTCAGTTGGTTAGACTGAAAACTGGGGTTTACTGAGAATAACTGAGTTGGTTTCCTTTCCTTTATATTTTCTGAAAACTGGGAATCTGAGAATTAGATGTGATTTCCTCTTCTATGTTTCTCTGAAACTGAATGGGGTTTTTTGTTTTGAATTGGGAGTTCCTGTTATCAATCCAGGAACTGAATTGGGGTCCTTTCTATTTTTTTTCTTCTGAAAACTGAAACCTATGTTTTCCTCAAACTGTCTTCTCCTTTCACACACACACATTATGATTTCTAGTATTCCCTCCCACTTCTCACCTACACACACACACTCTATTTTCCTGTCACACTCTAGTATACACATCTCACTAACACACACACATTCACATGAATATGGACTCTCTATCGCACTAGTCACTCTCTCTATTACCTCACTCTTCTAACTCTCAATCTTCCTATCTTCCTATGTATATATTTATATAATGTAATGCATCTAATTTGTATGTGTATCTAATATATAGAGTATATTATGTATTATGTAAGTATCATATATATTATAATATGTGTATGTGAGCCTATGGCTATATGTGCTATACATGTTTCTATATGTAATGGATATTTCTATGTACAATAGCTAATGTGCTAGCCATATTCCTATTGTATATATATAGATAGATATGTATATATTCATATGTGTGAATAGTGATATATATTCTATATATGGTATTGGGCGTATGTTGTGTCTGTTAGACTAGTGATACCTTAGTTAGACTTGTTAGTCTTGATTAGGCCTAGAATAGACTAGATGGACTAATATAGACTTGTTAGACCTAGTTTGACCATAGTCGACCTAGTTTGACTTCTAAGGTTGACTAGAGTTGGCCAAGAGTTGACTTTGGCCTAGATCGACCTAGATTCATTTAGAATGCATTGAATTGCATCTTGTTATCATTTTAGACTTGTTGTGACTTGTGCTGTTCTGATTAGGAGCCAGACACCTCTCCTCGGATAGTACATTTCATCCGGACACTCAGATACCAGACGAGTACATTCTCTGACCGTTTCATACTTGCTAGATCGTCTATTCATGCCATAGATTAATTTACTTGATGCTGACACGTTGGTACCAAGGATTGGTACTATATGGATCTTCTTTTGCGATATTATCTCCTTTGTGTTCACTAAATACATATTATGATGTGTGTTTCACTAACATATTGTATTTATTGAATACCCTTATCATTGTACACTCATTGTGCATATTGTACTCTCATTATCACATTGAGCTCTATTGTACAAGCCATTGTACAAGCTATTGTATAAGGTAACACAACTGAATTGGATTCTTGTGTATTGATTGTGGAGGAAGAGTAGAAATGGTTATGTGATCAATCCTATTATATAAGAAATTATATATGTCCATTCTACACCTACGTACAAAGGAGTCCCATTTTATTATATAACCTAACCATATTGTACTCTAAATCATATATTGCTTACAGTTCTTACTTATCATATAGATATTTCCTATTATCGTATCCTTCTATTTTTCATATACATCTTCTTTCAGCATTTCATGTATCTTACTCTATTGCACGTTATATTTTCTAACCTGTTATGATCTGCGTGAGATGTATTGTGCTCACTCCTGTCCTGACTGGACCCTGTTGAAAATTTTACAGAGGATGAGGATGAGGCATGCGTAGACACCTATTATAGGATAGCTGTAGATGACACTTGTGACCCGGACTTCCAGCAGGATCCACTAGCTGTAGAGACTGAGGCTCCCTAGTCTAGGCTTATATTATTTTCTTGTCATTTGAGTTTGAGTTGTATATTGGGATCTGTATATTCTGGATATTGTTGAGTTATATCTTAGACACTTAGTATCATCTCTCTATTGCATGTCTTATGGATTTGGATTTCATATCCTTCTATCTATCTTATCGTACTTCTACCCTAGATGTGATTGAGATTGTATTCTGTTATGTCACCCCCATTCGGGGAGTATAACTGTGCATCACCTTATATTGTTAGATGTTGTGACCTAGGACAGCGTTCTACCGTCGACACTGCGGCATAGGCTTGATGTACCTACTTCTCGTGCCCTTACTCTAGGGTGCGGTCGTGACAGCAATAGTCAATCGGTTTGTTTAAACCATCGCTCTAAAGATAAGAACGAAATTTGGTTCTGTTGATAAGGGCAATATCCAATCAGTTTGTTTAAACTGCTGCCCCAAAGATAGAGACAAAATCTGATTCTTTGATAGGAGTCAAACCCGCTCGGCTTCATCCAAACAAAAAGCTTTGAGCAATAAAGGCAGGCTATGTGTTGTTTATTCGATTATGCTGATAACAACCCGAGATCTTGATAGAAGGGAATCTCAACGTCCGCCATGTGTCAGCTCAGCAGCAGCCCTCACCGTGCAAGGATAACAGATTCTCTTATATCTCAACGTGCAATACTCCTGCACATCCAACAAATCTCAAGCACATAGTATATGTGCAAAGCCTATAAATAGAAGAAGTTTCTCCTTCGATAAAAAGATCCTCGTTAAGGTCGACAATTTCCTGATTGGCAGCCCAGAGTCCATTCACAAGTCCCAGAAAGCCAGAACAATTTCAACTCATCGTCAGATCGTCAACGGAGTAAAGGAGCCGTTGCAGTGCTCGATCTCCATCGTCACACTTTCTCAGAAATTCTTGTACTTAGATCTCCTGTTTAGGAATCGATTGTACTTTTTACATATTTGAATACAAAAGTTCGTTCAACTCTTTATCATGGCAAACAATATCCACTACGTTATGTGGACCATAGTAGGTGGTGCACTCGTCCTCACCGTTGTCTGAAAAATATATCCAGTCAGGATTGGAGTGAAGTACATTTCCAACAATCGTTCCAGTAAATGATATGGACTATGTAACAGTAAATGCAGAGAATGTACGAGAAATAGTAAAGTGTACATGAAAGTAGCATGGCATGGTAAAGCTGTAAACATGAGCAAGAAAAATAAAACATGTTATATCATGGACAAAAGTCCAAAATTATACCATCTATGTGAGTGAATATTAGCTTTGACATGTGGCCGACTTGGAAACTTGCACAAGATTTTATGGCCTGGTTAATCATACATGAGGTGTATGATTGTCACGACCCGGACCCAGTAAAAGGGCACGAGACCATAGGCACGTCCAGCCTACGCCATAGTGTCGGCGGTAGAACACTGTCCTAGGTCTCAACAATAGCTAAACACAATATAATGTACTTGTCCAATATATATATACTCTCCAAACGGAGGACAATCTCATAAAGATACAACTCAATCACAAAGTAACTAAAAGGAATAACAGCATAATTTTGGATAGAAAGATATTCAAGTACGATACAAACCAGAATAGAAATAAGTTTAAGTGTTATCATCACATCCCAAAGTAGAAGTAATATACAACTCAGAAAAGATAACTGAAAATAAATCCAGATAATATCTTAGCAATCTATTCTAGGCACTACTGGTGTCTCCTCTAGGCTAGCTAGATCCTCCTGGTGATCCAGGTCACAAGTGTCGTCTAAGTCTGCGCCATAGTAAGTGGCACAGAAATCCTCCAAGTTCTCTGTAAAATTTTGTCAATATATCCAGTCAAGATTGGAGCAAAATACATAACTCTGAAAGCAGTTCCAATGCATGGTAGAAAATATAGAACTAGCAATATAATAAAATACATAACGTGCTGTAATGGAAATACAGGAATAGGAATAAGGAAACTGAATACAAGAATAAAACAGAGAATCTATGAACTATAATAAAAAAAGTGATTAAAAGCACAAGACAGTTATGTGATTGGTTTAGGTTGTACATGATTATTCTATGGTAACTCGATTATACGTGAAGGCATAATCGACATATACATGATTATACTAGAGGGATTTAATCACATAACTACTTCTACTCCCCCACCCCAATCAATACACAAGGATCCGATCACGTTATATTACATACATGATTGTTAGTTTGAATATGTAGCACATATGAGCACATGAGAGTATATGAGAGCACATAAGAGTAGATGAATAATATGAATACAAGGAGTACACAATGTACATTATAAAGTACATGAACATGAAATACCCGATGTACCTGGTAAGGGGAAAATATCTCGAGAAAAGATCTATATAGTACCAATCCGTGTTGACAATGTGTCAGCATCAAGTAAAATAGTCTAGAGCAGGTAATATAGATATTATCATGATAAAAACAATCACTGATATCCTGAGCAACGACTGTGTATCGGTATCCGAACTGGAGTCACAGAGACCTATGATAAGAATTTATGGTTACAGAGTGTTATACATTAAACAATTGATTTAAATGTGACATTTATATGATGCTAGGCTACTTCTAGGTCAGAGAAGTCAATTTGGGTCAATACTAGTCTAATTGGTCAATATCTAGGGTTTTGGAACTAAACTTTGTGCTTCTAGGTCAGAATAGCTTTTTAGAGTATCATGGTACCAATACCATACCTCAACTCTCATTAACAAGCTATTAGGATCACATAAATATATATATAACATATATATATACAAATATATATAACTGTATGCTACTCTAGCTTATAGTCTACACTATATCTCTCCCCTATTACAAATCATAGACATATACTTATATAACTTATCAAAACTTAGAACAAAAGTAGGTGGGGACTTTTATTAGTATCCAAAGTGATCCCAAAACAGTTTACCCAAGCCCTCTCCTATCTCAGTCTACTGACTAAACAAAGGCTAAGTGGACTGGACAATGTAGGATGCAGGGGACTGATAACTAAACTAGAGGGCTGTATATGCTCTACATATCGGGACTGATACATACATATGTCCATCCCGAAACTGGGACTGGAATATGATGAAGAGACTAAACAAGGGTTTCCAATGTCTGAACTAAAGCAATATAGGGAACTGAATATAAAAGCAAAGTCCTACATCTCCCATTAACTGATACCCAAAAATAGGCTGATCAAAGAGTATAGGGGACAGATGCTACAAAGGGTCTGAACAGTGAGAGGAATTGATTATAATTGAATGATTAATCTCAAATGGACAGGGGTTAGAGGAGGACTGATACATTGGAATGGAGTGAACTGATATAAGTTAATATCTAAACTAAATATCTGGGGTTAACTGGACTAAAACTAAAACTAATGTTGATATCCATTATCCTAACTGAATCAAGGGAGTTCTCATTAAGGACTGAACACTTCATCATGTGGACTGAGCAAGTTTTCCTGGACTGAACTATTTGCCATCGAAAATGCGACAAGATTTTGTTAATTGATAAAACTTTAGTATTTCAATTACAAACAGAATAGTATACAATGTAGGACTTAGATGTAGTCCTAGGAGTACACTTTTGTTTTTATCTGGGAACTGTATCGGTGGATCGATTGGTAATGCATTGACTCCGTTGACGATCTGACGACGATCTTAGAATCTCTGAAGGTCTGGGCTGCTCTAGATGCCAGAGCGTTTGGAGGAGAAGTAGACATTATGTGTCTCTTCTTGTCTCCTTATGTAGATATAATGATTTTTCTCTGTGTATGTATGGATGAAGAAATGATCCTTCTATTTATAGACAACAGACTGGTCTACTCCTGCACGCATATGTAGGATGCGCCTGTAAGTGGGAATGCCACGTGACTGATGTTGTGGGGCGCATGGACGATGAACCCTGAGTTGAAGCTGAATCTTGTTTGAACTGTACTATTGGGCTGTGGTAGAGCGGACACGTGGCAGTTGCGAAGATTCGGCCGTTGCTGAGATCTTGGGTGGTTAGCACCCATTCTTGAGCAGAACTGAGTCAGAATACACCTGGCGCATGTTTCTGACTCAAAGATCTCTGATTTTATGGAAGATGATCTGTCAGGATGCGCCTAGGATTGGGCGCATGGAAGGCGACTTCGTCTATGACATACCAGTCTGGGCGCATGGCTTCTGAGACGCTTATAAAGCTTTTGGGCGCATGGCTGTGGAAGCGCATGCACAGACTTGGCTTCTGTCTTTTGGGATCACGAGTAAGTCGGAGGCGCATGGCTTTTGAAGCACATGCAAATTTTTGGGCATATGGCTGTGGAGGCGTATATAAGTAATCGGTCGGTCACGTGGCAAAGCACAGTTGTAACCGACAAAATATAATAATGAAGATGGCGTTGGCGGCTCTTCATTTTCTGCAAAAAGCTGTCAACTGTTCAGTCTTCAGGAAGCATACTGCCAACCCTGTCTCATAGCTTTAAATGCTTGATGGGTGACGAGTTGAAGTGGGTGCATCAGTTTGTGCCCCACTAGGCGCATGGGTCTATATCCTATTGGGCGCATCGGCACGGAGCGCAAGGTGCTGATGGGTCATCTGTCGCCTAGCGCATCCTCATTGGCCCGTATGTTGAGTTCTTCGAGGCGTTAATGGTTGTTTTGACTTGGTTAAATATGAAGAGGCAGATTCATAATCATTAATGAAATTTATTACACAAAATATGAAGAGACGACCACTTGGCGGATGGGCAAAGGTTGCCCCGGCCGATAAATAGCTTTCTGAAGAGTTTTGTTTCTCATTTCATTTAGATTTCCTTCATGGAGATAAACTCGTTCGGTCCTCTGCCTTGGCGAGTTGACGATGAACTCCTTCCCAAGAGAAGATGTGCCGAGTTGGTATTTTCACCATCGGCCCTATTTTCGTACAAGCCAGTAAAAGTATCTGTTGTATCCAAACATCGGGATCGTCTTGTCCCGACACAGACTGAAGGTGCCTGTTGCATCTAAAGATTGAGGTGGTCGTGCCCAGATTTTTGTTATGCTGGAAAAGCCGCAGGTCGGACTGTCGTGCCCCGATTTGGTTAGCCTAGAAGAGCCACTACTCCTGCTTGAGTGCCCGTATGCTGACGAGGAAGTGATTTGCTCTGACAATGCATGGGGATGCACCTACACTGTGATGCTGGAATGATGCGCCTGGATATAGCATTTGAGTAATGTGCCTGGCTGTAGCACTTCGAGTGATGCGCCTGACAAGTGACGTGCCTGACAAGTAATGCGCCTGACTGTATCTTTTAGGATTTTCTTTCTCTTTGTAAAAGACATGTAATAGACTTTCATATGAAATAAAAGCCTTATTTTTATATCTCTATTTATTTGTTGTTTTCTGTTGTGCCAAGTATTTTGTTCTATGCGCATGTTGATTTCTGGCGCATGAGAGTAAGGGTGCATAGGAGTTCTGGCCTTAGATGCGCCTAAAATTCCATGTTTCTATAAGACCCCCTTCAAAGTTTTCAAAACTTTCTGCCAAGTTTTGAAATACTTTGAACAAGAAGCATTGATAGTCGTCGTTCTGGGCGCTTGTCCTTGTCTGGGCGCATAGCACTTCTGGGCGCAAGACCGCTTCGCGCATTGCTGTGGGGGCACATGTTCTTCTCGATTTTATGCAAGAAGATAACGCCTCAAATTTTGGAAGTTTAATGATAATCTTTTGGAAGATATGCAGCCGTAAGTTTTACAAGACCCGAAGAGTTTTGCTGACGTCAGCCTTTATCGGTTCGCACACGTGGCTCATGCCTATAAATAGGCGTCTTTGAGGGGGAGAAAGAGTCTTCTATGTTTTCTCCTTCTCCTTCTTCCTCTAGAGTCTTTCGAAAACCCTAGCTTCATTTAGAGAGATGGCTCCTAAGACTCCCCACGGTGGTGCTGGCCGAGGAAGGGGCAAGAACAAGGAGCCTGTGGAGGTCGACGTGGAGGACGTCTCCGTCGTCGCAGCGACGGCCGTCGACGTTCGGCCGGCGGTGATCGGTGGGTGATCGTTCACTTCGTTGCAACACAGTTGGGGTGCGTAGATGGGACTGAAATGAGTCGCACCCCATTGACACGCCTAGGCTTTCCATTGCTGACGCGTATGGACTTAGTCCTGATGATGCGCCAAAGCTTTTTTTGCTGACGCGTATGGACTTAAGTCCTGATGATGCGTCGAAGCTCCATTTGCTGACGCGTATGGACTTGGATCCAGATGATGCGCCAAAGCTTCATTTGCTGATACGCATCGACTTAGGTCCTGATGACGTGCCGAAGCTCCGATTGCTAACGCGCATGGACTTAGGTCCTGATGATGCGCCAAAGCTTCTCTTCAAATGCACCTAGGCCTCGGTCCTGTGTGTGCGCCTTTGGTGAGATTCTATATATGTGCATGGCTTTCGACCCAGTTGATGTGCCAGATTGCTGATGCGCCTCAGATGCTTGTTTTGAGCTTCTAAGTCTTTTGCTAACTTTTCTTTGATTCTGTTGCAGTACCCATGCCGAAGGCGGAGGATGTCGTAAAGGAAGAGATACTGCCTCCTCTCATCAAACAAGAGCTGGTGACCGTTAAGGAGGAGGTGTTACCAATGGCTGAGGTCAAGGAAGAACCAGTGACCATCAGGAAAGAGATTGCTCCCAAGGTTGAAGTCAAGGAGGAGCCATCGTCAGAGAGTAGTAGCATCAGGACTGACCCTATTGCTCCTACAAAAGACCTCAACTAGATTGGGCCTTCATATGTAAAGTGTGAGGGAGTGGTACATGCTTTAACACAACTATGATCCCTGGCTGTAAGGATTCGTAGGTTGCCTTGTAATCACCGTTTCTGGGAATATGAATCAAATCAATGTCCCTATTTTATTTTAGTATTTGTGTCTGTCTTTAGCTTTTTTTGAGATCCGAAGATGTAGTTTTTGCTTCTTTTTGATGTCTTTGTAATCCTTTACTTCCTGCTTAAATAAAGAAATGAAGAACGTTTTGCTTTGTTCATTCTTGTGATGAATCTTGTGATTTTTTGGGTGGACCTATTATCTTTCGTGCACCTTGGTTTCTATGTACAGATAATAAGTTGAGAAGGAGGAAACCGACATATTTACTCAGAGGTGATATTGACGTGGTAAATATGGGTTAATGATAGAGCTTTCCTACTCAGAGGTGATATGGATGTGGTAGGAATAAACTCGGTAGGGATGTATAGAATAACTCAGAGGTGATATGGACGAAGATGTTCTATGATTGACGTGCAACAACATGGGGATTGTTGTATGGGATGTTTATTCAGAGGTAATGTGGACATGGTAAATATAGTAATGAGCATGATCCAATATAGTATAGAATTCTACTTTATAGGGTATAGAAAAGCAACTCAGAGGTGATGTGGACATGGTTATTCTCTTATTGGGGATGCAATGGAGCAACTGGATTCCAGAAACACTTGGTTGTCAAAGAAGGGAAGTAAACTTGGTTATCAGGTTCACAAATTCTCTTACTGGGGAGAGGAAAGTACATTTTGAAGGATGTCAGGGGTAGTACTTCTTTAGGAACTTGTCGTTGATGGGCACCATGAACAAGTCCCTATTAGGTTGAGCAAGACGGTAAGCACCGTTTGTGTATACCTTCTCTTAAAAAAGGGTAATTTCCATTTGGGTTTAAACTTTCACGGTGTCTTGCGAGTCATCACCATCGGTCTCCTAACTGCCAGAACCAGGTCGCCTACTTGGAAAGTCCTCTACTTGACTCTTCTGTTGAAAGCTTGTGAAATGCGGCTTGATAAAGTTCGATACGCTGTTGAGCCAAGAGGCGTTTTTCATCCAACGATTCCAACTCTTACAGACAGCGACATTGATTGTCTTCTTCCTTCAGCTGGTTCATGATTGCCATTCGGAGTAAGGGTATTTGGATCTCTAGAGGCAGTACTGCTTCGCTTCCATAGACCAAAGAGAATGGTATATTACCCGTCGGGGTCCGTACCATCGTGCGATATGCCCAAAGGCATTCACCGAGCTTCTCGTCCCAGTCGTGCTTGTTGTATGACACGACCTTTTTGAGTAGCTTGACAATGGTTTTATTAAAAGCTTCAGCCAATCTGTTTGCTGTCAGATTGTAGGCGGTTGATGCTATATTCTGAATACGATTCTTGTCGTAGAATCTACTAAATGCATGGTTGATGAATTATGGACCGTTGTCGTGGATGATCCTCTGGGGCACCCCGAAACGGTAGATGATGTGATCCTTGATAAAACTGATCACCCTTGAGCTTTTCACCTCTGTCAATGGTACTACTTTTGCCCATTTAGAGAAGTAGTCGGTGATTACTAGGATAAAGCGGTATCCCCTGGATGAGGGAGGGGTGATCGACACTATGTCCATGCCCCAGGCTTCAAATGGCTAGAGACGATCGTAGGATGTAGAGGCTCTGATGGTATGAGGATGAAGTTGGCGTGTAGCTGGAAAGCACGACATTTCTTTGTATACTCAACAACATCAGCATCATGGTGGGCGGTAATAGCCCATACGTCGGAGTCGGTCCTGTAGCTTAGGACCTGGTTGGTGAGCTCCACATGTTCCGTCATGAGCTTCTCGAAGGGCTTCAACAGCTTCTTCGTTTGATAGAGATCGGAGGATAAGTCCATCGTAGGATCGTCGATATAGCATTTTAGTGGCTATATCGCAATAGAACCGAAGGGAATGCCTTCTGACTGAGACTGCCTCTTTCGGGTCTTCGGGGATAATTTCGTAGACGGCAAAGTCGATGAACGGGAACCTCCATTCTCTGACATTGGTGTTGGTGTCTGTATCCATGACATAAGTTGTCCGTATGCACAGATTATTTTTGGGGCATGCCAAATCTCGTCCTACCACTGTAATAAAGTGTTGTGTGCCGACCGATGCTGCTATTGAGGCAGCGAGGTCGGCCAGAGCGTCAGCTTCTAAGTTTTGTAGCCGAAGTACATGTTCTATAAAGAATTCAGCGAAGGTTGAGATGATGTCCAATGTTACTTTGTAATAAGAGATCAGCTCTTCATGGCGGACCTCGTATTGTCCACGAACTTGATTGACGACAACCTTCGAGTCATCGTAAGACTCGAGGTATTCTTCCCCTTAGCTATTTTGCTGACTGGAGTCCCATGATGAGGGCATTGTACACTGCAACATTGTTGGAGGACGACACTGAAAGAGAATAGGCACGCTGGATGACTAGCTT
The DNA here is from genome assembly GCA_029216955.1 of Iris pallida. NCBI lineage: Eukaryota > Viridiplantae > Streptophyta > Magnoliopsida > Asparagales > Iridaceae > Iris > Iris pallida. Next base: position 112,778 of record JANAVB010011482.1, read on the forward strand.
ATCGGAGGAGATCAGGACTACCCCTACTCCTACGATGATCTGGCCTTTTGGGTCTGTTCTTGAAGCATCATCGAAGAACATCCGCCAAACGGGGTTCTCTTCAGTAATGTTTGATTCTCGCGCTTCATCTAGATGTCTTCATAGAGTTTGGATGATTCCAGATTTGGGTGCGTGGCTAGGAAATCAGCCAATGCTTGGCCTTTGACAGCCTTTTGTGGGACGAATACCATGTTATGTGGTGTCAATAGTATTGCCCAAGTAGCTAATCGGGAATTTAGCGCTCCCGGCTTTGTCACAAGAACTCTGAGCGGATTGACTCGGGAGATGACATGAATTGTCTATCCTGAGACATAATGGTAAGTCTTCTGGATGGCGAAGACTAGAGCTAGACATTCTTTTTTGACGGGGTTGTACCGGTGTTCGACCCCGATCATTGTCCTGCTGAGGTACTAGATGGCTTATTCGTGGTCCACAGTATTGTTCTGGGCCAACAAAGTGCCAAGGGAATGGTTCATTGCGCGGACATAAAGTAGAAATGGTTTGCCTGCGACGGACGCCACCAAGACTGGGGGGCTCGTCAGATAAGCTTTAATGTCGTTGAAGGCTTTCTGACATTCTTCCGTCCAGACATAGGAGACTCTCTTCTCCATAAGATTGGTGAAGGGTTGGCATTTCCCGAAAAGGATCACAATAAACCTTCGAATGTTTGTGAGACGTCCCTGCAGGCCTCGAAGTTCTCTAAGGTTCTTCGAATAGTCCATGTCAAGGATGGCTTTAGTCTTCTCGGGGTCGACATGGATACAATTTTTAGTGATAATGAAGCCCAAGAAATTTCCACTTAAAACCCCAAGGAAGGATTTGGCGAGGTTCATCTTGAACTGATGTGCCCGCATGAGATCGAAGACCATCTTTAGATCTTGTAGGTGATTGCCTTGAAGACAGCTCTTGATGGCAATATCGTTAACATAGCATTCGACTGTTTTACGGAGGTGTAGAAGCATGGAAAATATGGGGTTCATGTGGATCATAACTGACCGTATGAGTACTCTGGAACAGATTGACCCGCATAAAGAAGAGCCGCATGACAGACTCAGCATGCCCCCTGTGGCCCATCTTCACTAGACTGATTTTTGAGCCGCAGAGAGAAGAGTTACTTATGCGGCCAAGATGATCAACCCTTTTGACAAAGCTGACAAGACTGACAGCTCTGACAACTCTGACACTCTGACAAAAAGAAGATAAGACGTGATCAGACATAATGTCACGTCACCAGACTGGACATGGCCATACGGCCAAAAAGACTGCAATCCGAGCCGCATGAACCTTATGCGGCTCAATCTATGTGTTTCATGCGGCCAAGAGTAATTGCAATCTGAGCCACATGAGCTTTATGCGGCCCAGAATACAGAATCTATGCGGCTCAAAAGTCCACAAGCTATATGCGGACAAAAGAAGACTGCGACTCAAGCCGCATGAGTCTTATGCGGCCCAGCATGGCCGAACACTGAAAGGCCTATGCGGCTCAAAATTACTCAAGCAAACTGATCCTATCCTGCGATAGGACACGTGACAAGATGACCAAGTCTCAACCACCCAGATTTGTTGCAACAAAATCTCAACAAGTCACCAGCTGACGGCCAATGAGCGGGCCTTTATGTGCTGTTGTAGCCACGTGGCCACGTGGCCATCTATGCGGCTCAAAACATATATCATTATAAATAGCCGGGTATTACACCCATGCAAATGGCTGGCAACCTACGAAGGGTAATTTCTTCAAGAGCAAGGACCATGTCAGATAGTCCAAGGAGTAAGGTAGAGTTGCTACACTTTTCCGAGCTTCTATCGTCTCCTCCCAGAATCAAAACTAAACAATTGTACTTAGATCGTTTCATAGGATTTCTTTCTAGACTTTCTCTTGTACAAGCGAGTTTGCAATCAAGTTTAATTCCTCTGTAATTTTGTTGTGCTTGATATTTAATGGCAAACACGATGGAGACTCTGCTTGGGACATCCTTCTCTTCTGATAAGAAGTTGGTAACGTAATCTGACACGTCCAAGCTCGGCTCCACGTAGCAAATGCTCATGGTTCGATTTAACCAACAAGCATTCGAAGAAATGCTCTCTGAAGGGAGCGCCAGTCCATCGCAGAAGTGAGCCAACCCAAAGAGAACCCACAGGATGTTGAAGCGTAAAACTTTGCCACGGACCATGTTCTCGAAGAAGCTCCTTCTGCGGCCCAAGACGGTGATCAAGACTCTCATGCGGCCTTACTTCAGACCGTGGAGAACCCCACTGTCCCCAAATCCAGCAAAGGAAAAAAACTACGATGCTGAGTTTCTAGAGGCACAGGAAAAATCCATGCAGGCGAAGAAGTGGCCGCATAAGAGAGATGGGCAGCTGACTCTGGCCGCAGGCAGATGGCCCATGCGGTAGCCAACTCTGGCCGTAGACAGATCTCCCATGCGGCAGCCAGCTCTGGCCGCAGGCAGATCGCCTATGCGGCAGCCAACTCTGGCCGCAGAAAACTAGCCCATGCGGTAGCCAATCCTGGCCATAGACAGAGTGTCTCATGCGGCCCTGTCAGAAGCTCTGCGTTTGACAGTCTCTCATACGGGCTCGACTCTATACGGCCTATTTAGAATATGGGATATTCCAATCTGGACTTTTCTTATTATGCGCACTCAGGTGCTAATTGAAGAAGTCTGGTAAAATATGGACCAAACAGGCCCAGTCAACTGTCCAAGTTGCTGACCATCAGCGGACACTGTAAACTGTTATACGGGCCCCTGATGAAAAGTTTTACAGAACCACAAGCGTCTAGTCCCCCAGGGCTAACAGACAGGGTGGGTCTCAAAAGCCTTCCTCCAACGATCGAGAGCAAGTGCTTTTACTAGCCTCAGATCAGGGAGCAAACATGATACCTACGCACCCGTGTGCTCGGGATACCTGAGTCCATAAATTGGATACAAAGGTAGATCAGTCTGCTATCGACTTACGAGAGGTGATTACTCACAAACGCAAGGAGAAAGAAGCAACCTTGGCATGTGATGAGCCCTTTTTGGGACGTCGTTGTACCCAGGTCATCATCAACTGCTGCTGCGACAAGTCAGCAACACCTGAAGATCGGCAGTCTATTTTCCAACGACTGCACCAGCAAGCACCTTTTCGACAACAACTTGAGGAACAGGTGCAAATTCTGGGAGACGAGGAATTTCCTTTCGTCTCCTATAATTCAACTAGGAAGGTTCTTTCCGGCAAGGAAGAAAAGAAGACAGGCTCTTCCAGCCCGTCAATCTCAGCCAGCTCTACAAGGAAACTCTTATTTGGAGTACTGCCACCGACAGACACAGAGGGTGTCTATCTAGGCACTCGATCTAGAAAGAAGCTTCCAATACCTGGGGGTACATCCTTGACCTCCCTGGGGGTAGATGAGGCTGGGGGTAGCAGTCCCCTCAAAGTATGCGACAACCCGGTGTTCCAAGAGCATACACGGGGGTAGCGATCCACTAGAATTACACAACAAACATGGACGTCCATGAGGATGACCGCCTTCGCCAAGACGATGCGACTTCCATCCTTGCATCTCTCTTCTCCAAATTAAAGGAGAGGGTTTCTTGGATCATTCTCTCCCATCCTTCATCATCCTTTTGAGGTATAATTTTACTCTTCACTCCATCTAAATTTTATTATTTTTCTTCATTAGTCATGGATCCCAAGTTGTTTAATAGAGGTAAGAGGCTTCGAACCGAGGGTGCGTCCTCTTCGAATCCTCCTCCTCGCAACGAACAACCTATTCCGGTTAACCAACCTATTCAACAACCAATTCACCCGTTGTTCAATCCACCTCGTCCTATTGACCCCAACTTGTTGATGCTCGCAAGTTTCAATTCTCCGATGGGTCTTCCCTATAAAGCTTTAAGGACGATTTGTGTATACCTAACACACGTCCACGCAAGCTTCTTGCCAAATATCTCAATCCTTATTTCTATGAACTTCATCGCATTGTCTTCAATACAATTCTGCCCAAAGCGGGATCAACTGATGAGGTTACATATTTTGAGATCTCTGCTATGTATCACCTATACTTCCATGTCCCACTCAATCTTACACTTACCATGATAGACTGGATGATTAATGCTAGGAAGAAGCAAAGGTCATTGGTCTATGCTCTCTATCTTCCTATAAGTTTTTATGCTTTTCACATCTCCCTTGATGAGTGTCAGTTCCTCCCTGCCCCTGCCTTCCTATCTAAGGCACGGCGGCTTCGTGCAGCTGTCGGTTCTCCTGCCGAGTTCGAGCACTCCGATGCTCAGGCTGATGCACCTACTCTTGGACAGGATGCACCCCCTCCTCCTGCTACTCTTGAGTCGATTCAGACTATGCTCCACGATCGATTCATATTAGAGGGTGATCGCTGGACCCAGCTTGACTACCGTACTATACTGCAGATGAGTGCCATTAGCAACTCACTGCATGACACTCGGTACTCTATGTCTCGTCATCCTTCCATGCCTATCCCTTTGGAGCGGGACCCTGCTCGCGACGGATACCATAGCAATGACCCTTGGGTTATATGCTATCTGGATCCGGATGCGGCTTTCGTGGATCCTCGTCGTTCATTCACTGATCCATCTGACGATGCTGGACCTTCACGAGCTCCGTGATGGATGTGGTCTCCTACTTGCTGCTGCTGCTGAGGATCTTATGTTTTTGTTTTTATGCATTTCGAGTTTATGTAGTTGATCTTTATTGTATTAGACTTTGTTATGTTCTATGACTCTTGAGACACTTGATGCATTTTATTAGTATTTTGGTGTGCTTGCCAGTTATTTCCATTTACAAATTCTTTGGTTATTTGTGTTTGATAAATGACAAAGGGGGAGAATTATTTGATATTCATATTATCATATCATATTATATTGTATTATGTATATTTTTTTTAGAAAAGCTTGTATTTATCAGGACATTACATCGAAGCAACGTTTACGGGGGAGGTACTGCTAGTTCCGCACTAATTGCGGGGGAGCTACTACTTTTTAAATGTGTCCAGGTATGAACATTGAATATACAAATTTCGTCAATTATCAATATGGGGGAGATTGTTGACACAAAATCACAGTCAACCAAATATTGATAAAATTGACAATATGATACTTGTCATAATTCAATATGACACATCAAGACTGAACTCAGTACAAGACGGACTACGGCTCATACCTGCAGCGTACTACATTTCGAGTCTGTATTTTACACATTTCTTGAGTCTAGATAAATGTAAAATAAGTTGCACTGAGCAATTTATGCCTTTATCTATACCTATACCACAAACTAAAAGCTCCACCAAACCAAACTAGCCCATACAGCCCACTGGACCAATTCTGTCTTCTAGAGACAGAGTTCGGGTCGAACTCTACCTCCACACAGAGTTCGGGCCAAACTCTGTCCCCTAAAATCTAGGACCCTAATTTTTGGGTTTGCTGTATGCTAGTTGTCCAACGGCCAAAAATTTGAATTCTTGACCTAGAATTCTGGCCGAATTCTGCCTATCCAGAACCCTATAAATAGGCCTTGAATTCTCACTTTTTCAATCCTCCAATCTTCTCTTCTATTCTCTCTAAAGCCTTATACAAGCCTTACCCTTCTCATCTACTAGCCACAAGCTCCCTAAGCCTCAAAGTGCTCAGTGCTTTTTAGTTATGAGTTTGTGCAAGAGTTCAAAAGTCGCTTGGAAAATTCCATGCATCGCTACTGCGATCACTGTAAGAAGTTGACGTGCTCTTCTGAAGAAAAGGCACGGGGTGTAACTACTACTTCATAAATAGTGAATTTAATCCTGAGCTAGAGTTCTCAGGCCTGGACTAGTCCTCCACGAGAGAAAACATGTTAAAATCGGCTGTGTTTGCGTATGCTTTCTCGCTTTTTATAATTTTTGTATTTACTCTGATTATTTACTGTTGGTGAAAGAGTTTAATTTTTAATTGGATATTATTGTCATAAACTCTATTCACCCCCTCTAGAGTTGCCTACATGTTCTTCAATTGGTATCAGAGCTCTATTCTCTCAACAAGGACTAACATCGTAGAGTTGATCCATGGCAACCACACAACCCATATTTTTCAATCACGGTGAAGGGCAGTCCACTCATAGGCCTCCCCTATTTGATGGAACAAACTACACCTATTGGAAAACTATATGAGTTTTTATCTCAAGCCGCTAGACTTCGACACGTGGACCATTATTATCGATGGTTACAAAAAGCCTGCCAGGATAGTTGTCAATGGTGATCTCGTTGAGAAACTCCACAACAAATATTCTGACGAGGAAACAAAATAGGCGAGTCTAGATACGAGAGCTATTAATGCTTTATTTTGTGCAATAGACAGGAATGAGTTTAACAGGGTCTCAACATGCACCACCTCTCACGAAGTATGGAGACTTCTAGAAGTGACGCATGAAGGAACCACCAATGTCAAGGAGTCAAAAATAAGTCGTCTCACTCAAGAATATGAGGCGTTCAAGATGAAGCCTAATGAGACAATCACACAAATGTTTACAAGATTTCTCGACGTCATCAACACCTTGTCATCTCTCGGCAAACAATATACAAATCACGAGAAGATCTGCAAGTTACTTAGGGGGCTACCAAAAATTTGGAACCCTAAGTTAATAGCTATCATAGAAGGCAATGATCTTGCCACAATGTCTATGGAGAATTTGATGGGAAAGCTGATGACTCACGAGCTTGACCTCAAAGACTTCGAAGAGCCTGCTCCAAAGGCAAAAGAGATTGCCTTTAAAGCTCATCGTCAAAGGGCTGATCCTGAAGAGACTGATGACGAAAATTTGAAAGGTGATGATCAAGCACTCCTTGTCCGCAACTTCAAGAAGTTCCTTCGCTTCAATCGAAGAAAGAAGAAACAACAAGAAGATGACGAAGAAGAGCCAACATGCTATGGCTGCAAGATGACTAGATACGTTCGAAAAGACTGTCCATTCGCAAAGAAAAGCTACCAATATGAGAAGCCCTATAAGAAGTCTTCCTCAAGAAAATATGCCAACACAAGCATTTGGCATGAAAGAGAAGCTAGTGACTCCGAGGATGAAAAGGACTCCACTTAAGAAACAGCCAATGTATGCCTAATAACAACATCCGATAAGGTAACTAGCGATACTCTCGATGACTTCACATTTGATGAACTTGGCGATGCATTCAATGATTTCCTAAATGACCACAAGAAAGTCATTAGTAAATATAAGCATGCCAAGGAGAAGATCAAAAGCTATGAAGTCGAGATTCAAAAACTCTCTTCTTTGCTTGATAATGTTAGAGACACTCCACCCACGAAAGACACTAATGAGGAATCTAAGCTTAGGTTAAGCCTACATGATGCCGAAACACGTATTAAAAAGCAAACACATGAGATCACAGTACTCAATACTGAGCTTGCTGAAGAAAAAAAGAGACACAAGATCTCTATTGCTAAAATCGATGGTTTGAATGCTAAGTGTAATGAACTGCATGCTGCCTCTAAGAAATTAGAGATTATATTGGGAAAACAGGTTGCTCAACCTCAAATCCAATCACATAAGACACACACAAAGCACAAGACTACTCAAAATAGTCAAACACGTCATCCACCTGCATCAAGCAAACATGCCTACATAGACACGCACTTCCATACAACATATGTACGTAGAAATTATTCTTATAACTATCCTTCTACTGCTATACAAAATCATCATGCTATACATAGATATAACCATCACCATGCTGCATATAGACATAACCATCATTCTGCTGCCATGTATAGTCCTTATCCTGCTGCTTCATACCACTCTCACCATGCTACATATAGATATCATCAACATGCTCCCAATACAAATAGGCATGCTACCTGCACCTATTGTGGATTACATGGCACATCTTACCACAATGTAGAATTAGGAGATTAGCAGATATAAATCTATATGCATGGGTGCCAAAAACTAACATTTTAGGACCCATAAGAACTTGGGTTCCAAAGGTCACATCTACTCTTGATGTAGGTGGATCTTCCCTCCTCAACTGAAAGTAAGTGGATTCTGGATAGTGGATGCTCGCGACATATGATGGGAGACGCAAATCTTTTTGTATCACTATCGATAAAGAGGGAAGGGTATGTATCCTTCGACAATAACCTAAAAGGGTATATTATAGGCAATGGTACTATTGGTCATCCTCCTTCTCCAGTAATAAAGGATGTCTGCTTAGTGACCAAGTTAAAGCATAACCTGCTCAGCATAAGTTACCTTGCTGATCATGGATATAATATTAACTTTGGACAAACCAAATGCTATATTTATGATAGGTCAACAGGAGACATCATTTTTGAAGGGATAAGAGAGGATAACATTTATATTTTCTATCTTTCTAGAGATTCTAACTGTGCAGGGAGATGCCTCTACGCCCACAAGGATGATAGATTATTATGGCACCAGCGTCTTGGTCATGCCAACATGGATACTATATCCAGGCTATCGACTAAGAAGCTAGTAAGAGGCTTGCCCGACATCACATTCAAAAAGGACACGATTTGTGCCAAATGTGAGTTAAATAAGGCAACCAAGTCCTCATTTCATTCCATAAACACTGTAAGCACAACTAGACCCTTGCAATTACTTCACATGGACTTACTTCGTCCTAGTAGAGTAGCCAGTCTTGGTGGAAAACTTTATGTTTTTATTATAGAAGATGATTTTTCTAGATTCACTTGGGTTTTATTCCTTACAAACAAAAGTGATGCCATTTCTGTTTTTAAAATTTTGCTAAAAAGTTTCAAAACAAAAAAGGCTACATGATTACTCGAATCCAAAGTGATCATGAAGGCAAATTCGAAAATACTGATTTTGAAAAGTTATGTGATTTAAATGGTTTTGATCATGAGTTTTCTTGCCCTAGAACTTCTCAACAAAATGGTGTTGTGGAGCGGAAGAATAGAACTCTTGGCGATATGGCTAGAGTCATGTTGAATAAATTTTCATTTCCAAAATATTTTTGGGCTGAAGCTGTCAGTACAGCGTGCTATATTTTAAATAGGGTGCTCATTCGACCTATTACAAAGAAAACACCCTATGAGCTTTGGTTTGGCAGAACTCCAAATGTTTCATTTTTAAAGTTTTTGGTTATCGATGTTTTATCCTTAATACCAAAGACAACATAGGCAAATTTGATGCCAAAGCTGACGATGGTATTTTCTTTGGCTATGCGGCCAAGAGCAAGGGATATAAAGTGTTTAACAAAAGCTCATTGATTATGGAAGAGTCTACCAATGTGACTTTTGATGAGGATAACAGTGTAGCAGTTACTCTCGACGATGATGTTGAGCCATCAACTTCTACGCCGATGAATACCACCACTGAAACCAATTCTCTGGAGGGCTTTCCAAAAAAAATTCTCTTTCAGGCCGTCACATCCAGAAAACTTGATAATATGTGAGGTTTCACATGGTGTAAGTACTCGATCGTCATTGAGAGACTCCATTGCTAGCACTGCCTTCATTTCACAAATTGAGCCTAAAACTGTTTTAGAAGCTTTTAATGATGAGTTTTAGATTTCTGCCATGCAAGAAGAACTCAACCAATTCGAGAGAAGCCAGGTCTGGAAACTTGTTCCTAGGCCAGCTAATCATTCGATTATTGGTACGAAATGGGTCTTTCGTAATAAAGTAAATGAAGATGGTTCAGTTACACGCAACAAAGCTCGTCTAGTAGCTCAAGGATACAACCAAGAGGAAGGTTTCGACTACGATGAGACATATGCTCCTGTTGCAAGACTATAATCCATTCGGATGCTTTGTGCATTTGCTAACTTTTAAAATTTTAAATTATTTCAAATGGATGTTAAAAGTACTTTTCTGAATAGATTTATTAAGGAGGAAGTTTTTGTAAAATAACCCCCTAGTTTTGAAAATCACAAATTTCCCAACCACGTTTTTAAACTCAAGAATGTGCTATATGGCCTCAAACAAGCCCCTAGAGCTTGGTATGAATGCCTAAGTAATTTCTTGCTAGATAAAGGCTTTTCAAAAAGGAAAATTGACACCACACTGTTTATCAAAAGTTTTCAAAACACTATTCTCTTAGTGCAAATTTATGTAGATGATATCATATTCGGTTCCACTAATGAAAATCTTTGCCAAGATTTTGCTAAGTGTATGCAGAACGAATTTGAGATGAGCATGATGGGGGAGCTCACCTACTTCCTTGGATTGCAAGTCAAACAAACTTCGCAAGGAACTTTCATCAGTCAGTCAAAATATACAAAGGATATGCTGAAGAAATTTGATCTTGACAACGTCAAACCAATAAGCACTCCTATGGCCACTTCGACCAAGCTGGAACCTGATGAAAGCGGCAAACCGGTTGACCAATGTAAGTATCGAGGTATGATTGGTAGTTTACTTTATTTAACTGCTAGTCGTCCCGATATCATGTTTAGTGTTTGTCTGTGTGCTCGATATCAAGCTAGTCCTAAGGAATCACACATATCCGCCGTTAAGCGTATCTTTCGATACCTTGTGGATACTGTTACAGTGGGCTTATGGTATCCCAAATCTACATTCTTTGACCTTATTGGTCATTCGGATGCTAATTTCGCAGGATGCAAAGTCGACCGTAAAAGTACAAACGGCACGTGTCATTTATTAGGCAAGGCTTTAGTCTCTTAGTTTAGCAAGAAGCAGAATTCTGTCACACTATCCACAACAGAAGCTGAATATATTGTAGCTGGTCGTTGTTGTACACAAATTTTGTGGATGAAGTAAACCCTTGAAGACTACAATCTTTCTTTTATGCACATTCCTATATTCTGTGATAACACTAGTACTATAAACCTCACTAAGAACCCTATATGTCACTCACGCATGAAACACATTAAAATTCGTCACCACTTTTTGCGTTATCACCAGCTAAATGGCACTATAAACTTAGAATTCATTGACAATGATCATCAGCTAGCAGATTTCTTTACTAAACCACTGTTCGAAGAGCGTTTCAACTTTTTATATTGTGAACTAGGAATTTTGGATGAAGCTGTTATTCATTAAAGTGATCTGCGTAAATATCGATTATGTCTTGGTTCTTTATGATGAATCTGTTATGGGTACAAGCCCAAAGGGTCCTTCTGACAACAAGGTGTAAAAGCCTAAGCGATACGGTGCATTAATCCTCAGGACTACCGCTAGCTGGGATCCGGCCCCTGCAGCTACCCCATGGCAGTTTCACCGTAATGAATTGGGTCATAACTCCTTGTTTATTACATGGTTTACTTTCATTTATCACATGCTTAATTCAAATTTTCAAACTTCAATTTTATTCTCTTGATTCAGTTGTCACTCTCTGTCAATTCTCTACTTGTATTTCTTATACTGGCATATTCATTACTTTATTCGTATTTATCTATAATTAGTTTCAAACTCATTTCAGCCTGAGTTCTATTCTGGCCACAGAACCCAGAATTCGGGCCAAACTCAACCTAAAACAGAGTTCGGGCCGAATTCGGTCTGACCATTCCAGAACTGCGTGCGGGCTCCGCCGCTGATCTAAAATTGATCCAATGGTCCAAATTCCTTTCGACCATTCGAACACCTAATATTATAACCGGGTTCTTCCTCTCTCTCTCTCCTCCATTGCCACCTTCTAAACTTCTCAAAATACTTCCTCTTCAAACCCTAACCCTAGTTCTCTCATTCTAGTGCATCTTTCTTCTCCAAATTGAAGGAGAGGGTTTCTTGGATCATTCTCTCCCATTTTTCATCATCCTTTTGAGGTATAATTTCACTCTTCTCTCCATCTAAATTTCATTATTTTTCTTCATTACTCATGGCTCTCAAGTTGTTTAATAGAGGCAAGAGGCTTCCAACCGAGGGTGCGTCCTCTTCGAATCCTCCTTATCACAACGAACAACCTATTCCGGTTAACCAACCTATTCAACAACCAATTCACCCGTTATTCAATCCACCTCGTCCCATTGACCCCAACACGTACGATGTCCAAATGTTTGTGTCACTAGATGCTTCAAACGAATGGTTTAGTGATTTTCGATCACGTCCCGTGCATGCGGGTCATCCAGTTAACTTCACCATATTTTCTCAATATGACTCTCTCTTTCATGATTTATGTCTTAATGAACTTGTCACCACTAATTCACCCATCTATTTAAATGCCATTCAAATGTTTTATTGCAATCTTACTACTGATGATACACGTTTATATTCATGTGTTGCTGGCATTGATATCTCATTTGATGACTTTGAATTGGCTGAATATCTTAAAATTCTAGAGCCTAACTCATGGAAGAAACTTGTTGATGCTCGCAAGTTTCAATTCCCCGATGGGTCCTCCCTAGAAAGCTTAAAGGATGATTTATGTACATCTAACACATGTCCACGCAACCTTCTTGCCAAATACCTCAATCCTTATTTCTATGAACTTTATCGCATTGTCTTCAATACAATTCTGCCCAAAGCGGGATCAACTGATGAGGTTACATATTTTGAGATCTCTGCTATGTATCACCTATACTTCCATGTTCCATTCAATCTTCCACTTACCATGATGGACTGGATGATTAATGCTAGGAAGAAACAAAGGTCATTGGTCTATGCTCTCTATCTTCCTATGATTTTCTGTGCTTTTCATATCCCCCTTGATGAGTGTCAGTTCCTCCCTGCCCCTGCCATCCTATTTAAGGCACGGCGGCTTCGCGCAGCTGTCGATTCTTCTGCCGAGTCCGAGCACTCCGATGCTCAGGCTGACGCACCTGCTCTTGGACAGGATGCACCCCCTCCTCCTGCTACTCTTGAGTCAATTCAGACTATGCTCCGCGATCAATTCGTATTAGAGGATGATCGCTGGACCCAGCTTGACTACCGTACTGCACTGCAGATGAGTGCCATTAGTAACTTACTTCATGACATCGGTACTCTATGTCTCGTCATCCTTCCATGCCTATCCCTATGGAGCAGGACCCTGCTCGCGACGGATACCAAATCGATGACCCTTTGGTTATACGCTATCTGGATCTGGATGCAGCTTTCGTGGATCCTCGTCGTTCATTCACTGATCCATCTGACGACGCTGGACCTTCACGAGCTTCGTGATGGATGTGGTCTCCTACTTGCTGCTGCTGCTGAGGATCTTATGTTTTCGTTTTTATGCATTTCGAGTTTATGTAGTTGATCTTTATTGTATTAGACTTCGTTATGTTCTATGACTCTTAAGACACTTGATGCAGTTTATTAGTATTTTGGTGTGCTTGCCAGTTATTTCCATTTTACAAATTCTCTGGTTATTTGTGTTTGATAAATGACAAAGGGGGAGAATTATTTGATATTCACATTATCATATCATATTATATTGTATTATATATCTCTATTTTGGGAAAACTTGTATTTATCAGGATACTACATTGAAGCAATATTTATGGGGGAGCTATTGCTAGTTCTGCACTAATTGCGGGGGAGCTACTTCTTTTTAAATGTGTCCAGGTATGAACATTGAATATACAAATATCATTTTGTCAATTATCAATATAGGGGAGATTGTTGACACAAAATCACAGTCAACCAAATATTGATAAAATTAACAATATGATACTTGTCATAATTCAATATAACACATCAAGATTCAACTTAGTACAAGACGGACTATAGCTCGTACCTGGAGCGTACTATGTTTCGAGTTTGTATTTTAAACTTTTCATGAGTCTAGATAAATGTAAACTGAGTTACACTGAGCAATTTAGGCCTTTACCTATACCTATACCACAAACCAAAAGCTCCACCAAACCAAACTAGCCCATACAGCCCACTGGACCAATTATGTCTTCTGGAGACAGAGTTCGGGCCGAACTCTGCCTCCACAGAGAGTTCGGGCCGAACTCTGTCCCCTAAAATCCAGGACCCTAATTTTTAGGGTTTGTTGTATGCTAGTTGTCCAACGGCCAAAAATTTGAATTCTTGACCCAGAATTCTGGCCGAATTCTGCCTATCCAGAACCCTATAAATAGGCCTTGAATTCTCACTTTTTTAATCATCCAATCTTCTCTTCTCTTCTCTCTAAAGCCATATACAAGCCTTACCCTTCTCATCTACTAGCCACAAGTTCCCTAAGCCTCAAAGTGCTCAGTGCTTTTCAGTTAGGAGTTTGTGCAAGAGTTCAAAAGTCGCTTGAAAAATTTCAAGCATCGCCACTGCGACCTCTGTACGAAGTTGACGTGCTCTTCTGAAGATAAGGCACGGGGTGTAACTACAATTTCATAAATAGTGGATTTAATCCTGAGCTAGAGTTCTCAGGCCTGGACTAGTCCTCCACGAGGGAAACCAGGTTAAAATCGGCCATGTTTGCGTATGCTTTCTCGCTCTTTATAATTTCCGTATTTACTTTGATTATTTACTGTTGGTGAAAGAGTTTAATTTTTAATTGGATAATATTGTCATACACTCTATTCACCCCCCTCTAGAATTGCCTACTTGTTCTTCAAATATAGGCATGCACACATATCTTCCACACACACACACACACACACACACACACACACACACACACACACACACACATATATATATATATATATATATATTTTAATATATATATATATATATATATATATAATTTCATATAGACAATATACATATATCTATATTACTTTACATTTTATCACACAAGGTTATATATTATATATGTATACATATATATAGAGAGAGATAGAGATATAGTGTCCTATACATATATGTGTGTGTGTGTCCTGTGGGTAAGTGTGTCAATCTCAGCTTTGATTTCAGTTTTTATGCATATGTGTGTGTGGGTATATAGGTAGCAGTGGTGTGTGTGGATAGAACTCAATATGTGTGGATGAGTTCTCAGATTTCCAGAGTGCAATATGCGTGTGGCATGGGTGAGTGAGCGAGTGTAGAGCATCACAACATCAATGTACACAACTAGTGTTGAAATCCCAGGTTCCTAGGGTTGACAGGGCATACTTAAACAACTTATCAATTCTCAGATTTAGCATATAGTGTATGAGTGTGTGTAGGAATATTAGGTTCTCAGGTTCTAGAGTACTTGACAGTGCATAGATGTGTGTGTGTGTGGCAATTCAGTGTGCAAATTCCCAGATTTTGTAGTGTGTGTGTGAGTAATATATATATATATATATATATATATATATATATATATATATATATTTTATATATATATATATATATATATATATATATATATATATATCAATGCACATGATAGTTATCAATTGAAATTAGAAACCCCATATTAAACACAACCATGAATCCTATTTTGCAACAAAACTCAGATATACACAGGTGAAACATTATTGCAATCAAACCAACAACAAAGTCAGTAAACTCATGACAGTGTCCATTCTCATATTTCTAGTTCATACAACAATTTTAAGTTTTCAGGAAAACAGTGTATGCAATCAGTGTTGCACAATCTCAGGTTTTCAGTCCCAAAATAAATTCAAAAACCAATTTCTCATGCCAACATGAAAACCCAATCATATAGTTCAATCTCAGTTATGTATAGGTAAACATCATTCAATTAATCATTCAAAGGACAGTTGAACATACATTGAAAATCTCAGAAAATTGATTGACAGTTTGGTATCAGAAAATTAGGGAAACCCAATTTTAAAATCCAGATACAACTTAATAATTAAATTAATTAGTTGGTAATTGAAGTAATTGTGTCGTAGGGGTGTCCCAGTGTCCAAGAACTGGACACAAACGTGTCCAATTGAAAACTCACATACACAGTAAACCAGTGCACACAGAGACATCGTGCACGTGTTCACTGAGATCATGGACACGACACACGACACCACACAACATGTGGTCATGCACACGTATAGCCCACATGTAGGGCTACACAGTCGACACACCACGATATGTCTAGAGTGGACACGAACGCGTGTCAGTGCGTGAACCCGACGGTGCAATGTGCAGTGCGTGTCTAGTACGGGCATGATTTCTCCCCGTGTCGTGCATCATATGCTCCCAAATTTTGGGAGCATGATGACAGTCATTTCCCCATCCTGCCTATCAAAATTCGTGCCATCTCGTCTTTGTCCATGGAGAAATCGGATACGGGTAGCAGGACACCCGACCGAGTTCCCGTGTAGTGAGTTCATGTCCATTTTGGACACGGACACAGCTCGATATGAGCTCAGAGTTAGGGGTTTAGAATCCCCATGTGTAGGGCTACAAGAATATGCAATTAGTTTAGCAAAATACGAAAATCCATTCCTAAGTGGCATTCTAACAAACACTTGCACATACACATTGACACGTGTCCGATACGGACACCAAATGGACACAATTTCTAACCAAATTTGAGGGACATCTAGGGGACACATAGATCTAGGCTAGGATGCAAAGAAATCAGAATAATAACACAATTTGAAGGGTTTTACCTATAGTGTCCAATGGCAAGAAAAGCTTTAAAATAGAGTGTTCCTCCTTGCTAGCTCAAATCCCCAAATTGTTCAAAAGCTGGGATTTATCTCCATAATCAGAAAATAGAGGAGTAGTAGACTCTAATGCAAGAAACTAGAGTCAAAAAGGAATTAAAATAGAAAAGTAATAGATTGGGAAAGAATGGCCATACCTTTCCTTTCAAAAGTGTTGATTCAATACAAAAGAGGCAAGAACCAAATGAAGAGAGATTTTATAGGGGAAACCCTAGGTAGCTGGCCACTAATGAATGGGAATTAGGGTTAGGGTTTAGTTTAGTGGGCTTTGGGCCAATTTGAATAGTCATGGAAATCAATTCATGAGTCTAAAGCCTATGAACATAATCATTAATCCTCCTATTTCAAACTTGATTCTAAGTGACCTAACTTAGGTTGACTTAAGTTAGACTAGGGTCTCACCATGCTAATCAAGTCACCGTAGCTAGGGTCAACATCTTGGTTAGTCTCCAAAGTCTCAACTAGTCAAAAGTCAAAAATAAAAAATCATCACTCCAATAAATTAAGATAAATTCGAAATTAACAAAATAACCAAAATATCCTCAAGCTAAAATATGGTAGTAATAAATCTACCATCCTTAAAAAAATTTTGTCCTCAAAATTAAAAGGCAAAACTAAACTGATGAGAAGGATGGACAATCATACCTCAAGGTCCAAAAAGATATGGGTATCGCTCACGCATCTCATCCTTCCGCTCCCAGGTAGACTCTCCTAGAGAATGATGCCTCCATGCGACGCGAACCAAGGGTATCACCTGGTTTCTCAGTACCTTCTCTCGGCGATCCAGAAACTCCACTGGCTGCTCTGGATAACTGAGAGTAGGTCCCACCTCAATCTCCGAATGGTCAAGTACATGGCTAGGATCAGCCACGTACCGTCTCAACTGTGATACGTGAAATACGTTATAGACACCCACTAGTACAGGTGGAAAGTCTAGCCTGTATGCCATGTCACCGACTCTCCTGCTGATCACAAAAGGTCCGATGAAGCACGGGCTAAGCTTCATACCGCCACCAAAACGTATGGTACCATGAGTCGAAGACATCCTCAGAAAAACTATGTCTCCGACCTACACACAAACAAGGTCTCAAGTTACTAAATAATCAAACATGATCAAACAAACACAAACAAACAACCTACTTCTAATCCTATCTCTAATCTGTACCTCAAACTCCAAAGGCCTCTGGTGGCTATCGGCCCAATGCCGATGTCTGTCCTGTACCACACGAAGTCTGTCCCTGATGAGCTTCACCTTCTCGGCTGCGTCCATAACCATCTTAGGTCCCAATAAAGTTTGCTCACCAATATCATTCTAAGATAAGGGTGTACGACACCTACGCCCGTACAACACCTCGAAAGGTGACATCTCAATGCTGGCCTGAAAACTGTTGTTGTAAGCAAACTCCACCAAGTATAGGTGATCCTCCCAGGATCCTCCGAAATCTAAGACGCACATCCGTAGCATGTCCTCGAGCATCTGAATAGTCCTCTATGACTGTCCGTCCGTCTGAGGGTGGTATGCAGTACTAAACTTGAGCTGAGTGCCCAAACAAGTCTGCAGACTTCGCCAGAAATGAGAAGTAAAGCGACTATCCCGATCCGAAACAATGCTGACCGGAACTCCATGAATCCTGACAATCTGTCGCATGTACATCTCTGTAAGCCTCTCAGTAGACGTACCCACTTTAAATGGCAAAAAGTAGGCCAATTTGGTCAACCTATCTACGATGACCCAAATTGCATCTTTTCCTCCTGGTGTATGCGGTAATCCAGATACAAAATCCATCGTGATATGCTCCCACTTCCACTCTGGAATGGGCAATGGCTGTAATAAACCCCCTGGCCTCTGCCTCTCTGTGTTGACCTGCTGACAGACCAAGCACCTGGCTACTTAGCGAGCTACCTCCCGCTTCATCCCATACCACTAAATGTGCTTCCTCAGATCCCTGTACATCTTATTGGCACCAAGATGTATAGAGTACTGAGAACGGTGGGCCTCCTGCATGACCTGCTCCCTGAGCTCTCCACTGGGCACATACAGCCTGGAACCGTGCCTCAAAGCACCATCCTATGTAAGAGTGAACTCACCATCCACCAGCCCTATTCGAACCTGCTCTCGAATACACCGCAGAGCAACATCCTCGAACTGCGTCGACTTGATCCTCTCTATCAAGTCCGACTGAATCTGAAGGCCCCACATCTGCATCTGAACTCCTGGCACAATCACCTCAATTCCCATGCTCTCCAAATCTGCTAGCAAATGATGGTCCATAATCAAATACATGGGTGTCGGATACCTACTCAAGGCATCG
Organism: Iris pallida; assembly: GCA_029216955.1. Lineage (NCBI taxonomy): Eukaryota > Viridiplantae > Streptophyta > Magnoliopsida > Asparagales > Iridaceae > Iris > Iris pallida. Next base: position 131,615 of record JANAVB010011482.1, read on the forward strand.
GCAACCACGTTAGCCTTCCCTGGGTGATATTGTAGTGAGATGTCGAAGTCCTTCATCTGCTCTAACCAGCTGTGCTGCCTCATGTTGAGCTCATTCTGTGTAAACACATACTTCAAGCTCTTATGATCTGTGAAGATCTTTACCCTCTCTCCATATAAGTAGTGTTTCCACAATTTCAGAGCAAATATCACTACTGCCAACTCTAAGTCGTGGGTAGGGTAGTTCTTCTCATGGGGACGTAACTGTTTGGAATCATAGGCAATCACCTTCCCATGCTGCTGCAAGACAACCTAAACCCTTCCTTGAGGCATCACTGTAGATAGTGAACCCTTCCGATCCAGATGGCAAAGTCAGAATCGGAGCTGTCGCCAGCCATTTTTTCAACTCATCAAAAGTGACTTGACACTCCTCTGACCAAACAAACTCTGCATCCTTCCGGGTCAGCCTAGTCAACGGCTTTGCAAATCGGAAGAAATCCTGCACGAACCTCCTGTAATACCTGTCAGTCCTAAGAAGCTCCTGATCTCTGCTACTGAACATGGTGCCGACCAAGCCTCAACTGTCGTGATCTTCTTCGGGTCCCCTAAGATCCCATCTCCAGTCACCACATGACCCAAGAAGTCAACTATGTCCAGAAAGAACTCATACTTCGAGAGCTTGCCATACAGCCTCTTCCTCCTGAGTGTCTCCAGAACCACTCTCAAGTGCTCCTCATGCTCCTCCTCGGTCTTCGAATACACCAGGATATCATCGATGAACACCACCACGAACTTGTCTAACTACTGGTTGAATACCTTGTTCATCATGTTCATAAATACCGCCGGGATATTAGTCAGCCCAAATGGTATAACCAAGAACTCAAACTTACCATACCGTGTCCTGAATGCGGTCTTCAGGACATCCTCCTTCTTCACCTTTACCTGATGATAACCTGACCTTAGATCAATCTTCAAGAAAACCCGTGCTCTGCTCAACTGATCAGAGAGATCATCAATCCGCGACAGTGGGTATCTGTTCTTGATCGTGAGGTTGTTGAGTGCACTGTAGTCGATACACATCCGTACCGACCCATCCTTCTTGGGTACAAAGAGTACCGGAGCTCCCCCAAGATGAAGAACTCGATCGGATGAAGCCATTATCCTGCAGCTCATCCACCTGCTTCTTCAATTCCACCAACTCACTGTTGCTCACTCGATAGACATGCCGAAAAATTGATTTTGCACCAGGAACCAAGTCTATCAAGAACTCAACATCCTTGTCCGATGGAAGCCCTGGCAACTCCTCCTGAAAGACGAACATGAACTCTATAATCAAAGGATAGGGAACTGTCTGCTCCTCGACTGAAACTTCGCAGAAAAGCCCGCTGCTCTGCTCCGCCTGCCATTGGGTGAACTCCAACTCTGGCTCTCCTGGCGCTCCGAACAGAACTCTACCCCCATGACAATCTATGCTGGCATGGTGCCTGCTCAACCAATCCATACCTAATAGGATATCGTAGTTCGGTAGTGACATTACGAACAGACTCACCTCCAACTCTCGGCCTCCCAAAATAACACCGCCCTCTGCAAACATCACTCACGAGGATAATACCACCCCGGTCATGATCTTGCAGGTCCTAAGCAATGGTTAAAATACTAGGCAGTGTCTAACAACAAATAATACAGACACAAAACTGTGGGAAGCTCCAAAATCAAATAAGGCAAAAGCTGAAATGGAGTCGAGTAAAACAGAACTTGCGATCAGCTCCCCAATAGCATATGCATCCTCGGTCACCATGGCAAAAGCTCGCCCCTGCTAGCCTCCACTGGCCTGCTGCTGGTGCTGTACGAACTGCTGCTGCTGACTCGGCAGCGATCCCTTCTGCTGAACTGCTGGGGCTCTGGCCCCCGCTTCCTAAGCTGCTCATTCCGAAGATAGAGGGCACTCCCTCAACTGGTGCTCTGCTGAACCATAGAGTAGGCACCTCCTGAGCCTCTTCCTGCAGTCATTTCACACATGCCCTAGTTTCTTGCAGAAACCACAACTGACAGGCTGCTGCCTAGATACATGCGGCTGAACCCTCGGCTGCTGCTGTACCTGCTGGAAAGGTGTACGACCCTGACCCTGGAATTTCCTCTTCTGCTGCTGATGCTGATGCTGCTGCTGAAAGTGTAGCCTCTTGGCCGGTCCTCCGTTACCACTGGCTCCCTGGGTGTCTCGCCCCCTCTTGAGCCTCAGCTCAAGATCATCCTCTGCTGCTAAGGCACCCACCAAGATCTCCACAAAAGTGGCGCTGCGGGCACTCTTGGTATAGGACTTCACCTCCTTGACCAGTCCCTTCATGAACCTACGGGCCTTCGTCGCCTCGGATAACCCCTCGACAAACCTGCCCAGACGGCAGAACTCTCCAGTATACTCCTCAACAGACTGACTGCCCTGTATTAAAGCCTCGAACTGAGTCTAGAGGACACCAAGCGCTACATCTGGGAAAAACTTCTCCTTAAACAGCTTCTTGAAGGCTGCCCAAGTCTGCCCATCTGTACCAATCCTAAGTCGGTCTGGTACCAGGTGCGGGCAAAATCCTACATCATATAGGCCGCCGCCTCGATCTGTAGCCTCGCTGGAATCTTTGCCAGTCTAAAAATCTCCTCCATATGCTCAATCCACTCATCAGCGTACAAAATGCCCTTTGTACCCCTGAAGTCCCTCGGGTGCATCTTCTGGAAGTCCTGGATGCCTTTCTCCCTTGGTGGATGCGGCTGCTGAACTGCTGTATGCTAAGCTGCTACCCTCTCAACTGCCGTCAGGGCCAGATCGATGCCTCGACTAAACTCTACAGTCTGACGCTGCTGCTGGGCCTGGTGGGCCTCCATGAACTGCAGAAAGAAAGTAAACAGCTGGACTGCATCAACGGTCCCCGAAGGTGGCTGCTGCAGCTGGAGCATCTCTGGAATCACCAGGCTCGGCCTACGAACTGCTGGTGGAGGGGCTCTTCCGAATGCGACTGAAACACCCACCCCAACTGGCATGACTGGGGCTACGGTATCGGGGGCTGGCTACTGAGGACGAGAGCTGGCAGACCTCTCGTCTGTCTCCCCCTGACCTGGGCGATGTGATCTAGTCTCGACCATCTTGGAGATAGATTAAACAAAAAAACAATTTCTAAAAATGAGTCGAATACAGTTTATATTCAAGAGAAGACAATAAGCAGCAAATTTAGATAAAAGGAATCTGATTAAGAGTTTTTTCTAATGTGATTGAGTACCTTCAAAAATATCATAATCCTACTGCAGGCTGCAGTGATACTCACGTTCGAATACCACTACAATTCTTACTACGACCTGCATGGGCCACCAATAAAAATATGTCACGATCCGTACCCAGTGTAGGGACACGAGAAGTGGTTACGTCCAGCCTACGCTAGAGTGTCGGCAGTAGAACGCTGTCCTAGGTCACATACATCTAACAGTTATAAGGTACCTATACAGTATATACACTCCGAATGGAGGTGACAATATAAAGTACAACTCAATTACAACTAAGGAAGAAAGTACGATAAGATAGATAGATAATCAACAGAATCCACAGATGATAAATACAAGATAAGAGAGGTAGCTAAATGTCTAAGATAAACAACTCCACAAATCCAGAATAACAAATTCCCAAATAAGTACAAGTGCATCCAACAGACAGAATAATAAATAGATATTAGTCTAGCTAACTAGCCTAGACTACTGGGGTAATGTCCTCTGCAAGTGCTGGGTCCTCCTGAGAGTCCAGCTCACATGTGTCATCTAGGCCTGCTCCGTAATAAGTGGGACAGAACTCCTCAATATCATCTATAATATTTCAGCAGGTCCAGTCAGGACGGAAGCGAGCACAGTACATCTCACGCAGTTCATAATATGACAGGATATATAAATATGCAATCGAGTAAGATACATGAAACGCTGCAGAATATACATGAAGTAAAAGAGAGAGAACTGTAACGTAAATAGATACTATAAGTAGAGAACTAACAGTGAACTATTGATTTAGAGTACAAGATGAACATGTGAACGGCTTAAATTTGCACATGAGTAATCTAAGAGTTTGCACATGAGTATACTACTTTGGAATTGTTTACATGACCATTTATACTCCCCCGTACCCCAATCAATACACAAGTATCCAAACAAGTTATGTTATTGCACATGATATCACATAAAGGCCCATAATATGGTGCACATGATTGTATACATGGGGGCTCTGTGAACATGAGAGTACATTAATCACGAGAGTGCACATGAATGGTGAAACCACCGAAGTACATGATGAAAGTAAAACGCACATGACATACTGTAACCCGATGCTCCCGAGGGGGATAACATCACATGAAGGAATCCATATAGTACCAATTCGTGTTAACAACGTGACAGCATCAAGTAAAGTAATCTAGAGCGTAAATGTAAATCCTATCAAGTATGAAACGGTCAGAGAATATACTGGCCTGATATCCTGAGTATCTGAATGAAATACTGCCTGAGGAGTGGTGTCTGGCTCCTATTCAGAATAACACAAGTCACAATATATCAAAATTGGTAAAATAACTGCTACGATGCATTCTACATGATGTTTGGGTCAGTCTAGGCTAAAGTCAACCTTTGGTCAACCCTAGTCAACTACTCTAGTCAAACTAGGTCAACTAGGTCAAACCTAACCCAAACAAGTCTCACTAAGCCTAACCAGTCTATCCTAGCAAGCACACATCATTCACAAGTCACACAAGTCTAACAACACACAAAACTCATGTATATAAATTCAATATACACATAGGCTTGCACATTGGGATTCACATAGGCTATACTACATAGGCTAAATGCCATATACACATAACATAGGCATGCACATATATCTTCCACACATATATATATATACTAATTCCATATGGACAATATACATATATCTATATTACTTTATATTTTATCACACAAGATTATATATTATATATGTATACATATATATAGAGAGAGATAGAGATATAGTGTCCTGTACATATATGTGTGTGTGTGTCCTGTGGGTGAGTGTGTCAATCTCAGCTTTGATTTCAGTTTTTATGCATATATGTGTGTGTGAATATGTGGCAGTAAGAGGGTAGTGTGTGCAGGTATATAGGTAGCAGTGGTGTGTGTGTATAGAACTCAATGTGTGTGGATGAGTTCTCAGATTTCCAGAGTGCAATGTGTATGTGGCATGGGTGAGTGAGCGAGAGTAGAGCATCACAACATCAATGTACACAACTAGTGTTGAAATCCCAGGTTCTCAGCTTTAATAGGGCATACTTAAACAGCTTATCAATTCTCAGATTTAGCATGTAGTGTATGAGTGTGTGTAGGAATATTTTGTTCTCAGGTTCTAGAGTACTTGACAGTGCAAAGATGTGTGTGTGTGTGTGTGTGTGTGGCAATTTAGTGTGCAAATTCCCAGATTTTGTAGTGTATGTGTGAGTAATATATATACCAATGCACATGACAGTTATCAACTAAAATTCGAAACCCCATATTAAACACAACCATGAATCCTATTTTGCAACCAAACTCAGATATACACATGTGAAACATCATTGCAATCAAAGCAACAACAAAGTCAGTAAACTCATGACAGTATCCATTCTCAGATTTCCAGTTCATACAATAGTTTAAGTTTTTAGGAAAACAATGTATGCAATCAGTGTTGCACATTCTCAGGTTTTCTGTCCTAAGGCAAATTCGAAAACCAGTTTCTCATGCCAACATGAAAACCCAATCATATAGTTTAATCTCAGTTATGTATAGGTGAACATCATTCAATTAATCATTCAAAGGACAGTTGAACGTACATTGAAAATCTCAGAAAATCGATTGACAGTTTGGTATCAGAAAATTAGGGAAACCCAATTTCAAAACCCAAATACAATTTAATAATTAAATTAGTTAGTTGGTAATTTAAGTACCATATGTGATTGTGTCGTGGGGGTGTCCCAGTGTCAAAAAACGAGACACAAAATGTCTAATTGAAAACTCATACACACAGTAAACCAGTGCATACAAAGACATCGTGCACGTGTTCGCTGAGATCGTGGACACGACACACGACACCTCATGACACGTGGTCATGCATACGTATAGCCCACGTGTAGTGTCACTCCCCGTTCCCAGAATAAAGTATTTTATACGTGTACTTCTTGAATGTACTTATTCAATATTTATTATGCATTTATTCTGTATTTAAATTTTTCAAATTTGCGCTTATTAATTTTTGTATTTTATTTTCTGCTTTTTCTTGGCTCTTGGTTCATTTCGGTTCATGGGAAACCAACTTGGTTCGGTTTGGTTCAACATGGAAAGGAATGGATAGCTTGGATTTGGTGGAGAGAATGAATGGTGAAGATCCACTTGACCTTGATATAAAAGCTCTTCTTCCACTCTCTCTCTTCATTCATTCACATTTACTCCTCCACCAAACCCTAACCCATTTGGAGAGGCAAGTACATCTTGTACACCATGAGAGATTTCATGTATCCCCAATTATTTTTAGTTTATGTTATTCATCTTCTCTTCTTCTACAAGTTTAGGTCTTGAAGTTTTTGTTTTCCATGGATGGTTGGGTGTAGATCTAAGTTTTAAGTTTTGGTTTTCATAGTTTTGGTTTTCATATAAAATTTAGGGTTTTGATCTATCAAACATTGTTGTTTTCGAAATTAAGTGGTTCCATGTTGTAGAGAATTTGATTCTACTAAAGTTTGGCTTTTGAAAAGTTAGATTTTGATTTATTTTGTGGAAGTTATGGCAAAAGTATTTTGGTTCGTTCCTATATTCATCTACAACACGAACAGCATGTCGCAGAAGGCGCATGTCGCAGTAGGCGCATGTTGCAATGAGGCGCATGTCGCGGAAGGCACACATCATGTCGCAGAAGGTGTATGTCGCAGTAGGCGCATGTTGCAATGAGGCGCATGTCGCGGAAGGCACACAGCATGTCGCAGTAGCCGCATATCATGTCGCGCATGAGCCGCATTAAGGCGCATGTTGCAGTAGGCGCATGTTGCATGAGGCGCATGTCGCGGTAGACGCATATCATTTCGCAGTTGAGCCACATGAGGCGCATGTCGCGGTAGGCGCATATCATGTCACAGTTGAGCCACATGAGGCGCATGTCGCGATAGGCGCATATCATGTCGCAGTTGAGCCACATGAGGCGCATATCATGTCGCAGTAGGCGCATATGGTGTCGCAGTTGCATGCATGTCGCAGAATAGGCCGCATATGCATAATTTGGTTATTTCTGACTGTTATATGTCCTAATTAACTGAATTGTGGCTAGAATTTCTTTCAACTCCCAACATGAATTTGTTGATCTTTTCTTTGGATTCAAGAATATATTACCAACTATTTTATACTAGTTATGGACTCGACCATGATTAATACTAATTTGACTTTTATGCCTTGTCATGAATTGACCCCGACTGTTACTTGACTAATAATTGATCATGCGTTCCTAGTTGGAACTAAGAGACTGGCTAGTCGTCTTATTGAATGAAATGAATGAGACACGTTCATGTAATGAACTATTATACTCGATTAGCCGATCCCGAATATTGGCATACAGGCACATGCAGGCTTCAAATTATTCATTTTTATTTATTTCTTTATCTTACAAAAATAACATGTGTACTTTATGGTCAAGGCATGATTACTTCGTGGTTAGATTTGATTGTTGCATTACGCTATGTAAGACCTATAACATAGCCGCACGGGTATCGTTGTAGAGTTGCGCATATCGTACCCCGTACGAAAGTACTCATTTGAACGACCATGATCCACGGCATGGAACTTCACGCAACGTAGAGACTATTAAGTTAAATAAAATAATGATGGCATGGAGAGAATAGATTCCCGAGTTCTTACATGGCAGCCCACTTGGGACTATTAAGTGCCCGATGGGCCGACTGGTTCCCACAGATACGGTAAATCTGTCACACGGGCAGGGAACGGTATCTGCTTATATTATTGTACATACTATAACGGCGGGCGTCCCGCTGGGACTCGTCTAACTACATGATTGGCACAATTGATTGATTGGATAGACTAGCCTTGCTTGCACATAGTAAGAACTGAGGAATCCCTAATTGTATAATTCCAGGATAACTTGGGACTCACAATAGCAAGCCGTAGGAATTGATTGGCCGTTCAAAGATGATTTGTTTGTGTATTATATCTACTCTGTTGCCTAACTAAGATGATCAGAATGTCAGGGCGTGACGGGCCAACTTCTGTCCTTGTTTGGTTGGGAGGTTGGTTCGAAGTGTCGTGATGTTATGTGAATCCTAGTGGAAAGCAGAGATCTATTATTATATTCTCTTATTACTGGTTTTAATTCCTCATATTGTGCTTCCTTGTGGTACTTGCTATTGGAGGTCTAACCTCTCTAGTTTTGTATGGCCAGATTTAGAGCCGGTTCCCGAGGACTCAGCTTACTTCCACCTCCAAGATGGTCAATACTAGAGGAATGATCGCAGGAGGACTCGAGTGGGTTTTCTTACTTCATCGCTCTTTTTGTTATTTACTTAATACCCTGCCGTTTGGCTCCGACATGTTAGTCGGATTGTCTTGCACTTACTTTTGCATAATTGTAACTAAAGTCAGACTGCAGCTGATAACAATTGTGTATATGTTACTATACCATCTGGCTATGTTTTGTAAAGCCAGATCTCCAGAACATTTTGACTGAGCGTTTGGGATGCCTTACTGCTTTATCTTACATGTTCTCTATTTCTGTTTCTTGTTTTGAATGATTGAGACAATAGATGTGAAATGACCATAGTAAGACTTTTATGTAGTATGCACCCCCTCGTCTGGTTAGACAGCATTGATCGTATTATACGGTATTCATCTACCGGTAATACGTAGCTGGCTGAGTCATTCCTCTGCTCTCCAATATTCTGGTTCTGGGGCATGACATGTAGGCTACACAGTCGACACACCACAACGTGTCCACGTCGTGTCTAGAGTGGACACGAACGCGTGTCAGTGCGTGAACCCGATAGTACAATGTACAGTGCGTGTCCAGTGTGGGCACGATTTCTCCCCATGTCGTGCATCATATGCTCCCAAATTTTGGGAACATGATGACAGTTATTTTCCTATCCTGCCTATCAAATTTGTTCCATCTCTTGCTGTGTCCATGGAGAAATCGAACACGGGTAACAGGATACACGACCGAATCCTCGTGCAGTGAGTTCGTGTCCATTTTGGACATGAACACAGCTCGATATGATCTCAGAGTTAGGGTTTTAGAATCCCCACGTGTAGGGCTACAAGAATATGCAATTAATTTAGCGAAATATGAAAATCCATTCCTAAGTGGCCTTCTAACAAACACTTGCACATACACATTGACACGTGTCCGATACGGACATCAAATGGACACGATTTCTAACCCAATTTGAGGGACAGCTAGGGGACACCTAAATCTATGCTAGGATGCAAAGAAATTAGAATAATAACACAATATAAAGGGTTTTACCTATAGTGTCCAATGGCAAGAAAAGCCCCAAAATAGAGTGTTCCTCCTTGCTAGCTCAAATCCCCAAATTGTTCAAAAGCTGGGATTTCTCTCCATAATCAGAAAATAAAGGAGTATTAGACTCTAATACAAGAAACTAGAGTCAAAAAGGAATTAAAATATAAAAGTTATGGATTGGGAAAGAATGTCCATACCTTTCCTTTCAAAAGTGTTGATTCAGTACAAAAAAGGCAAGAACCAAATAAAGAGAGATTTTATAGAGGGAAACCCTAGGTGGTCGGCCACTAATGAATGGAAATTAGGGTTAGGGTTTAGTCTAGTGGGCTTTGGGCCAATTTGATTAGTCATGGAAATCAATTCATGAGTCTAAAGCCTATGAACCTAATCATTAATCCTCATATTTCAAACTTGATTCTAAGTGATCTAACTTAGGTTGACTTAAGTTAGACTAGGGTTTCACCATGCTTATGAAGTCACCATAGCTAGGGTCAACATCTAGGTTAGTCTCCAAAGTCTCAACTAGTCAAAAGTCAAAAATAAAAAAATTATCACTCCAATAAATCAAGATAAATTCAAAATTAACAAAATAACCAAAATACCCCTTAGCTAAAATATGGTAGTGACATACGTTGATGACATTGCCGTCAAAAGCCGTTCCAAGGATGATCACTTACACGATTTGAGAACAATGTTCGACCTTATACGAGCGCACAATCTGAAGATGAATCCCACCAAGTCCTTCCTGGGTGTGTCCAGCGGGAAGTTCTTGGGCTTTGTTATTACTTTCCAGGGCATTCACATAGACCCCGATAAGACAAAGACAATCCTGGAGATGAGTCCACCGAGGAACCTCCATAAACTCCACGGTCTTCAGAGAAGACTAGCCTACATCAGGAGATTTATATCTAACCTCGTAGGGCGATGTCAACCCTTCACACAACTCACGAAGAAGGGCGTCTCTTTCATATGGAATGAAGAATGTCAATGCACCTTTGATGAGATTAATGAATACCTGTCGAATCTACCGGTTCTGGTAGCCCCAGTTACCGAAAAGCCTTTTCTGCTCTATTTACGAGCGATGGAGAATTCCTTCGGTACCTTGCTAGCACATAATAATGATACAGGGCACGAACAAGCCATCTATTATCTCAGCCGAATGATGGTGGGGCCGAAGCATAGGTACACCACCATGGAGAAGGAATGCCTTGCCTTGGTGTTCGCCATTCAGAAAACATGACACTATGTGTCAGGACAGACCATCCATGTTGTCTTGCGAGTTAATCCCCTGAGGGTTCTCATGACCAAGCCAGGCGCACTCAGTTCTCGTCTAGCCACATGGGCGATACTGTTATCCCCAACGATACGGTCTTCGTTTCGCAGAAGGCTGTCAAAGGTCAAGCCTTGGCCGATTTTCTAGCAGCCTATCCAGGCTCAGAAACAGCCAAAATCTATGAAAAAATCCCAGACGAAGTCGTTGAATCAAACATAACTTCACATGATGACGTTTGGCGAATGTTCTTCGATGGTGCTTCAAGAACAGGGCTACGAGGTTATATCGTCGCCGGAGTCGGGATAGTATTAATTTCTCCCTCTGGGTTGGTAGTCAATCGGGCATATTCTCTCACAAAACCTTGTTCAAACAATGTAGCCAAATATAACTCTCTGGTCATCGGACTCCGACTTACAAAAGAGGTAGGGGTCAAATACCTGGAAGCGTATGGCGACTCACAGCAGATTGTTAATCAAATTTGAGGCTCGTACGAGGTTCGTAACGCGAACCTGATTCCCTATCATCAGACAGCAATTGCCATTATTGCAACCATAGAGGGGTTTTTCATAAAATAAGTTCCTAGGCTCCAAAACATTAAAGTCGATGCCCTAGCATGCCTCACTGCTTCTTTGGCGATTCCAAATTATGCTCATCATCTAGTCAACGTGATAGGCAATGAATTGGTCTGTCCCAAAAATAACGTTCAACTGGATATGAGTTACTCCGTCCAGATAACTAATGATGTGCAAGACTGGAGACTTCCGTTCATCGACTTTGCAGCCTACGGGATCCTGCCTGAGAATATGAAAGAAGCAACTTCAATCAGAAGGCGTTCTCTCAGATTCTTTTACGACATCGAAACAAAAATGTTATATAAATGATCTTACGACGGACTACTGCTAAGATGTCTGTCAAACACAGAAGCCAAAGAAGCCTTATGCGAGGCTCACAATAGCGTTTGTGGAGCTCACCAACCGGGCCCGAAATTGTAGGGCCGTCTTCGTCGGATAGGTTACTACTGTCCCACAATGGTAGCAGACGCAGTCGACTATGCAAAAAAGTGTAAGGCTTGTCAGATCCTCCCAGATTTCATACATCTGCCATCCAAATTTTTACACCCAACGGTGGCCTCTTGGCCATTTGAAGCACGGGAAATCGACATCGTTGGCCCAATCACCCCGCCATCATCCAAAGGGCACCAGTTTATACTTGCAATCACAGATTACTTCTCTAAGTGGGCAGAAGCTGTTCCACGAGCAGAGGTAAAGATGTCAAACGTGATTAGTTTAATAAAACATCACGTTATTTACCGTTTTGGACTACCACGGAGGATCATCATGACAATGGTTCGCAGTTCGCAAGCCATGCCTTCTATCGGTTCTGTGATAAGAATCGGATACAGAATATTGCTTCAACAGCCTCCAACCCATCGGCTAATGGCCTGGCTGAATCCTTTAACAAGACCATAATCAAGCTTCCCAAGGAGTTCGTGTCTTCAAACAAGTACGACTGGAATGAAAAGCTGGGCAAATGCTTATGGGCGTACCGCACTACGAGTCGGACGGCTACGGGAAATACACCGTTCTCTCTAGTGTACGGGAGCAAGGCAGTTCTTCCATTGGAGACTCAGATCCCCTCGCTTCGTGTGGCTCTTATTTACCGGTTGACATCGGACGATAACTACTGCCGATGGCTACAAGAATTGGAAGCTTTAGACGAGAAGCACTTGCAAGCTCAACAAAGCATCGAGCTCTATCAAGCACGTATCTCTCAGGCCTTCAATAAGAAAGTCATGCACAGGACATTCCAAATAGGTGATCTCGTCTTGGCCGTTCACAGACCGATGGTAATGACTCACAAAACCGTCGACAAATTCCAGCCCAAATGGGAGGGTCCATTCATCATCGAGACCGTATTCTCCAATGGTGCATACCGACTCACGAAGCAGAATGGGGACTTGCTTATGATGCCCATAAATGACAAATTCCTGAAGAAATACTATGTCTAAGGATATACTGGTACTTCCTCAAACTACCAAATCTTCCAGATCATCGAGTTATGTACACCAAGTACCTCTGAACTCACACTCTATTTTTCACATCGCATCTTCCTGAGTGGAGAGTCATGTATACTGATACGCCTGAACTCCAACTCTAAGGCTTTATCCCACAGGAGTCTGCCTAGTGTACTACTATCTCTGAGCAAACTTTTTGGTCCTGATTATCGTGTGTCACATCCATATTATCTCTGATATCGATAATTTCCCGACTTAACACCTGTACCCAACCGGGGATCAAAGACAAGGTGTTAAGACCACAAAACCTATCACGTCCATATTACCTCTGTTGGGTTTTGTCTCAAAATCCATTACTCGCACCACCAGTGCGCAGAAGAGTAAAAGGTCCATAAAAAATTTCATGATCATCTTGTATCACGTCCATATTACCTCTAATACCGATGGTCTCTTGACTTAACACCTGTACCCAACCCGGGATAAAAGATATGGTGTTAAGACCACAAAACCTATCACGTCCATATTACCTCTGTTAGGTTTTATTTCAAATCTATTACCCGCACCACCAGTGCGCAAAAGGGTAATAGGTCCACAGAAATTATCCTAATCTATTACTCGCACCACCAGTGCACAAAAGAGTAATAGGTCCACAAAATATCATTCAAAATCTATTACTCGCACCACCAGTACACAAAAGGGTAATAGGTCTACAGAAGTTATCCTAATCTATTACTCGTACCATCGGTGTACCAAAGAGTACTAGGTCCACAAAATATCATTCAAATCTATTTGCTCACATTTCTGGATGCACAAAAGGGCAATAGGTCCACAAAAAGTCTCCCAGTTGGATATCTTTTATCTAACACAAATGCTGTATTAGGCCCTCTAGTACAAGCACCACAAATACCACAAACAAAGATTGGAATAAATATATTCTGTTTATTCAAAATCAGTTACATTCATAGGACTACATCAGCAGCAAAAAAAAAGGAAAATTTTGCAATACATAGCTTGGTCAGTTTGACAGCAATTTACCTTCATCAAAAAGCAATTTCGTGGCCCTCGAAAGAAGTCATGTTTTACAGCTGAGAAGAAAACAAGGTTGTTGAATCTCCGAGGAACTGTACGGAGGAAGGCAAATATAATATGCTTTTCTCTCCTCCGTATTGTGGACATCTTAGGCCTGTTCCTCCAAAAGACCATACCTTCAAAACAACATCCCTAGTGATGTTTTTGCCTACTTAGAGAGCCGTAAAAACAAAACTTTCACGGATGCCCCACCACCGTCCAACTCTCCGACGTATAAAGGTTCTTCCTACCATATGAGGAAAACTCTTCCAAAATATGAAGAGTTCTGAGCTGTCTAATGTGTATGTCAGAATGGTGCATCTTCACTCTATTGCCGATACCGGTCTTGGAGAATTTTGCTAGTCGGATCCTTGTAAAAAAAGAGAGAGGTCAGCAGTTAGAATAAAATAACAATCAACCAAACATGAGACGCATGCGGCTCATTCTTAAAGCACTTATACAGTGTTGTTATGCAGTGCTCATGCAGCTAAGCCAAGAGGCACTTATGCGGATCAGTTATGAGATGTACATACGGCTCGGTCATGAGGCATCTATGCGGTTCAGCCATGTAACGCTCATGAGGCATCCATGAGGGTCAGTGACGCTTATGCGGCTCAGCCATGTGGCCCCATCATACAGAATACATGCGGTCCAAAGAGATGTAGCATGCATCGATGATGCATAAACATAGAGGCGATATATGACAGGCTTGTGCATAAAATATACGATATGGTCATTCAAATTTAAGTCATCATTTTCCTACCGTCCTTACCATTAACAGGGGTTACACGTCAGGATGAACGGGAGGAGAGTTCGCAGCACTCGACGGAGAGGCGAGTCCCTTCCCTTTGGCCGTAGCACCAGTCGACTTGGAAGCTTTCGGAGCCATGGCTAACCAGGACAGAAGAGATGATGAAGATGATGAAGACGAAAGAGAAAAAGTTGAAAGAAAAACTCTCTCTATATGGCCCATATTTATAGCTTTTCAAAGTGGAAATAGATGAACGTCGCGTCGGTTATCGTGACATTAAAGATAATGACGACACTTGGGGATTTTTACCTTAATAACCGTCATCTCCACTTCGATTCTCGTATCCCATAAAGAAAGTGATGACGTTTTGAGATTTTATCCTTAGTAACCGTCAGCTTTATCTCAAAAAAAGAGCCTAAATCTAAAACTAAATCAAGGCATTAAATACAGCAGTGAGAGCTGGCAAACAAGATCTCCCTATGGCACAAGATCTCCATATGGTACAGGATCTACCTGCGGCTCAAAAAAGTCCCTGCGGTACAACGTCTCTCTTGACTCGAAGATTTTCCTGCGGCTTGACATATGTCCATGATTCTTATTCAAAGTATTTCAAATTTGCAAATTGAAAACTTTAAAGGGGTCTTGTAGAAGCATGGAAAATATGGGGTTCTGTCAATACCACATTTTAGCTTAAGAGTATTTTGGTCATTTTGTTAATTTTGAATTTATTTTTATTTATTGGAGTGATGTTTGTTATTTTTGACTTTTTGATAGTTGAGACTTTGGAGACTAACCTAGATGTTGACTCTAGCTATGGTGACTTGATTAGCATGGTGGGACCCTAGTCTAATTTATGTCAACCGAAGATTAGTCCCTTAGAATCAAGTTTGAAATAGGAGGATTAATGATTAGGTTCATAGGCTTTTGACCCATGAATTGATTTCCATGACTATTGAAACTTGGCCCAAAGCCCACTAGTGAAACCCTAACCCTAATTCCCACTACCTAGGCCGGCCATATAGGGAATCCCAACACTATAAAGTCTCTTTTCCTTTGGTTCTTGCCTCTTTTGTATTGAATCAACACTTGGAAAAGGAACGATATTGCCATTCTTCCCCAATCCCTAAATT
Source organism: Iris pallida (assembly GCA_029216955.1). Taxonomy (NCBI): domain Eukaryota; kingdom Viridiplantae; phylum Streptophyta; class Magnoliopsida; order Asparagales; family Iridaceae; genus Iris; species Iris pallida. The sequence continues at coordinate 147,370 of JANAVB010011482.1, forward strand.
TTCCATTTTAATTCCCTTTTGACTCTAGTTTCTTGCATTAGAGTCTCATACTTCTCTATTTCCTGATTATGGAGAGAAATCTCAGCTTTTGAACAATTTGGGGATTTGAGCTAGCAAGGAGGAACACTCTATTTTAGGGCTTTTCTTACCATTGGACACACTATAGGTAAACCCTCTAAATTGTGTTATTATTCTAATTTCTTTGCATCTTAGCCTAGATCCAGGTGTCCCCTAGCTGTCCCTCAAATTTGGTTAGAAATCGTGTCTATTTGGAATCTGTATCGGACACGTGTTAATATGTATGTGCAAGTGTTTGTTAGAATGCTACATAGGAATGGATTTTTGTATTTTGCTAAACTAATTGCATATTCTCATAGCCCTATACGTGGGGATTCTAAAACCCTAACCCTGAGCTCATATCGAGCTGTGTCTGTGTCCAAAATGGACACAAACTCACTGCACGGGGACTCGGTCGGGTGTCCTGCTAGACGTGTCCGATTTCTCCATGGACACAGCACGATATGGAACAAAATTTGATAGGCAGATAGGGGTGATGACTGACAGGTGGCCTATGAAATTTTATCGAGTTTTGTGGAGTGATTTGTGAGTTATCGAAGCTGTACGAGTTTTGTACTTACAGTGTACAGTCGAACCTGGTTCACTGACACAGACTTCGTGTCTCACGTAGACACGTTGTGGACACATCTCAGGGTGATCAAACCCTAGCTCTAGATCCCTTCTACCTATGTGCACGACTACGACACACTTGGTGGGACACACGTGTCCCTAGCTCACTCGACACGCGTGCACGACGCTGTCAGTGCATTGTTCAGTACTGTGTGTGTGAGTTTTCGATTGGACACATTTGTGTCCAATTCTTGGACACTGGAACTCACTCACGACAAACTCTCACATGACACGTACATTACCAACCATTAGTTTTGATTATTAGTTGCATTTTTGAATTCGAATTATGATTTTCCCTAATTTCTGATACATGTATCTGTCAATTGATTTTGCTGAGATTTAAATATCATTTTAAACTATTTTTCTAATGATTATTTGCATATAAATTCATCTATATGTATCTAGGTTTTAGCTACATGTTAGGTTCATGATTTGTGTTTAAAAATTGGTTTTCGAATTTGTTTTAGGACTGTTTAATTAAAAACTGTCATATGTTAAACTGAAACCTATCTATGTATAAATTGAATTCAAATTTTCCTAAGAATACATGTGCATTTGGACTGAACTGAGAATAGCTAATTCACTCTCACACATTTATTCTCACATATACACACATCTGTACACAAGCCTAGGAACACCTATAACTACACATCTATACACACACATATTGTACTGTTTTATACTGGGAATACACACACAATTTCTGAAAACCTGAGACACTGTTGTATGTGTAGGTCCTAAAAATCAAGTTGCACCCATCAACAAAGCAAGGAAAATCAAATTCTGCATCCATCAAATGAACTGTGCAGGAGATAGATTGCGCAACACCTCAACTGTGCAGGCTGAACAGCGCACTCATCCAAGTGCGCTAGCTGACGTGGCCTCGTCATTATTATCTGACAGCGAATCAGATCTTCTGACAGCTGACAGCCCGAAGAACAAGGAAACTGTTCGTTTCTCGTGCAGCACAGCGCTCGAGGACAGCTGTACATACAGCGCAAGCTACCAGTCCAATCGAAGCACAATCTGCCAGACTCTCTACAGCGCAATTCAATCTAGCGCAGTCTGAAGCTAGCGCAGTTCATGTGGCGCACTACATCAAGACAACTGACAATTTACACGTGGCCTACATGCCATCAATTGCTCACCATGTGGCAACCTTCTGTACATGACCAAGCATATTTCAATCAAACAATGCCACGCGTCACATTCAGGTGGTCCACGATCGAGTAACTGCCAGCACAGTTCGTTGCTTGCGCAGTCCAATGTCTGCACAATCCATCTTGCGCAATTCAGAATAACTAAATATTAGTTATTTCCAAAACTCTATAAATAGAGTTTCAAGTCTTCATTATCAAGCCGAGATCATCCCAGATCAGATCAGAGATCATTCAAGTCATCACCAGAGATCATGAGTTCTTGCCAAAGTGCTGCTGCAATCTTCAGAGGCTACCGTCTTCAAAGTTCACATCGTCCAAGGGATAAAGCGACCGTCTTCAGATCGGATTCCTATAGTTGTACTTTCCCAGAATTCTTGTAATCTTCTTATAAAGTTTGTGAAATAAAGATCAATTTTTGTTTTTGCAAACAAAATGGCGACTCTACTGGGAACGACTTTCTCCTCCGACGAGAAAGTGACAACTCAATGTGACGTTGCGTCCAACGGAAAGACACAGAAGACGCTGGTTGTAAAGGTCAACCAGACAGCCTACGAGGCGATGATCAACTCCAGGACCACCTCTCACACTACAACAACTTCTGGCACGAGCAAAGTTTACCCAGTGTGGGTCCGCAAGACTGTTGTGCAGTCTACTGCCTCTGCTGCCAAGACTATTGCGTAATCTGCTGCTACTGCCCATGTCCAATATACTGCTCCCCTTGCCAGTACACAAACCACTTCCTATGCTGCTCTGTCAAAGTGTAAGACTCCTCTTCCCCTGGCGCAGTTGGCTGCGACTCTTCCTGCGTAATCCACCGCTCCACCAACCAGAGTACAACTCAAGCACTCTGACATCAAGACTCCTGCTGCGCAAGCTGCTATGACTGTGGCCAGAAGATCTTATGTCAAAGCTCCTCATGCGTAACCTGCCAGTGCGCCAACAACCACTACAACCCCTGCGCAAACTGTGCTAGTGCACTCTAAGAGGGACAGCCCTTTGGCTAATCTCTCTTCTTCTCACAGTAAGGAAAAAAACTCTGCTCCTCTTTCCAAGCATCCTGTTTCTCCAGCGTAATCTACTGGGGTAGTCTGTTGACTATTCCTCCTCCTTCTCAAAACAAAGGAAAAGGCCCCTTCGTCTTTTCTCAAACTTCCTCGTCCCACAACTTGGAAGACAACAGAGGGAAACGCTCTTTAGCTAACCCTTCTTCACAAAACAAAGGAAAAGGCCCTTTGGACTTTTCTCAGTCTTCCTCGGTTTTTACCGTAGAAGATCAATCGGCACCAATCAGTACAAAAACTCTCTCCAACAAGAGTTCTTCTTCCCTCCTTGCCAAAGGGAGGTGTACTAATCAAAGAGGTATTCTACCTACTCCGATAGCAGAATTCCAAGATCTCCCAACTCTCAAGATATCCCGCTCAAAACAGGGAAAATTGCTGGTGTCTCTGACAGAAACACCTGGCGGTGAATTTGCTGATCTAAGAACTTATCTCAATAGGCCAACTTCGACGAAACGCAAACAGCCAATGCCGAAGACCAACCAGTATAAGAGGCAAACTTCCAGGATCAAAAATCCTGACACCTATGCTAATGAAATGAGTACTTCCCTGTACACTCAAGGGACAAAACATTTGAAGAACCGGAACCATGTTCCGAATGTTGTCAAAGAACATATCCCTCGAACTTCTTCTCCTCCTGTCATTATTCCCGATCTTCGAGAACACCTTAAGCAAAATGGGACAACATCTCAATGCCTCCAGTGCAACCACTTGGACACCATTGTAATCACAAGGTTGTCATCAAGTGTTGTGTCAGACAACAAAATGATCTGTCTTCGATCGTCTGAACATTATAAACTCAGAACCTATGTCAGAAGATGAAGACGAAGTTTTGTACGCTTCTGTCAACATGACCTCTCGAGACACTAGGGGTAGGAAGTGCTCCAAGCACGGCAAGCCTCGCAAGCCCAGTCAGCGGTATTTAGATCTACTCCAAGAATCTTCTGAAGGAGTATTTCGACATACCAGATCCCGAAGCCGAGATGCAATAGGTCAAAGGAATCTTCAAGAGCCTTCTGGTCATCTCCCTCTTTCTCACTCAGGAGATGATTCTTTCTCCGACTATGATACATACAGTGAAAGTTCTGAACATACAGTGTCCTCCACTGTACCTAGAGAAGTGACAGCTTATGTTGTCACTGAAGACCCAGATGCTTCCAGTTCAGCAAGTCAAGAACAACGTATAGCTGCACTAGAAGATAAGCTGAAGACCATGGCCGAAATGGTTACAAGTATGCATTCTATCATCATAGCCCAACATACAGTACCACTGACCGTACCTGTTACAAATCCTGAAATCAAAGCATCGTTGGTGCATGTCAATATAGGACTGGGGGTAGCATCTCCTCAAGTACCTCCTGTACAGATTTAACCTATATCCAGTCAGTCAGGTGCTGGAGGTAGTGCTTACCATGCTGTTCCTTCCCCTAACACTCTGATTCAGCCGGCTCCTTCTACATCAGTAGAGGATGCCAATGAAGCTGTCAAACTCCTGTACACTCAGTTCGAGGCCTTCAAAGAGAAAGACAACTTACAGAGGTTGGGGATCAAACAACCTTACCCAGTTGAATGGAAAGAAGTCCTATTTCCTCCAAAGTAAAAAATCCTAACAATCTCGCTGTTTGATGGCAGCACTTCTCCCAGTCAGTTCATTATCTACTTCGAGGTAATGACTGTCCAATTTCAGCCAAATGATGCTCTTCTTTCCAGAGTATTCGTCGGCTGTTTAGCTGGTGTGGTATACGATTGGTACAGAAGCTTGCCCGATGGATGTATCACCTCTTTCTCAGGTCTAAAACAAATCTTCTTGGAACGATTCTATGAGGGGATCAATGACATGACTATGTCAGCCCTTAATAAAATCAAACAAAGGCATAATGAAACCGCTAAGAGTTTCATTGAAAGGTTCCGCCGAGAAGCTTTAAAAATGCCTTCTGGAACTCCGGCCGCTGTGACTATAGACACCTGTAAGGAAAATCTTTTGCCTATCATCAGCATGTGGACGGGGTCAACTCAGTTCCATGATTGGCCATCTTTCATTGTCAACGCTAAAGCAGCTGAAGTTAGCGCTGACAAGTTCAAACAGTTAGGGGTACACATGTCTAACCCCGACCGGGATGAACACCAGACATCGAGTGGTGGTAATCGCCAAAACAACCGCAAGGGAAAAGAGACTTTGAATATCAACTTGAAGAACAAAAAATCTCTGGCAGTCAATATAGCACCACCTACGTCCACTTTTACTCCATCTGCACCTCCACCAAGGGAACCTCGTCCGAAACTAGAGTACTCCTTTGACGAAAATGACACCGTGAGAATCTTTGATTGCTTGATTAAAAGCAATAAGCTCCAACTTCCAGATCGAAGAAGCCTGATGAAGTCGGTAAGACTGATCATCCTAAGTACTGTGTCTATCACAGGTTCATTGGGCATCCCACTCGAGCATGTTATGTGCTCAAAGGCAAAATTCAAGAGCTAGTCAACGCTGGTGTTGTCACTTTGCAGTAAGACGAGAAGACTGTTACCGCAAACATGGTCTCAGTTCTGTTCGGTGACTTCCCTCCACAGATGGTACAACACGGTGTCATTCCTATCCTCAAAGCTACTCTTGAGATCGAGAATCTCCCTCCTCCACAAAGTCAAAGGTCTCGTCCCCTTGTCTCTTGCCAATGTCGAGATTATGTGGATCCACCCTGATCTTGCTTCGAAGTTCGAATATTTCTCCTCCTCCAAGAAGAAAGGATGCTCCAAGGGCAAAACAAAGATCTGCAATATAGTGTCTTTTGACCCCATAGTTGAAGAAAAAATCCTGCTGGGCACCAGATCAGGGAAAGCCTATCTAAAGGATTATCCCGAAGCTCAGGAGAATCCTGCTTCTTCTTCTGAGCCCGCTCCAGTGCAACCTGATTCAACTGAGGATATTCCTTTTGCCTCCTCACCGGTTGTAGAACCCACTCCTCCCAAGCCGACGGTAGCCGACAAAGGCAAACAACAAGTCCGCTTCGACAAACCTTTGAAGAAGTTATCTCCTTCTGGAATTGAAAAGCCTTACAACTTTGATATCTTGGCTCAATTAGCCAATACACCGGCCCGGCTGTCAATCTTCGAGCTCTTGCGCCTCTCCAAAGAGACTCGGGAAACTCTGAGTGAAGCTCTCATGCAGGCAGAAACCTGTCTAGCCCTTCTAAAGAAGCCGAAAGCAGAGCCAGTCTTTTGCCTCCATTGTCATAGTATGTTGGAGTTAATTCCAAACATTACCTTCACACAGGATGACATGCTGATGGAAGACAATAGGCACGACCATCCTCTATACTATACATGATATGTTGACTCGATGAAAGTCGATCATATTCTGATAGATCCAGGGTCTGCTCTCAGCATCATGCCGAAGACAATGTTAGATGCATTGAAGATTCCAGTGCATAGTCATTCTAGTATAATCACCACCATCCTTGGGTTCAATCAAGGAAGAAGTGAACCTCTGGGAAAGATTCGCCTAAAACTCCAAATAGGCATTCTCCGCACAAAGGTGACCTTCTACATCATTGACAACCATGGTTGTTCTTATAATGCTCTGTTGGGGAGACCATTCCTATATGAACATAATATTGTTCCTTCGACTCTCCATCAATATTTCAAATATGTCGATGACAATAGAAAGGTTCAAAAGGAGGTTACTGATCTCTATCCGTTCAAAGGTGTCAAAGCATACTGCAACGATGCTCGTATGTACAAAGATGAGTTTATAAAAGTTGTACTGGCTCTGGACACTGAAAAAAAACAAGAAGCAGTGCCTAATGACACTCTCATCATACCTGTCAAAGGACGTGTTTTTCGTCCTCAATCCTCCAAACCACTGGCTATTCACTTGCCAGTCCAAAAGCAACCAATTGATGGTGGTCAGGATCAAAAGGAGCTCACCTCTTCTGAGCCACTTGTTATTGACTTACATCGTAACAAGAAAAAAAGGCAGCTCACATCTTCTGAGCCACTTGTTATTGATTTATCTCATAACAATGATAAAAGGGAGCTCACCACTTCTGAGCCGCTTGTTATTGACCTCCGTCGTAACAAGGCTAATCCTCCTCCACGTTCTTCTTCTCCCCCTCTTGTAATCAATCTGACCAAGCCTGCTAAGGCTAAAGGTCCTGCTGTAAATACAGATGTACAAATCAATGAAAAAGCATCTACTTTCCAGTATAATGATGTCATTTATCATGCTAAGTGCTATTTGGATATGTTAGATAGCTTTCAGTCATTTACAATGGGAGTTGTACAATCTCTTCAAATAGAAGTCTTATTCGAACATCCAAATGATTCATATCGTATTGTTCCCGCTCGAAAGAAAGGCGAGAGTCCAATACTTTTTAGTAAAGGACCAGAACAACAATTTAACTATACGGATGATAGCAAAAGTAACGATATGGGGCATCTTCAACTTCGTCGTTACAGTCAACAATCAAAAGACATCATCCGAAAGATGGGTTATGACTTCAAAAATGGCCTCAACTACGGTAAAGGTAGAAGAACTCATATACGTACCGCTGTTCCGAAAGGAAAGTCAGAGATGTACTATAGCAGGACCAAAAGAGGTCTCAGATATTCTTCACCTCCGATATTATCCCTAGCATTCTCTGAATCCGATAACGAAGAGCGCTCTAATTCTTCTGATTCCAGATCATGGGATTCTGACACCAGAATCGGTCAAGTTTATCGATTGATCGTATCGTCTAACATGGTCTCTATCGAACTTCTAGAAGGCTGTGACGAGGATGTTGAAGAAAATCCCGAAACAGATCCCTGGGCTCAACGAATGGATACCCAATGGGAACTCCGATTCGAACAACGAAAACCTCCTACCGAAGATCAATTAGTTCAAATTAATGTAGGAGAGAGCGTATCACCTCGTCCAATATTCATCAGCAAGAACCTCCCAGAGGCAGATAAGCAAGAATTAATTCTTCTTATTCAAGAATACATCGATGTCTTTGCCTGAAGCTATGAAGACATGCCAAGTCTTGATCCCAAAGTTGCTACTCACAAATTGAACATCCTGCCTAATGCAAAATCGGTCAAACAACAACAACGGCATTTCAAGCCAGAAATGATGGATGCCATCGACGATGAAGTCAAGAAGCTTATAGCTTGTGGCTTTATTCGAGAAGAACAGCATCCTGATTGGGCAGCCAATGTCGTTCCAGTTCTAAAGAAAACAAGAAAAGTTCGAGTTTGTATCGACTTTTGGGATCTTAATGAAGCCTGTCCAAAAGATGAATTTTCTCTCCCTATCATGGACGTCATGATTGACAACACCTGTGGGTTCGAAAGAATATCTTTCATGGATGGATTCTTCGGATACAATCAGATTCGGATGAATCCTGAATATGAAAAACATACTTCTTTCTGCACTCCTCGCGGAGTCTACTGCTATACTGTAATGCCATTTGGTCTCAAGAACGCTGGTGCAACTTACCAACGAGCTATAAGTACCATCTTTCGAGATCATCTGTGCAAGACCGTCGAGTGCTACGTCGACGATATTGCCGTCAAGAGTCGTCTAAAGGAAGATCACATCCAAGACTTGAGAACTATCTTTAACCTCATGCGCCAACATCAACTCAAAATGAATCCTACCAAGTCATTCTTGGGTGTCTCTAGTGGCAAATTTCTCGGCTTCGTTATTACCTCTAAGGGTATACATGTAGATCCCGAGAAGATCAAAGCCATTCAAGAGATGCGTCATCCATGCAACCTAAAAGAGCTACGAGGATTCCAAGGTCGACTTGCGTACATCATGAGATTTATTTCGAAACTGTCTAGACGCTGCAGACCATTTACTCAGCTAATGAAGAAGGGTGTATCTTTCATTTGGACTGAAGAATGTCAACAAGCATTCAATGACATAAAGCGATATCTCATGAACCCACCAGTCTTGGTGCCACCGATTTCAGGCATACCGTTCTTAATGTATGTCCATGATATGGATCATTTATTGGGTGCTTTACTTGCCCAAAAGAACAAAGAAGGTTACGAACAGGCCATCTATTATCTCAGTCGTACTATAATTGGTGCCGAACACCGTTATAATCCGGTCGAAAAAGAATGCTTAGCTCTTATGTTTGTTGTTCAAAAGACGAGGCATTACATCATTGGCCAAACTATTCATGTCATATCCCGAGTTAATCCTCTTCGGGTACTGATGAAGAAACCCAGCACACTCAATTCTCGGCTGGCTATATGGTCCATTCTGCTAGCCCAATATGACATGGTATATGTTCCTCAAAAGTCTGTCAAATGTCAAGCACTGGCGAATTTCTTAGCAGCTCATCCTGTTCCAGAGACATCTAAACTCTATGATGAAATTCCAGACGAGACATTGGAATCAAATATGATCTCTGAAGAATTTTCTACTTGGCATCTATTCTTTGACGATGCATCCAGGATTGGACCCAATGATGCCATTGTTGCAGGAGTTAGAGTTGTCCTTGTTTCTCCAGACGGGTCAGCTATTCAAAGAGCCTATTCCTTAGATGAACCTTGCTCCAACAACGTAGCAAAATATAATGCTCTACTCATCGGTCTTCAGTTAGCTAAACAACTGGACGTCGAGTATCTTGAAGTTTATGGCGACTCTAAGCTGGTTGTTAACCAGGTTAGAGGAACCTATGAAGTTTGCCATCAAGATCTAGTGCCTTACTATGAAGCGACAATCAGCATGGCTACATCATTCAAAGCCTTCTTCATCGAATATGTCCGTCGAGCTTGCAACACTGAAGCCGATGCTTTAGCTAATCTTATAGCAGTCTTAGCCATCCTTATCAAAAGACAGCAGGTGGTGGTTATCTCTAATCGGGAATTGTTCTGCATCAAAAACAATCATAATATTGAGTTCAGTAATCTTACTGAAGCAAATGTTATCAGTGAAGATTGAAGAACTCCTTTCATCGACTTCGTAGTTCATGACATACTTTCTGAAGATCCTAAGGAGGCTACGAGTATTCGTCGGCGGTCTCTGCGATTCTATTACAACCAGACCACCAAAACTCATTACCAGCAAACTTATGACGGTCTACTCTTGCGCTATCTTGCGGGTGATAAAGCGAAGCAAGTATTGCGTGAAGCTCACGACGGTGTCTGTGGAGCACATCAACCCGGTCCTAAGCTACAGGATCGTATCCGACGCATGGGTTACTACTGGCCCTCTATGGTATCTGATGCCATCGAATATGCAAGGAAATGTCGAGCTTGTCAAATCCATACAGATTTCATTCATCAACCATCAGAATTCCTTTATCCGACTGCTGCTTCCTGGCCTTTTGAAGCTTGGGGCATGGACGTTATAGGTCCCATCAGTCCTCTTTCTTCTAGGGGACATCGGTTCATACCGGCAATAACCGACTACTTCTCCAAATGGGCCAAAGCTATACCCTTGGCTGAAGTCAAAACCAGCAGTGTCATCAACTTTATCAAACACCATGTCATCTATAGATTTGGTGTACCTCAAAGAATCATCCATGACAACGGACCTCAATTCATCAGCCAAAAGTTCATAAGGTTCTGTGACGATCATCGGATTGATAATGTCGCTTCGACAGCCTACAATCCTGCTGCTAATGGCATAGCTGAAGCTTTCAACAAGACTATCATCAAGCTCCTAAAAAAGTTTGTGTCTACTAACAAACGAAACTAGAGTAAAAAGCTTGGAGAATGTCTTTGGGCCTACCGTACTATGGTCCGCAACCCTACAGGCTGTACACCCTTCTCTTTGGTGTACGGCTGTGAAGCAGTTCTATCCTTGGAACTTTAAATTTCGTCTTTGAGGATTGCCATCGCCAATGAACTCACTACAGAGAACAACGGCCTTCTACGACTCCAAGAATTAGAAGCGCTTGACAAGAAACGGATATTGGCTCAACATCATATTGAGTTATACCAAGCCCGCATCTCAAAGACTTTCAACCGCAAAGTTAAAGTCAGAACCTTTCAAAAAGGAGAGCTCGTTCTAACAGTCAGACGTCCCATGACTATGACTCACATGAGCAAAGGCAAATTTGATGCAAAGTGGGAAGGTCCTTATATCGTGAGCAAAGTCTTCTCAAATGGAGCCTATCAACTCACAGAGCTAGACGGTCGAGTTACAATGATGCCTATCAATGGCAAGTTCCTAAAAAAGTATTATGTATAAATATAAAAGACATTGCTTGTAATCATCAGACAAGTTCATAAATAAAATTCAATTTTATTTCATTATGAATGATAGTACATAATATCAAGGAAGGTTACTATCATCCTTCTCAAAATTGGGACACGGGCTACTGCCGTCCTTATCGAAGACATAGTCGGCAAAAGAGCAGAGAACATTCTTGCTTGAACCTACTAGGAACTTGCAAGCAGCTATCCTCATGGCTTATTCTTCTTCTTCAGTCTTCCCTGGTTCAAGAAGGACGTCTAAAATATCCCTTGGCGGCTTGGGTGCAGATGAACCTTCGCCTGCCTCTGTCTGCTTTGGCTGGGCCGGCTCGACTGGACGTTCTTCTGTAACCGCTTCAACCTTTGAGGCGATCTCAGCCTTCTTGGATGCATCTCCAGACGACATCTTTATGTTGAAAAGTGAAATTGATCAGTCTATCTGATTTTCTGTTCTATTTATAGACTGAGATTCGTAAGACAACGAAGCGACACATTCATCCGACGGTTCGCCTGTTCATTACACTCATCTGACGGTTCGTCCGTTCATCCGTTCATCATATTCATCCGACGGTTCGCCCGTTCATTTATCCGACAGTTCATCCGTTCGTTCCATCCATCCGATGGTTCATCCGTTCATTCCATTCATCTGACGGTCCACCCATTCATTACATTCACCTGACGGTTCACCCGTTCATTTAATTTATTTGAAGATTCATCCGTTCATCCTGACGATTCATTTTGTTCACACATTTTGACGAATCATCCATTTTATTCATATCAGCAACTTGCCATCATTGATTAAGTTGTCTACGAAAATAATGATATTCAACAAATTATATTCTGCCATGTCCACATTACCTCTGAGCAGATATAATGAATATAATTATTTTCCAAAATCAAGAAATATATTATGTCTTGCACCTCTGAATATATTTTCTATCGCTATTATTTATATCTGAATAAGATATGCAATAAATAATAGAGCCACAAAGAAAATGTCTTTTTATTGATCAAAATTGAAAGACATTACAAAATTACATGTCACAAAAATTGAAGATACAAAAAGTCTTTTTCATTCCGCTGGCAGGGTCATCAAGTTAGTCATCTGCTGCTTTAAAGTTTGCAATCGCTCCTCACGAGAGTCCATCACTCGCTTCCTAGCTTCCTCCATCCTAGACTTATCGTCGAAAGACGACATGGTTACTAATTTGTGAGAGATTTCAGCTTGATGAGTTGCGACATACTCATCTCTTTCCTGAGTCAGAGCGTCCAGTTGTTGAACTGCAGCCTGATGTTGTGTGGCCTCATCCTCCAGAGCAAGCTGAACAAGTCTCAGCTCTTCTTGAAGACGGACAGATTCTGCTTGTAGCTCAGCAACTTTCCTCTCATTCTCTTCAGCAACAGATGCTATTGTTTCCACTTAGAAATTATACTCAGCAGACTTAGTAGAGAAAGTGTCCAAGAGAACTTAGAGATCAACCTTCACAACTGCAACCTCTTGTGACATCTTCTCAAATTCAGCCTGTAGCAAGGGCTCCATCTCCCCCGTATTAAGCTCTTTGTAGATTCTAATCGATGTCTCCAGCTCATCTAATATATGTTCAAGAAAAATAGCCCGAGCTTCATCACCTTGACTGCGGATGACATTGATCAGATAAGAGGTTGGACATCTAACTGTAGAGAAACCAGCATCTTCTTTCTCTATTACCCTATCTACCAAGGGTCGCAACGAATTAAAGAAAAGGTTGGTGAAGGAGCTAATGATAAATCGGTTAGTAGCCAAAGCACCAGGTGTAGCGGCTACTCCCATTGACGACGAAGCAGCAGGTGCCTGGGATAGACGTTCAGCTTTTTGTACATGAATGTAGGGCTCTATGGATAGAGGAGCCATCATGGAGCTAGCTGCCCCTCCCAGATGTTCTTCTGCAAAATCAAATGAACCTTATCATTTTTTGTTGTTGTCATTAGCAACTAATTAAAAAGGATCAAAAGTAGAGGCAATCTTACCATGGCTTGGTCCAGCGATAAGTCTGTCATCTGCTGGTACAGGTTCCACCCTCGCAGAAGTAGCCTCAGACATTACTGCCTGGCTACTACCCACCTCAGAGCCGCCCGAAATAGGTCTGCTACCACTAGCTATCGCCGTTATTGGCACTATGTCTGTACATGCGGAAGGAATTGGGGATGATTTGATTTTTGCATAGATAAAAGAAATATATAGATGTCAGCCATTTAATCTGTGAAAAGAAGATTGATAATCTCATTCAATACCTTTGGGACCAGCAATAGTAGTTTCCTCAGGTGCTACTTCTTCACCCGCACTCTTTTCTGGAGACACATGCACCTCAACATCCTCTTCAGGATTCGGCACATCATCAACAGCTTTTGGGGATACATGGACATTAGCGTCCTCTTCTGGATTTAAAGTATCATCAACAACTTCTGTTGATGCATCTTCATTACTTATACTGTCCTCCGGTGCTTCTTCGCTGTCAGTTGCGATGGCCGGATCTACATCATCCTGCAAGCCGAAGTCGTAATCATTCAATGCATCGATCATTAAACGATCTTCTTCTTCACGGAGTATTCCTGGTGTGGCAGGAAGCTGTGTGGTCTCTACTGCAAGTGTAGAAGATCGCACCACTTCATCCTCTTTTTCCACGGCTTCTTCCATGGTCTCTACAGCCTCATCCCTCCTTTCTGGACTGAAAGCTTCAGGTTCAGGGGCGGGTATAGGAGATGACATTGTAACTCCAGCAATAGCACTAGCCACGACCGATGACATAGGTCGAGGAGTGACTACCTTCTTTCTCTGGAAGACTATTTTCTTTGTATGTAGAGGTCTCTCTGGACTATCTACATCTATAATATTATCTTGTCTTTGGATAGAGGTCGGGGTCGCCGCCTCTTCTCTTTGAATTAATTCGGCCTGCTGCCGAGATTGTGATCGGGTCGTGACCCTTTCTGAAGGTTCCACGACAAGCCTCTTCTTCGCAACCGGAGAAGAAGATTCCTCTATTCTTCTCTTCCTCTCCTTGGCTGGAGATCTGACAACCTTTAAGGAGATGCGCCATGGCTCGTTAACTTCTTATGGGAAGTTGGCCTCCCTAGAACCTTCCAACGGTACATCGGTCGGTTCACGCTCTTCCTCGTTGCCCGGAGCTAACACAACCGTTGCTCCTTTCTTCAATCTAGTTGCTGTCGCGAAGCAGTCGACGAGACTAAAGTTTTCGGCAAAGGTATTCGCCGATGTATAGAAGATTGAATATATGTACAGCATCAGCGGGACATGGTCGTTCTTTGTCGGCATCGAGAACATTATTCTGGTATCTCGAGCATTATAATAAGCCCATACCCGGGCTCCATCAATCAGATAGCCTTTTTTTTGCAGGCACGTTATGGCGTTACCCATGTGGAATTGGTCGTAGCCGAATTGACGGGCAAAGCGGCTGGAAAGATATGGTTCCAAATAACATTCATCTTTAAATCTATAAATCAGGTGTGACGGCCTAATTGTCTTCAGCCAATCAAACATTGCACGACCCAAAGGCTGCCTCCCAAGATCAACCAGATTTGTGACATATGTTCATAGCCAGTTGGAGGGAGAACACAATAGAAATTCTACCCTTTCCCGAGATTCAGAGCTCGTCTGCAATCTCTTAGGCTAGTATATATCCATTTGCTTCTGGAGAATCTCCATAAGAAGCTGTTGCCTATCGCTTCCATGTCAGGATTCATCAATGAAGGATAGTGCAGAAGCAACCATCCGAACAAATAAGTGTAGGGAAGCTCCAACCGAGGTAAGTTCCCTTTCTCGCCTTTCTCCTTGAGCATTAAATCAAAAAAAGACGAAGACCCGCATTCACTCTGCAGGTCATCGCCGATAGCAGATCCATCCGGTAGCCAGAGACTAAACGGACGGCAGCAAAGAGCACGCCGCGATGGAAACGATCAACGGCGCTCGCTCCAGGGACGACGAATCGTCGAAGCCAGTAGGTGAGGAAACCTGCCAGCTGGGCTTCCTTTGACATGGGCCTATAGCCCATTCTCATGAAACTTTCAATAATATCTCCTGTCTTGAAAGGAGGATATTGAAGTTCATTATCAACCTTGATGTCCATTTCCTTATTTTCCTCCATCAATCCTATTACCTCACTATGGCTGAGTGGTTTAAAGAAGGTAGGGTTGCACATATCGTGCTCCTTAATCTTTTTCTTCATGATGTGGTTAAGAAAGAGATAGGACAACCACTTTGACGAGTAGCAAGTGCCAGAGGAACCACTCTTGTAATACATGGAGCAAATCTTATAGTGGCACAGCAGTTCTTCAAAAACGGCCACCATATCAGCATTTTCTCGTCGAAGTCGGTCCAACTCATCATTAGTTGGAACAAATTCTTCATAGGGGAAGTCTCCCATTGGTAAGCTCGAGATATACTTCATCTCATGAAGAGCTAGTCCAATCTCTCCACAGGGCATCATGAAAGTCCCTGTCCTAAAATTGTACCTCTCCGCCAAAGCGAGAAACAGATGAGGGTTTGGGTGGAATCCATATACGGTAGAGTATACCGCCTGGTACAGCTCAATCTCCTTGAGCTTCTCTTCGAACTGAGCCAATATCCAATTGGCTATGCAGTTCCATCTTTTGTTATCTGGATTCACCAGACCTGTCAATTGGATGTCCTGATCCGAATATCTTCCCTCAACCTTTACAAATTCATTCGCAAAGATTGGCGTCCTAACCGGCAGCAGCAGGGTGGACTTCTCTGGTGGGATACAGCCGGACTTCAATCCTCTGAGCAAGGAGCTGTGACGCTCAGAGGAGCTATAGAACATATCTTTATTATTCGACCCCTTCTTCACACAAATATTTTATGTTCTGGCTTGCTGGAGAGGAGTAATATCCCAGTCCATCCTCCTGGAATAGCTGGCATGAGCATAGCGAGATAAAAGAAGGCACCTGGCAATGTCTGTTAACAGTATTCTTTTCTCGCCTCTCTGAAAGAGTCTTTGTTCAACTCGAGGCCTTGGCTGAGAACTCTTATCAAGAGCCTCACCAAATAGAAACAGAGGCTTCTTATGAGTAACAACGTCAGCAGTTTGTAAAGGCTGCCCGTTCATCAGACTTAGCAAGGTTTTATTGTCCTGTGCTATTAGAATGGCCTGTCGGAAAGATGGCAGGGCATACTGAGGAAATATCACATGGCACAAATCCTCCTTAAATTCTGGCTCAGCTAAAGTCCCTGCAAAGACTTCATAATTCGGGTCTTCCCTGAGGTTGACTGCATCAAACAAAGAGACAGAATTCAGTACATGTAAAATCAAAGATTTTGTTCAAAAGATTAGCAAATTATGCAAGCATCAGATTACGCTATGTGCATGGCATCAGATTGCGCTAATGCAGTCTACATGCACAAAATATCCAGTTGCGCTAATACATCTACTTGTGCAAGTCATCAGATTGTGCTGAGCAACTTGAGTAAAGCATCAGTTTGCGCTGGACAGACTTGCACAAATCGGAAGATTGTGCTGAACATTTACCAGAGCTTTCCACCAATTGTGCAAAAAAATAGTTTTCATAAAAATGAAAACTATTGTGTTCGTGCAACCAAGACCCTAAACAGGGCGGCACAATTCCATCAAATCTCTAAAAAGAGATTCGACAATGTCAAAGAACCCTAAAAAGGGTGTTTTTGATCGAAATCCATCGACTACCTTGCAGCGCAGGGTGACCGACTTCGTGACGAGAAATGCGAGATGCAGCCCGAGTCGAAGACTCAGTGGGGGCTTTGCCCTTCTCGGCGGCGGAGCGTTTCGGGGCCATTGATGTCGACGAAGAAGAAGGAGAATAGTCGAAAATGGCACAGGAGTTTTTTCTCTCTCGAACGTTTGGAAACAAGTAAAGAATGACAGAAAGAAGAATGAGAACTATTTATAGTTTTTCGAAAGTAACAGATGCCTCAGATTGCGCCAAAAAAATAGGAACTAATTCTTCTAATTGTGCAGACAGGGCATTACTTGCGCAACTTGATTTTAAAATCAAAATTCAAAGTATTTTGAAGCTTTGAATATTTTCAAACTTTGAAAACTTTGAAGGGGGTCTTGTAGGTCCTAAAAATCAAGTTGCACCCATCAACAAAGCAAGGAAAATCAAATTCTGCATCCTTCAAATGAACTGCGCAGGAGATAGATTGCGCAACACCTCAACTGCGCAGGCTGAACTATGCACTCATCCAAGTGCGCTAGTTGACGTGGCCTCGTCATCATTATCTGTCACGACCCGCACACTAGAGTAAGGACACGAGACGTGGGTACGTCCAGCCTACGCCGCAGTGTCGGCGGTAGAACGCTGTCCTAGGTCAAACACCTAATAATATAAAGGTACATGTACAGTATATACTCTCCGAATGGAGGTGACATAGCAGATACAGCCTCAATCACAACTAAGGTAGAGCGAGATAAAAGATAGGTAAAACATGAAATCCAAAAGAGATACAGCAGATAGAAGTCTAAATGTCTAAGATACACAAACCCAGAAAACATCTCAAAGCTCAATACAATAATGCATAGAATAAATACAACTCAGTACAACTGAAATAACTAACTATACAACCTCTACTGTGTCTCCTCTAGGCTAGCAGGCAACCTCCAGGCTATCTGTAAAATTTATCAACAGGTCCAGTCAGGACAGGAACGAGCACATCTCATCTAGAAAACCCAAGTAAATGACAGAGAACTATAAAGCAGTTATAGACAGTTGTATTGATGAAAATGGCAGTTTATATTCAGGTGATGGTAAGAAAGATAGATAAAGTGCAAGGAAAGTAAATAACTAAACAAGAGAAGAATCATAGCAATGAAGACTGTAAAAATAGAACTAGCTGAACCAGGATAATATGAAATAAACTCCAGACAGCAATGTAGACAAGTGTAACTCCAATGTAAGTCCAGTACAGGATGAATCTAATACAAGATGAATCCAGTAAGGGACGATTCCAGTTATAGTGATCAATGATTCCAGGGTGAGTCCAGCCTATACTCTAGCAGTGTGTTTTAAAATACCGAGTTTGACATGTAAACGGCTGTAGGTAATACGGCACATCACACACCTGGCCGGGTGTGAGATGGCTATCATTCCAGTAGATTCCAGTTGGGAGATTCCAGATTGGGGTATGTCTACATGTCTTACTCTAGTATTTCCCCTCCCAGCAAGTGAATCCAGAAATCTGACACAATGATTCAAGATGAGTCCAGCCAAAATATAATGATACCAGTAAATGATTCCAGTAAATGATTCCAGTTAAATGATTCCAGTAGGTGATTCCAGTAATAGAAGCCAGGGATGATGATACCAGTAATAGAGGCCAGAAAATAAAAGTGTGTCGTATACATGAATCTAGAAATATCCACACGTGTTGTAACAGAGAATCGCAAACAACTAACTAGAACTGAAGTACAGTAATTGACAAGTAAATGAGAGAACTATCAGAGACTGTACTCGCCTGATGTCTGAATGTCCAAAGTAAATATACTGTCCGATGAGAGGTGTCTGGCTCCTAATCAGAACAGCACAAGTCACAACAAGTCCAAAATGACAATATGAAGTTCTACTATGCATTCTACATGATTCTAGGTCAATTTAGACCAAAGTCAACTCTTGGTCAACTTGGTCAACCCTGAAAGTCAAACCTAGGTCAACTATGGTCAAACTAGGTCTAACAAGTCTAAATTAGGTCAAACAAGTTATTCTAGGTCTAAACAAACTAAGTATATGCAAATCAAGTATCCAAGATAGCTACTAACTCATAGCCTAAGTCACTTGCTAAACCAAGCACAAAACTAAACCATAAGCTAACAAGGCACACAAACTTAGTCATATAATGTATATATATTATTCACATTCACATATTCATATACATAGATATATATAGGAAAGCTATATATATAGGCACATACATACATACATATATATATATTATATATTTTTTTTTATATAAATATATATATATATATATATATATATATATATAGAGAGAGAGAGAGAGAGAGAAAGAAAGGTAAAAGAGTAAGTGAGTATGTGTGTGTTTGGCATGTGTGTGAAAGGATATGTGTTAATGTTCTAAAATTTAGTGATAGGTAGGTGTATGTGACATGGGATACATGATGTCAAAGGGTGTATGAATGCATGTGTGTAAAAGATTATAGGTCAACTCAGTTTATAGAAATACATACATACATACTTACCTTGTATACATGCATACATACATATCATGTATATTATATTTACATGATACATACATGTATACTTGTATTATATTATACTTATATTCATGCATATTAGATACTTGTATTTATATTAACATATTACAAATATTCATTTTATTCATGCATCTATGCATTACCTACATCTTTTATACATATGTATACATTGTATATTCATATCATTTCATACATTAACATAGAGACATACAAACATACACACATCATATATTTTATACCTTGCATTACCTACATATCATGTTATATATTATCATTCATTCCTTTCATATATTACATTATATATTACCTATATACATGTATTTCCTCCATTCATTCATGCTTGCATCATATACTCTACATTACCATACATGTTATCATTATATATTGTATTACAATATTTATACATTATGCATTCATATCTATCATTACATATATATCTTGCATTCATATCTAGCATTCATTATATACTTTCATGCATACATTGTATATCATTTTTTCATTCATGCATTGCTTATATGCATTATATTAATAGCATTCCTACATGCTTGCATTCAACCATATATATAAATTAATGTAAAGAGAATATATATCATATATATATCATTTTATTCATCTAACATATCATGCATTACATACTCTATATTCATTTAATATCCATACTACATAGGCTCATAGGTTACACAAAATGCATATATCGTATAGTCACTCTTCTACTTAAAACCAATACTGTACCAATTGGGCATTCATTAAATTCTTGGATTAAAGTATGTTGTAGCTCTTCGTGTTAGCTTTCCGAAACTTTAAATGGATCGCATTTTCGTGTCCGGAAGCTCCCGAAATCGCGAAAATATCGAAACACGTTCGTCTTTCTTACAGCTGACACTCAAATAATTCTACAGAAAGTTACAGAAAGAATTTGGCTTATTAAATATATATTTGGAAAGCTAACTTCGTTACGTTTCTTTTAAAAAAACGGGAGATAAATCAGAGTTCTAAGCTAAAAGTTATGACATTTCTAAGTTGCTATTGCTACTAAAAACGTGGATAAATATTATGACGAATTTAGGTAGTTTGAGACAAAAGAAACACAAGTATATAACATAATATATCAAGAACTCACTCTCTACACTAATATATATATATATATATGAGACACTATAGAACACATCTCCTATACAAAAATATGAGATTAAACATGTAATAATTCATTCATACATAACACCAACACATAGTGTGTCCAAATTTAGGGTTTTTTCACATGGACACAACCACAACACAAAGGACACTCCTATGACCTCCAAATAGACACGAAATGGACACAAATGGAGATATAACCATGGGGGTCATTCTTATGGGTTCAAAATAGACCTATATGCATGAAGAAATGAAAATAAGAAAGGATTTATACCTCCCGGTAGATCGAATCGAAGAAAAGCCTTCCCGGAGCGACACCGACACGTAGAGATTCCAAAAGGACACGAACGAGCTCCGAATCCTCCCAAACTTGGGTAGCTTCCTCCATGGCTAGAATGGAGAAGGAAAGAAGAAGATTTGGTAGCGAAATGGAAGGATTTGGTAGAGAAATTGCTAGGGATTGCTCTCTAGAAATTTGGGGAAGAACAAGAAAGAGTGTGGATGTGAATAATGAAATAAACTTGAGCCTATCCTCTCCCAAAGTGGCTAGCCATATGGGGCTATTTGTCCTATTATGGTAAGGTCCAAAATGCCCCCACTAACCTATTCTATTAGTATTAGGAAAGGGCTAATTGGTTGGGGCTAAATTAGTCATTCTAAAGTCTCTAATCACACTAACCTTATCCATAATAATTAGTCTAACCTCTAACTAAAATATTTCTATCATGTGGGCCATGGCTAACTAATGTGGGGGTCCATTAAAGTCAACACTACCCCCGGGTCCCCGTTTTCAAGTCGGATTGAGCTGAAATTCGAACCCGACTCAAATAATCCCAAAACAGTATCATAAATAATAAAATAAGTTTCAAAAAATATTTCAAAAATACAAAATGAAAAAATACCCCTGTTCCTAAAAACTAGGGGTGACAAATTCCTCGAAATTAAAACCAAACAATAGTAAAATGTCAAAATCATAAGTCATAATTTTAAATAGTTTAAAAATGATTAAAAATCACCAAAAATCATAATATGAAATAATAATCAATAAATAATAATTATAATTATAAAATTACAAAATTACCCTCATCTGGAAAACTGGGTGTTATATTATCTGATAGAGAATCAGATCTTCTGACAGCTGACAGCCCGAAGAACGAGGAAACTGTTCGTTTCTCGTGCAGCACAGCACTCGAGGACAGCTGTACATACAGCACAAGCTACCAGCCCAATCGAAGCGTAATCTGCCAGACTCTCTACAGCACAATTCAATCTAGCACAGTCTGAAGCTAGCACAATTCATGTGGCACACTCCATCAAGACAACTGACAATTTATACGTGGCCTATATGCCATTAATTTTTTACCATGTGGCAACCGTCTGTGCACGACCAAGCGCATTTCAATCAAACAATGCCAAACGTCACATACAGGTGGTCCATGATCGAGTAACTGCCAGCGCAGTTCGTTGCTTGCGCAGTCCAATGTCTGCACAATCCATCTTGCACAATTCAGAATAACTAAAAATTAGTTATTTCCAGAACTCTATAAATAGAGTTTCAAGTCTTCATTATCAAGCCTAGATCATCCCAGATCAGATCAGAGATCATTCAAGTCATCACTAGAGATCACGAGTTCTTGCCAAAGTGCTGCTGCATTCTTCAGAGGCTACCATCTTCAAAGTTCACATCGTCCAAGGGATAAAGTGATCATCTTCAGATCGGATTCCTATAGTTGTACTTTCCCAGAATTCTTATAATTTTCTTACAAAGTTTGTGAAATAAAGATCAACTTTTGTTTTTGTAAACAGTGTGCACTGATATTACTAATTCACACACACTCATACACTACTGCTACATACTGAATTCTGAGAGCATAATGTACACACACATGTAGGAACCTGACACTATAGCCTATGTTCTGATATCCCATACATATTGCCCCTAAAAACTTGAGAATCTATGCTGAAATCCACACACACACACACACACACACACTTTTGAGCTGCTACACTAATTTTTATATTACACTATTATATACACACACTGTTAGCACACCCACACACACATTTGAAACACACACACATGCACATGTATATGTCACTCTCTCTATCTTTCTATATGTATAAATATATATATTGTATCCCTAAATTGCTGGATGAATATGTAATATGTATATACATATATAAATGTATTGCCTATATGATTAGTCTATATGTGGATGTGGTAATTGAATATGTGTGCATGCCTGTTTGCCATTGATTATAAAAGAACAGAACAATTATATCGGAGGACTGGACTTTTACTTCACAATACAAACTCGCTCGTACAAAGAAAGCCTAGGGACGAAAACTTAGGTACAGCAATCTAAGTATAATTGTTTAGTTTTTCTGGGGAGTGGCGGTAGAGGCTCGGGAAAGCGACGTCAGCTCTGCCTTACTCCTTGGACGATCGAATGTAGCCTTGGCTCTGGTGAGGAAATGCTCTTGGACGTGTGGGAAGACTCCCTTGCGCCTTCGGTTGCTAGATCTCTGGATGTCTCTGTAATTCTCTCTCTTTTTTTTTGCCCTCTCTACAAGGGAATGACACCTTGCTATTTATAGGAATGGGGTGTAATCATTAGGGTTTGCCAATGATTGCCTCCTTGAGAAGTTGGTGGTTGAGGATCAATTAATCTGGGCCATTAATTCTGATTGTAGCAAATCTAGGAAATTAATGTGGATTGCATCAAATCTCTGTGGGCAATTAATGTTGATTACCATAAATCTTTGTGATATGCAGCCGTCACTTCGGATCTCCTGCCACATGTTCACTCCACTTGATTGCAATAAATTTGACTTGATCCGGATAATTATGATAATTACACTGAATCTGAATGAATAAATCTTGATTGATTTGGTGTCGCATGTCCTAATCTTACTATGTTGCGAGCGAGGAAAACTGATCTTCTGCCACGTGTCCTAGCCGCGGGCTACAGGAACAGAATGTCTTGACAGAGCCGCATAAAGGTGACAGCCGCATGAGTATGGCCTATGAAATCTGAGCCGCATGAGAGTAGTTTCCGCTGAGCCGCATAAACCTGGCCATGTGTTAAGGCTGCATAAGTGTGGCATCTCAGCATTTGAGCCGCATGGAGATGGTCCCTATTATCCGAGCCGCATGAGAATACTGGCCGCATAGGGTAGCTTCTCAGGACGTGAGCCGCATGAAGATGACCCCCATGATCCGAGCCGCATGAGGATACTGGCTGCATAGGGTGGCTTCTCAGGACGTGAGTCGCATTAAGACGGCCCCCATGATCTAAGCCGCATAAGAATACTGGCCGTATGGGGAGCTTTAGAATTTGATGGATTGTGGCGACTGTAGAAAAAGATTTTCTTCGTTTCCCTAGGCACATGCCATCATGTCAGAGTCTTTATTTTGACTTTATGTCAGGTCTGTCACTTTGTCGAGGCTGTCAGCCGTCAGGGCATTAAAAACGATGATTTGGTTCATGGCCAGTTGTAGAGGAGACTGTTGAGGGCCACGTGGCTCCTTTCTTAGCCGCATGGAGTTATCTGAGCCGCATGAGGCTCCAAAGGTCTTTGAACCGCATGTATGTTTAATAGATTTTCTGAGCCGCATGGGGATCCTTCTGTTGGAGCCGTATAGGCTATTCTTTGTTCTTTTCCATGCTTCTACAAGACCCCCTTCAAAGTTTTCAATTTGCAAAATTGAAATACTTTGAATAAGAATCATGGCTATGTTCATAAGATGTTATTCTAGCCGTATGGACTTCCTGGCCGCATGGACTTCCTGGTATCGGGAGAAAGAATGCCATGGAGCAGCTGGGCTCCCGGGGTATGATGATAAATGATGTGCATGTACTAGAAAACTTAGTACATCAATTGTAGTCAGCAGAGGACATTTGTGGGCCTATTATCCTTGGTGTACCCCGGTTCAGGATACGGATAATAGGACGAGATATTACAAACATACTTACTCAGAGGTAATGAGGACGTGGCAAGCATGAGGGTTTTTTACCGCAGAATCTTCCTACTCAGAGGTAATGAGGACATGGCAGGAGTGGACTCAGCGGAGGATATTTGTGGTCAACAGAGGACATTTGTGGACATATTATCCTTGGCGTACTCCGATTTTGGATACAGATAATAAGTCGAAAGGGAACCAGCATACTTACTCAGAGGTAATGAGGACATGGCAAGCATGAGGGTTTCTTCGATGGAGCCTTCCTACTCAGAGGTAATGAGGACGTGGTAGAAGTGGGCTCCATAAAGGGGTACATAGAACGACTCAGAGGTAATGAGGACATGGAGGTTTTATGTGAGGGGTAATTTATTTTTGGCAGAAATAAGACAACTCAGAAGTAATATCGACGTGGTCGGTTTAGGAATTTTGTGGATCTGTTACCCTTTTTGTGCACCGAGAGTGCGGATAGGATCATGAGAGAGGAGCTCTTTTAGAAGAATAAGTTTAGAGGTATGGTTATACATGACTTACTACCTAAAAGAGTGACCGGAATGTAAGTTCAGAGGCACCTGCGGGTACATAACTCAGCAATCTGGGATATTTGGAGGAAGAATGTAAGTTAAGCGGTACTAGAGGGTACATAACTCAGCAATCTGGGATTTGGTGAATGTGAGTTCAGCGGTACCGGAGGGTACATAACTCAATAATCTAGGATTTGGTGAATATGAGTTCAGCGGTACCAGTGGGTACATAACTCAATAATCTGGGATTTGGTGAATGTGAGTTCAGCGGTACCGGCGGGTACATAACTCAATAATCTGGGATTTGGAGAATGTGAGTTCAGCGGTACCGAAGGGTACATAACTCAACACTCCGGGATTTGGAGAATGTCATTTAGACATAATATTTCTTCAGGAACTTACCGTTGACAGGCAACATGAGCAAGTCTTCATTTTGTTTTGCGAGGCGGTAAGCACCGTTGGAGAATACAGCCTCAATGATAAATGGACCTTCCCATTTTGGCTGGAATTTGTCGGCAGTTTTATGAGTCATAACCATCGGCCTTCGAACTGCTAGAACGAGATCGCCACTTGAAATGTTCTGATTTTAACCTTCTTATTGAAGGCTCCGGAAATGCGTTCTTGGTATAGCTCGAGTCGTTGCTGAGCCAACAGGCGCTTTTCATCTAAGGCCTCTAACTCTTGTAGCCGGCGACGGTAGTGATCGTCCGTCGTCAATTGGTAGGTGAGAGTAACGCGGAGCAAGGGTATTGGAGTCTCCAAAGGGAGAACTGCCTCACTCCAGAGAGAATGGTGTGTTCCCAGTGACCGTTCGGACTGTAGTACGGTAAGCCCATAAGCATTCGTCAAGCTTCTCGTTCCTGTCATGTTTGTTCGATGATACGAACTTTTTGAGCAACTTAATGATGGTTTTGTTGAATGCTTCTGCTAACCCATTTGCTGCAGGATTATATGGCGTCGAAGCAATATTCTGGATGCGGTGCTTGTCGCAGAATCGATAGAAGGCGTGGCTTGCGAACTGCGGACCATTATCGTGGATGATCTTTCAGGATAGTCCAAAGCGATAGATTACGTGATGTTTGAGGAAGCTGATCACGTTTGAAGTCTTTACTTCTGCAAGCGGAACAGCTTCCGCCAATTTGGAGAAGTAATCTGTGATGGCGAGTATGAAGCGATGTCCTTGGGACGAAGGTGGAGTGATTGGACCGATGATATCCATTCCCCATGCTTCTAATGGCCAGGACGCCACTGTCGGATATAGAAATTCGGATGGCTGGTGGATGAAGTCCGCGTGGACTTAGCAGGCTTTGTACTTTCTTGCACAGTCTATCGTATCTGCTACCATCGTGGGCCAGTAGTAGCCCATTCGGCGAAGACAGTCTTGTAATTTTGGGCCAGGCTGATGGGCCCTGCAGATACCGTCATGAGCTTCACGTACGGCTTCTTTGGCTTCTGCGTTTGACAGACATCGAAGCAATAATCTATCGTAGGATCGACGATACAGCATTTTTATCTCTGTATCGTAGAAGAATCTAAGAGAACGCCTTCTGATAGAGGTGGCTTCCTTTGGGTTCTCGGGCAGGATGTCGTAGACTACGAAGTCTATGAATGGTTGTCTCCAGTCTGGTACTTCGTCGATCGTCTGAGCAGAATTACTCGCCATGAATTGAACGTTGTTCTTGGGACAAACCAGTTCATGGCCTATCACGTCCACCAAATGATGAATATGGTTCGGCACTGCTAGGGAAGCGGCAAGGCCTGCTAGGGCATCGGCTTCGATATTTAGGAGTCTGGGGACGTGTTTGATGAAGAAACCTTCAAATGACGAGATGATGTTGATCGCTATTTGGTGATAGAGGATCATGTCTTCATGGCGGACTTCGTATGAACCCCGGATCTGATTGACGATTAACTGTGAATTGCCGTATGCTTCAAGATATTCTACCCCCAGCTCTCTTACAAGTTGGAGGCCAATGACTAAAACATTGTACTCGGCCATATTGTTAGAGCAAGGTTCCGTGAGGGAGTAAGCGCGATTGATCACCAGTCCGGAAGGAGAAACCAGCACCACCCCGACTCCGACGACGATGTTGTCCTTCGGTCCGGTCCTTGAAGCACCATCGAAGAACATTCGCCATATATCATCGTGAGAGGCCGCATGCGAGTCGACGATCTCATCTGGGATTTTTTTATATATTCTGGCCGACTTTGAGCCTGGGTGGGCTGCTAAAAAGTCTGCCAGAGCTTGACCTTTAACAGCCTTTTGCGGGACGAAGATCATATGGTAGGGGGACAGTAATATTGCCCATGTAGCGAGGCGAGAGCTGAGTGCCCCTGGTTTAGTCATGAGGACCCTGAGGGGGTTGACTAGTGATATCACATGTATGGTTTGTCCCGTGATATAGTGTCGTGTCTTTTGAATGGCGAACACTAGGGCGAGGCATTCCTTCTCTACGGCGGTATATCGGTGCTCTGGCCTGATCATCATTCGGCTGAGGTAATATATAGCTTGCTCATGGCCTCTATCATTATTTTCTGCTAGCAGTGCATCGAGGGAATGCTCCATTGCTCGTACATAGAGCAAGAATGGTTTTCCAGCAACCAGGGCTACCAGGACTGGAGGGTTCGATAAATATTCTTTGATGATATCGAAGGCACGCTGGCATTCTTTATCCCATACTAATAAGATGCCCTTCTTCATGAGATGGGTGAATGGCTGACATCGCCCGGAGAGGTTAGAGATAAACTTCCTGATGTAAGCTAACCTCCCTTGAAGGCCTCGGAGTTTTCAGAGATTTCTCGGGGGACTCATCTTCATGATTGCCTTCGTCTTCTCAGGGTCTACGTGGATACCCTGGGAGGTGATGATGAAACCCAAGAACTTCCCACTGGATATGCTCAAGAAGGATTTTGTGGGGTTCATTTTTAAATTGTGTGCTCACATCAGGTCGAACACTGTCCTTAGATCATGCAGATGATCTTCCTTTAGAGCGGCTTTTGACGGCGATGTCGTCAACATAGCATTCTACTATTTTGCACAAGTGGTCTCTAAAGATGATGCTCATAGCTCTCTGATAGGTGGCGCCAGTATTTCTTAAATCGAAAGGCATGAATGTGTAGCAGAACGTGCCTATTAGTGTTCGAAATGATGTATGCTTTTCGTCGTTGGGAGATATCTTGATTTGGTTGTACCCCGAGAAGCCATCCATGAACGACATACGTTCGAAGCCGTAGGTGTTGTTAATCATGATGTCTGTGATAGGGAGGGGAAATAGTTATCTTGCTAGAAGCCCCAGACTTTGCATTGGGCTGACGATTCTTTTTGGAAAGACGTATCGTCATTGGATTGTCGGAGGGATTGAGCTTCTCCGTTTGTGGCTGGCCGACTCTAGGCATTCTAATTGTCAGTGGCTCCGTTGTGGGTCTTGGCACTTGGCTGGACCTTGGCAGTCGGATTATCATTTGCCTTTCTTGTGCCGAGAGGCTGATTGCGTCCTTACGCAGAGCGGCAGTAAGGGGTACGGACTTGCGAGGTTTGCGAGCTTGGAGGTAGATCGTCAGAGGTTCTTCTGATCCTGTGGCTGTCTCAGTTCGAGCTTGCACATCTCCTGTGCCTAGGTGCCTCTTTGACTTTTCGTATAAGCAGGAGTCTGAGTAGTAGGATTCGAACCCTTTAAAGGGATCGATGTCGGCAAATTCTGTCCTCACAAAGCCGTATTTGTCGACATACTTGAAGCACTGGTACAGCATGGAAGGCACGATCATATAATCTTGTATCCAGGGACGCCCCAAGAGGATATTATAGGAAGTATCCGCATCTATGACGTAACAGTTCACTTCTGACTGAAGATCGCCAATTTGGCACTTCAAGCGAACCTTCCCAATCGGGTAGCTCCTGTCCGAATTGAAACCGCTGATGGCGGTGCTTGTTGGCGTCAGGCGATGCATAGGAATACGGAGATGATGTAACAGACCCTTCAGGATGATGCTTATGGAAGAACTAGGATCAATGTGCATCCGATCCACCTTCACGTCACCAATATATCCAGTGTAGTATAACGGACGATCGTGATGATTGGTTTTGATGAGCATATCCTACGACGTAAAGACAATGTTGGGCATCCCTCCTGTGCAAGCGCTGTCTTGGAGATTTGCAGGCGGGCTCTCTTCCGTAAGATTGACCTGAGCTAGATATGCGTCGGCATTCTGGAGTGCATCGCTTAGTGCCACGCGAACATATTTGGAGAGTCTCAGGAGCTCGTATAATGACAATTTGGCCAGTATGTTGGCCAATTGTGCTAAGATGTCAAAGTTGTTGGGCCTCTCTTGCCCATGAGATGCCTCTTTTCGGAGGGATTTGTCAAAGTGAGTCTCCTTCAGCCTAGGCTTGTCAGTCGTCGGAGGTTGAAAAAGTCCCGGAGCGTCAGCAGTAGCCGGCTGATGTTCTTCAGTCGAGTTATCTGGTGTAGGTTGGGATTAAGCACCAGACCGAGTGACGACAGCTGTAGCTTCTTCCACATCTATCGAAATTATGCGGCAGGATCTGACCTTTCTACTCTCCTTCTTGCCAATGAAAGGTGGTGTGGGCCGAGTCACTTCAGGTACCAAGTCCGGATGGACCCACATGACCTCCCCTCGTGATGTGGTGAGGGGTACTAGACCAGCAGTCTGATCTCGAGGAGGTGAAAGATATTGAGTTTCTGTTGGAGGAAAGCTGCCGAATTGTACTGACACCATATTGGCTGCCACGGTCACCTCTTCGAAATCGATGGCCAGCACCTTCGAATCGATGAGATGTTGGACGTATCGTTTTAGTTGGTAGCAGTCGTGTGTAGCATGGTGGACGTAGCGGTGGTAATGACAGTACTTTGGGCTCTCCATTTCTGTCGGCTGAGGTTCCCGTCTTGGTGGGGGGAGCTGAATTCTATCTCCTTGTATGAGCATGTCCAAGATAGGCTTGACATGGCCGTCTTCGAAGGAGTAGGTCATTTGCGGCTATTGTTTGTCTGCCAGTTTTTACTCAGGCTTTTGGACTGTGTCGGCCACCATAGCCTGCTTGCCCTTGTTGTCTCTATTATTGGAGGCGTTACCACCATTGTTGTTCTTGGTATTAGGGTGCTTGCC
Source organism: Iris pallida (assembly GCA_029216955.1). Lineage (NCBI taxonomy): Eukaryota > Viridiplantae > Streptophyta > Magnoliopsida > Asparagales > Iridaceae > Iris > Iris pallida. The sequence goes on from JANAVB010011482.1 coordinate 177,466, forward strand.
CTTGTCCTCTTCCTCCGAGATGTGCAATCCCAGTTGGCGAGCCTTCTTCAACCTGTCTTCGGCGCTAGTGGCACTGATGATGAATGTCTTCCAGTCCTTGAATTGACTTTCACCCATCCAGAGGCTGATTGTTGGGAGCAGTCTCTTTTAGCAAATTTCAATTAAGGAGGAATTCGGATTACCAGACGGCAACTTCATTGCGGTTTGGCGAAACCGCTCAATATAGTTCCTTGTCAGCTCTTTCTCCCCTTGGATGACATCCATGAGGGTGGACATCGTGACATCCTGTCCTACTTCATAGAATCTCTCCAAGAACATGCGCTTGAAGCTGGCGAAAGAGCGTATACAGTTGTCTGGCAGGTTGCGGTACCAGTCGAAGGCGACCCCTTCCAATGCCCCGATGAATAATCGCGTAAGGATGGTATCGTCATGAGGCAGATGGTCGGTTGTGACTTTGAAGTAGGTGATGTACCGACTTGCGGAGGTCTTGCCATCATATGGATTGATGTGGAATGGTTTATACTTTGGTGGAAAGGGAACATCTCTCCATGCAGTGGGATACGGTTGTCGTATCCTGAGGTCTTAGCAGTTTTCTCGGGCATGGAACATGGCTCGGAGCTCCTGGACCTCTCTTCTTGCCTCCCTGGCCTTGTCTGCAGCGGTAGGAGCCGACATTTCAGGAGGATTATTGCCCAGGTTTGGTGCCGCTGAGTTGGACTCCGCATTGACCGCGGGACCCAAGTTTGTTTGGCCAGGCGTCCCTCCTTGTAGAGTAGGGAGGGCTGCTTTGATCTCGTCCACCAATTTGACCAAAGTGTGCAGTATGGCCTCTAGAGTATCGATGCGTTGGCGATCACTGGGACCATCTTGTTCGTAGTTTGTCATGAATGTCGTCCTCACATGAGTAGAAGTGGAAGGGACAGTAGATGACGTGCCCTCCGAATCATATCCCTGTACCGAGAAGTCATCGGGGTATGTGGGAATGTTTTCCTCTGGTTCGAACTCAGAAAGAATAGTACCCCCAGCTTCGGAGCTTGCCTCGTTTTGAGAGTCATGGATGCCCTCGGGGACGTCGGACCCTGTTGTATCTGATGGAAGAGTTATTCCCCCGGGCTCATCTTCTTGGAACATCGAATTATCGGGGATGTTCGAAGGAGTGCTACCCCCAGTTTCGGTGAACCCCAGTGATGTGGATGATGAATCTTCCACTGTAGCAGATTTCATCTTTGAACGGGTACCTTGGAAAACTCCGGTGGTGGACAACCATTTAGACGACAGTTTCGTAGTCACAGTGGTTAAAATCTTCAGGCTGGAAATATTTATCTTCTTTCCTCTTCCATCGGCGGGGATTTTCTGAGTAGAGTTGCAAGAGACGACGGAAGGTGCCTCATCCCCTAAGCTCGGCTGTTGTAATCTTTGGAAGACAGACTGTCGATCTTCTTATACCGTCGTATTGTTACAACAGTAGTAGACAATAATTTGGGTGCAGTGATGTTCGTGGGAGGACTCTTTGCACACCGAGGCCTCTTCTCTTTCCTTGCGCTTATGGAGGATAACCTTACACAAGTCAGATGGGTCTGGAACGACCATGTTTGCTCCCTGGGTTTTGGAAGACTTTTGGGAACCACTCTGTCCATTTGTCGCTGGGGGCTGGACTCGAGTGGTTCTGTACAACTTTCCATCAGAGTCCCGCATAATAGTATGTGGAGCGCTCGGATGGTCAGAGGTCGGGACAGCGGACTAAGCTCGCCAAGCTCGTACTGCCCTAGACTTCTTCACTCTAGTGCGTGAGGGCACATAGTAGGAAGAGTCTAAGTGGTGCTGCTGAGAGTCAGACATATTTTCTCGGGAGCATGAGAGATCAGGACCATAGGAGAGGCGATTGAAGACTGAGCCTGAGCCGCGTGGAGCAGACAGCATGCGGCTGAATCAACAGCCTTCATGCGGCTGGCAATGGTAGCCGCATAGGCTTTCTTCATGTGGCTGGAAGACTCGGCCGCATAAGTCTTCTCCATGCGGCTGGAGATCTTGGCCGCATGGATATTCTGCATGCGGCTGGCAATTTTGGCCGTATGGACATCATTCATGCGGCTGGCAATCTTGGCCGCATGAATATTCAGCCTGCGGCTAGTGCCTTTGTTCGGCCTCTTCCTGGAGCACATAGAATCACTCTTTGCCTCTGCAAGTCCAGTATCGTAGTGCTTTCCTCTGTCGGACTCGGGAACAGCAGAGTCCTCTATGGCTTGAAGTGGGGTCGCACGAGAGTTGCCTTCGCCGTCTTGGGCAGCAGAGAGTACTCCGTCCAGAGCTTGGAGAGGAGCAAATGATTTTGGCCTCTACTCCCTGCGAGCCTTCTTTGTGCGGGTTCACTTTTGGACCGGGCCAGCGCTTCCGTCGGAGAGCATTTCTTCAAACACCTGTTGGTCGAAGCGGACGACCATCTTCTGTTGTGTGGAGCCAAGTTTGGCTGTATCCGATTGTGTCACGAACTTCTCAGCCGTGGAGAAGTTTGTTCCCAGTAGAGTCACCATCGTGTTTGCCATTAATTATAAAAAAATAGAACAATTATATCGGAGGACTGGACTTTTAGTTTACAATACAAACTCGCTCGTATAAAGAAAGCCTATGGACGAAAACCTAGGTACAGCAATCTAAGTACAATTATTTAGTTTTTCTGGGGAATGACGGTAGAGGCTCGGAAAAATGATGACAGCTCGGCCTTACTCTTTGGACGATCAGACGTAGCCTTGGCTCTGGTGAAGAAATGCTCTTGGACGTGTGGGGAGACTCCCTTGCGCCTTCAGTTGCTAGATCTCTGGATGTCTCTGTAATGCTCTCTCTCTCTTTTTTTGCCCTCTCTGCAAGGGAATGGCACCTTGCTATTTATAGGAATGGGGTGTGATCATTAGGGTTTGCCAATGATTGCCTCCTTGAGAAGTCGACGGTTAAGGATCAATTAATCTGGGCCATTAATTCTGATTGTAGCAAATCTAGGCAATTAATATGGATTGCATCAAATCTTTGTGGGCAATTAATGTTTGATTACCACAAATCTTTGTGATATGCAACCGTCAGTTCGGATCTCCTGCCACGTGTTCACTCCACTTGATTGCAATAAATCTGACTTGATCCGGATAATTATGATGATTACACTGAATCTGAATGAATAAATCTTGATTGATTTGGTGCCGCGTGTCCTACTCTCACCATGTTGCGAGCGGAGAAAACTGATCTTCTGCCACGTATCCTAGCTGCGGGCTACAGGAACAGAGTGTCTTGACAGAGCCGCATGATGGTGACAGCCACCTGAGTATGGGCTATGAAATCTGAGCCGCGTGAGAGTAGTTTCCCGCTGAGCCGCATAAACCTGGCAACGTGTTAAGTCTGCATAAGTGTGGCATCTCAGCAATTGAGCCGCATGGAGATGGTCCCTATTATCCGAGCCGCATGAGAATACTAACCGCATAGGGTGGCTTCTCAGGACGTAAGCCGCATGAAGACGACCCCCATGATCCGAGCCGCATGAGGATACTGTCCGCATAGGGTGGCTTCTAAGGACGTGAGCCGCATGAAGACGGCCCCCATGATTCGAGCCGCATGAGAATACTGGCCGTATGGGGAGCTTTGGAATTTGGTTGATTGTGGCGGCTGTAGAAAAAAAATTTCTTCGTTTCCCTAGACACACGCCATCATGTCTGAGTCTTTATTTCGACTTTATGTCAGGTCTGTCGCTTTGTCGAGGCTGTCAGCCGTCAGGGCATTAAATACGGCAATTTGGTTTATGGCCAGTTGTAGAGGAAACTGTTGAAGGCCGCGTGGCTCCTTTCTGAGCAGCATGGAGTTATCCGAGCCGCATGAGGCTCCAAAGGTCTTTGAACCGCATGGATGTTTAATGGATTTTCTGAGCCGCATGGGAATCCTTCTGTTGGAGTCGCATAGGCTATTCTTTATTCTTTTCCATGCTTCTACAATGCCTATATATATATGTATATGGCATATAGGCTACGTGTATTCCAATGTGCAAGTCTATGTGTATATGGAATGTATACACATGAGTTTTGTGTGTTGTTACACTTGTGTGACTTGTGAATGATGTGTGCTTGCTAGAATAGACTGGTTTGGCTTAGTGAGACTTGTTTGGGATAGGTTTGACCTAGTTGGCCTTGTTTGACTAGAGTAGATAACTAGAGTTGACCAAAGGTTGACTTTAGCCTAGATTGACCCAAACATCATGTAGAATGCATCATAGCAGTTTATTTTTACCAATTTGGATATGTTATGACTTGTGCTGTTCTGAATATGAGCCAAACACCACTCCTCAGGAAGTATTTCATTCAGATACTCAGGATATGAGGTGAGTACATTCTCTGACCGTTTTATACTTGATAGGATTTACATTTACGCTCTAAATTACTTTACTTAATACTGTCACGTTGTTAACACGGATTGGTACTATATGGATCCCTTCATGAGATGTTATCCCCCTCGGGAGCATCGGGTTATAGTATGTCATGTGCGTTTCACTTTCATCATGTACTCCGGTGCTTTCACCATTCATGTGCACTCTTGTGATTCATGTACTCTCATGTTCACGGAGCCCCCATGTATATAATCATATGCACCCTATTATGGGCCTTCATGTGATATCATATGCAGTAACATAACCTGTCTGGATCCTTGTGTATTGATTGGGGTACGGGGGAGTATAAATGGTCATGTGAATAATTCCAAAGTAGTATACTCATGTGCAAACTCTTAGATTACTCATGTGCAAACTCTTAGATTACTCATGTGCATATTCAAGCCGTTCACATGTTCATCTTGTACTCTAAATCACTAGTCCACTGTTAGTTCTCTACTTATAGTATCTATTTACATTACAGTTCTCTCTCTTTTACTTCATGTATATTCTGCAGCGTTTCATGTATTTTACTCTATTGCATATTTATATATCCTATCATATTATGAACTGCATGAGATGTACTGTGCTCGCTTCCGTCCTAATTGGACCTGTTGAAATATTACTGATGATATTAAGGAGTTATGTCCCACTTACAATGGTGCAGACCTAGATGACACATGTGAGCTGGACTCCCAGGAGGACCCAGCACTTGTAGAGGATATTACCCTAGTAGTCTAGGCTAGTTAGCTAGAACAGTATCTTATTTATCATTCTATCTTGCTGGATACACTTGTACTTATTTGAGGATGTGTTATTCTGGATATTATGGAGTTGTTATCTTAGACATTTAGCTCTCTCTTATCTTGTATTTCATCTGTGGATTCTTTGATTATCTATCTATCTTATCGTACTTTCTTCTTTAGTTGTGATTAAGTTTTACTTTATATTATTCCTTCATTCGGAGAGTATAACTGTACAGGTACCTTATAACTGTTAGATGTATGCGACCTAGGACAGCGTTCTGCCGCCAATACTGCGACATAGGCTGGACGTAACCACTTTTTGTTCTCATACACTGGGTGCAGGTCTTGACACGTTTTTAGTGGTGGCCCATGCTGGTCCTAGTTAGAATTGCAGTGGTATTCGAACTGGAGTATCACTGCAGCCTGCAGTAGGATTAGGATATTTTTGAAGGTACTCGATCACATTAGGTAAAACTCCTAATCAGATTCCTTTTATCCAAATTTGCTGCTTATTAACTTCCCTTGAATATAAACTGTCCTCCTTTGCTATTTTGACTCATTCTCAGAAATTATTTTCTTATTTGATCTGTCACGAGGATGGTCGAGACTAGATCACATCACCCAGGTCAGGGGGACATTGATGAGAGGTCTGCCACCTCTCGTCCTCACCAGCCAGCCCCCGGTACCGCAGCCCTAGTCATGCCTGCTGGGGTGGGTGTTTCAGCTGCATTCAAAGGAGCCCCTCCACCAGCAGTTCGCAGGCCGAGCCCGGTGATTCCAGAGATGCTCCAGCAGCAGCAGCCACCTTCGATGGTCGTTGATGTAGTCCAACTGTTCACTTTTTTCAGCAGTTCATGGAGTCCCAGCAGGCCCAGCAGCAGCGTCAAACTGCAGAGTTTAGTTGGGGCATCGATCTGGCCCTGACGACAGTTGAGAGGGCAGCAGCTCAGCCTGCGATAGTTCAGCAGCCGCATCAGCAAAGGGAGAAGGGCATCCAGGACTTCCAGAAGATGCACCCGACGGACTTCATGGGTACAGAGGGCATTCTGTACGCTGATGAGTGGATTGAGCATATGGAGGAAATTTTTAGACTAGCACAGATTCCAGCAAGGCTACAGATCGAGGCGGCGGCCAGTATGATGTAGGATTTGGCCCGCACCTGTTACCAGACCGACCCGAGGGTTGGTACGGATGGACAGACTTGGGCATCCTTCGAGAAGCTGTTCAAGGAGATGTTTTTCCCAGATACAGCGCTTGGTGCCCTCGAGACTCAGTTTAAGGCTTTAGTACAGGGCAGTCAGTCTGTCGAGGAGTATGTTGGGAAGTTCTGCCGTCTGGGCAGGTTTGTCGAGGGGTTATCTGAGGCGACGAAGGCCCAGAGGTTTCGAAAGGGACTGGTCAAGGAGGTAAAGTCCTATACCAAGATTACCCATAGTGCCACTTTTGAGAAGAACTTGGTAGGTGCCTTAGCAGCAGAGGATGATCTTGAGCAGAGGCTCAATAGGGGACGAAACACCCAGGGAGCCAGTGGTAGCGGAGGACCGGCCAAGAGGTCGCCCTTTCAGCAGCAACATCAGCATCAGCAGCAGCAGAGTTAGTTCTAGGGTCAGGGCTGAGCACCTTTCCAGCATGTGCAGCAGCAGCCGAGGGTTCAGCTGCAGGCATCTAGGCAGCAGCCTGTCAGTTGTGGTTTCTGTAAGAAAGAGGGTTTGTGTGGCATGACTGTAGAAAGAAGCTCGGGAGGTGCCTACTCTATGGTTTGGCAGAGCACAAGTTGAGGGAGTGCCCTCTATCTTCGGGACGAGCAGCTCAGGGAGCGGGGGCCATTGCCCCAGCAGTTCAGCAGAAGGGACCGCTGTCTACTCAGCAGCAGCGGTTCGTGTAGCACCAGCAGTAGGCCAGGGGAGGCCAGCAGGGGCGAGCTTTCGCCATGGCGGCCGAAGATGCATAGGCTATTAGGGAGCTGATCGTAGGTTCTGTTCTACTCGAATCCATTCCAGCTTTTGCCGTATTTGATTCTGGGTCTTCCCACAGTTTTATGTTTGTATCATTTGCTATTAGACAGTGCCTAGTATCTGAATCATTGTCTAAGACCTACAAGATCACGAACGGGGGTGGTACTATCCTCGTGAGTGATGTTTGCAGAGGGCAGAGTGTTATTTTGGGAGGCCGAGAGTTGGAGGTGAGTTTGCTCGTAATGCCACTACCGAACTACGATATCGTATTAGGTATAGATTAGTTGAGCAGGCACCACGCCAGCATAGATTGCCGTTGGGGTAGAGTTATGTTCGGAGCATCAGGAGAGCCAGAGTTCGAGTTCATCTGACGGCAGGCAGAGCATAGCAGCGGGCTTTTCTGCGGAGTTTTAGTCAAGGAGCAGGCGGCTCCACATCCTTTGATTGTAGAGTTCATGGACGTCTTCCCGGAGGTGTTGTCAGGGCTTCCACCGGACAGAGATATTGAGTTCTCGATAGACTTGGTTCCCGGTACAGATCCGATTTCTCAGCATGTCTATCGAGTGAACAATAGTGAGTTGGTAGAATTGAAGAAGCAGGTGGATGAGCTGCAGGACAAGGGATTCATCCGATCGAGTTCTTCACCTTAGGGTGCTCTGGTACTCTTTCTATCCAAGAAGGGTGGGTCGGTATGGATGCGTATCGACTACAGGGTACTCAACAACCTCACAATCAAGAACAGATACCCACTGTCGCGGATTGATGAACTCTTTGATCAGTTGAGTGGAGGTCGAGTTTTCTTGAAGATTGATCTGAGGTCAGATTATCATCAGGTAAAGGTGAAAAAGGAGGATATCCCGAAGACCGCATTCAGGATGCGGTATGGTCAGTTTGAGTTCTTGGTTATGCCGTTTGGGCTGACCAACGCCCCGACGGTATTTATGAACTTGATGAACAAGGTGTTCAACCAGTACTTGGACAAGTTCGTGGTGGTGTTCATCGATGATATCCTGGTGTATTCGAAGACTGAGAAGGAGCATGAGAAGCACTTGAAAGTGGTTCTGGAGACACTCAGGAGGGAGAGACTTTATGGCAAGCTCTCAAAGTGTGAGTTATTTCTGGATAGAGTTGACTTCTTGGGTCATGTGGTGACTGGAGATGGGATCTCAGTGGACCCGAAGAAGATCACGGCAGTTGAGGCTTGGTCGACACCAAGTTTAGTAGCGAAGATCAGGAGCTTCTTGGGACTGGCAGGCTATTACAGGAGATTCGTACAGGATTTCTCCCAGATTGCAGAGCCGTTGACTAGGCTGACCCGGAAGGATGAAGAGTTTGTTTGGTCATAAGAGTGTTAAGTCACTTTTGATGAGTTGAAGAAGCGGCTGATGGCAGCTTAGATTCTGACATTGCCATCAGGATCAGGAGGGTTCACTATCTACAGTGATGCCTCGGGAAAGGGTTTGGGTTGTGTCTTGTAGCAGCATAAGAAGGTGATTTCCTATACTTCCTATCACGACCCGTACCCAGTAAAAGGGCACGAGAAGTGAATACGCCCAGCCTACGTCGCAGTGTCGACGGTAGAACGCTATCCTGAGTCACAATATCTAACACAGTCTAGAATAAGCTCCGAATGGAGAGTATAATAAGTACTCAATCACGACACCAAGATGGAATAGAATAGAAAATCACAAGAGAGTCACAACATAAATAGAAGTATAGGTGTAAACCACCAGAATAAATCTCAAGTACAACTCATAAAGTCTTAAATAGAAATACAAATAAAGTACTAAGTCACAGCTAGACTATGGGCAAGTCCTCATCGACTGTTGGATCCTCCTGAGGGTCCACGTCACCAGTGTCATCTAAGCCAATGCCATAATAAGTAGGGCAGAACTCTTCATCATCACGTGTAAAATTTTCAACAAGCCCAGTCAGGACGGAACGAGCACATCTCTCACAACAGTTCATATCAGGATTGGACATATAAAGCAAGCTATAGAAAACTATACATGATTCGCTGTAAAGAGAATCAACAAGAGAGAGAGACTATAAGATGAGATATAATATGATAAATAGAGAAATGTAACCATCTACGTAATTTAGAGCATGAATTGGTTATATAAACGGTTTAGGTTGCACATGGATACAGCTATAGAGTGCACATGGATACCTACTGGGGATAATGATCACATAACCAACTACACTCTCCCTGTCCCCAATCAATACACAAGGATCAATACATATTATGTTATTGCACATGGATAACAACTACTTTATACGTGGGGCTCATATGGTCATGAGTGTACATGAATAACACATGAGTGTGCATGGATAAATATGAATACATGGAGTACATGATGGCTATGATAAAGTACATAAACATGATATACTCGATGTATACGAGAGGATAACATCGCATAAAAAGATCCAGAGGGTACTAATCCGTGTGAACATCGCGTCAGCATCAAGTATACTAGTCTATAACAAGAGAACATATCCAAAGAAGTATGAAAAGATCAGAAAATGTACTCGCCTGGCAAACTGAACTGCTGATGATGAAGTGTAGCTAAACTGGGGCAATGTAAACCTATTTAAAGTATACACATGTAAAAGAAATAGCTACAATGCAAGACTACATGCTTCTAGGTCCATTTTGGTCAAAGTCAACCCTCGGTCAAGTCTGGTCAAACCTGGTCAAACCTGGGTCAACTAATCCGTCTACTAATTTCTAGGTCATACACAAAATTCTAGGTCATTTGGAGTTCGTTTGAGTTGAATTGGATCAAGTTTAACCTAAAGTTGACTTTTGTCAATTTGGTCAACTTGTCGGCCAATTCGACTAAACTAGGCTCAAATTAATAAACTAAATCTGTCCTAGAACTCCTATAGTCATATACACAACTACAATCTTTTCTAAGAGAATTATCAAGCATAAATATCTATATACATATAGGTATATACACACATGTGTATTTACAATACAAACAAAACCTTAAATCTAACAAATGATGGTGTGTGTGTGTGTGTGTGTGTGTGTCCTGGAGCTTACTGAAATGGGATGAATTCTGAGATTAAAACAGCAAACACAACCATGGTATATCCCAAATTAATATACTATTATATACATATATATACAATTAAGAAACTATATATATATATATATATATATATATATATATATATATATATATGTGTGTGTGTGTGTGTGTGTGTGTGTGTGTGTGTGTGTGTGTGTGTGCACGTGCCTTGCACGTATTTTAACATTTTTCTAATTAACTTAGGAAGGTTCTTTAGGACGACCAAAGGTAGTCTTCGTAATTACTAAGTTGTCTTTATTAAAATTAATGAACCATTTTTAATTAGTATATACATGCAAGGGTATTTTCGGAATTCAAAAGTTTCACCATCAAGTTTTCCTATTATATAGTAGAATAGATATATATATATGCTCAAAAGGAAAGATTGGCAATGGTTTGAGATAATTTAAATAGTCAAAAATCTGGAATTAAATCCCCTTCGACCCATTCTCAATATGTATGCATTAGAAATGGGTTTCAACGGGGTTTTATATATATATAATTAATATATGTATACATAGCTATATAGAAAAGTGCAAATACTCATAATTGATAAGAAAGTATGAAATAAACCCAAGTGTTGGTTCCCACAAATTCGAAAACTCATATACATACTGAAAACTCAGATTTTGTAAGCTAAGAAGCTGGAAATCAAAATATCGCATTTAAACTCAAAATTCATATTTAAAGAAAAACTCGTTTTCTACCTGTAACGCCCCAGAACCAGAATACTAGAGAGCGGGGGCGTACATAGCCAGCTACGTATATTGAAGTGCAACCCACCTCACTATACCGTCACGGCTGTCTAGATACATGAGGGTTTAACTACAAGCCAACAGTCTCCTATGGTCATGAACAAGCCTATTGTCTCAATCACAAGCAAGTAAGTGCTACAAGATGTAAGATCACCAAATATACAATGGTAAGGCATCCCAAACATTACATATTCAGCTGATCATGAAGCTAGTCGTTACAAAATGTCAGGACTAGCAAGAGTTTAGTCATACATGATCAACCCTAGGATCCGTCAATCATGTTACAGTCCGTAGGCAGACAGTAAATAAGGTACAATACGAGCTAACATGTGCTCGTCGGCTAAACGCCTCAAAAGAATAATTCTATAATAAAGTGGGAGAACAAAAAGAAACCCATTCGTTGCCAGGATTACGCCTGGTGGTCACCATCTGGCTGGAAGACAGGTGGATCCTCTGTTGCTGCTCTGATATCTGGCCACACAAAACCATCTGGGTCAAACCCCAGAAAGAGCAAGTACCACAAAGGAGGCTTCACTTAGGAACTAAAACTAGCATATCACAATAGAATATTAAAGATAATAAATAAAGAACTGATAATAATAGAGATAACAACAGTAAACTGAGTACGAGGAAACCATTCAAGTAGCCAGGTCACAACCCTTAAACCAAACTAGGACCGGGGTTGTAACCCTTCACCTGAATTGAAACCCGTCTCAAATACTATTGGTACAGTGAAGATAATAAACGAAGAGAGGACACAGAACTGCTCCGGGAGCCAGGTTACAACCCTTAAACCAAATAAGGACCGGGGTTGTAACCCTTCGTCTGAACAGAACTGGACCTCTGATCTTTATTGCTAAGGCCAGCATAAATAATCATTGATAAGGTAACAAGACAATAAACGAAGAGAGGATACAGAACTGCTCCGGGAGCCTGGTTACAACCCTTAAACCAAACAAAGACCGAGGTTGTAACCCTTCGCCTGAACAGAACTGGACCCCCGATCTTTATTGTTAAGGCCGATATAAATAATTAATCATGCTTTGTTGAAGAAAGGTAAAACATGACGAGCATGGCATAGGGTACAATAAGACAATAAACGAAGGAAGGACACAGAACTGCTCCGGGGGCCAGGTTACAACCCTTAAACCAAACAAGCACCGGGGTTGTAACACTTCGCCTGAACAGAACTGGACCCCCGATCGTTATTGTTAAGGCAAGCATCAATAATAATGTCATGTCACAATCTTGTACAGGATCAGGATAAGACTAAGCTGGAATTAACTCCATCCAATCAATCACGGCCAATCAAGAGTACGGCTTGATACTTTTAACTAACTAGAGTTATCACAGCCTAGTTACTAGCAAGATGCAATGAGATTATTCCAACAGCCACAAGCCCTGTAGACCATTCGGTTATCCGGGTCGAATGTCCGTTTATGAAGGGTGCACCACATGACCGTGTGCTAGAAATGTGCCCTACTCGTCGGTAGGCTACAAGTCCACTGAATGTGCCCAGATAACGGGATTGCCTATAGCTGGGAATCTCTTCATGACTACTGAATCATTCTAGTTAATTAGCCTTAGTCAGTTTCAGTAGGTACCACTAACCGTGGTACTCAGGGATCCCCATCCTAGACATGATGCAAGACAGTACCAGTTTATTTGTACAAACACAATCGCCCATGGTGTCCAGGTCTTTCATACTTGTCATGCTGTGCTAGCTGTGGCAACAGCATATCGAGGTGTATCATGTCAGGTTTACTTATCAAGAGTGCGCCTTGACGGGACACTATCGTGTTCTATCCTTACATCATTATAAATGAGAAAAGTTGCATAAATAGTTAATAACATATTCTGGAAGCCAAGGAAAAGATCTACAACTTTTATGTTGGGGGTTGGAAGAAATTCTGGCCATAAATCAGCCAAATAGGACAAGAAAAACAACCCAATTACACATTATACGGCCAAGGGTGAATTGGGGGCTCATGCTGTAATAGATGGGTACTCATCTATGCGGCTGAGTAGATGGGTACTCATCTATGCGGCTGAGTAAGTGGGTACCCATCTATGCAGCTGAGTAAGTGGGTACCCATCTATGCGGCTGAGTGAATGAATCTCATGCGGCTGGGTAAGTGGGGATCCATCTATGCGGCTGAGTAAGTGGGTACCCATCTATGCGGCTGAGTGCGACTGAGTGAATGAATCTCATGCGGCTGGGTAAGTGGGTACCCATCTATGCGGCTGAGTAAGTGGGTACACATCTATGCGGCTGAGTGAAATGAAACTCATGCGGCTGGGTAAGTAGGTACCCATCTATGCGGCTGAGTGAAATGAATCTCATGCGGCTGGGTTAGTGGGGACCCATCTATACGGCTGAGTAAGTGGGTACCCATCTATGCGGCTGAGTGAATGAATCTCATGCGGCTGGGTGAATGAATCTCATGCGGCTAGGTAAGTGGATACCCATCTATGCGGCTGAGTAAGTGGGGACCCATCTTCTCAGAAAACCTGAGAAGGATGGCCATGGAACCCTTAGCTTCCAAGCTCCATAAAACCTTCACCATAAGTCCAAATTTGGACTTCCATAGGTTAAAATGGGGTAGAACAAAATTTTCTACAACATGGAACCATCAAAACTTGGAAATAACAATGTTAAGTAGATCAATACCCAAGAAATCCAAAAATACTATAAACTTAGATCTACACAAATTGAGCCATGGAAATTAAAAATGCCAAGTACTAAAGTGTTTTAGAATGTTGTGAAGAAGAGAATGGAACAATAAAATTTATGTTCCTCCATGAAGCAAAATGCACTTGCCTAAGCTCTCTCTCTCTCTCTCTCACTCTTCTGGGGGTTGAAGAAGTATTGGTGGAGAAGAAGAAGTAAAATAAAGAGAGAGAATGAGGGGAAAGGATTAAATAAGAAGAGTGGTGGTAGGTAGGAGGGTTCACCTTGGCTCATGATGAACCAAAGTAAACCAAGCCAGCCGAACCAACCCAAGAATAAACCAGCTAATGAAATGCTAGAATAAATTAAGCAGGGAGACATGCAATATGGGTCAAATTACGTATACATATACCAAGATACACAATACGAACCATAGGCATTACAACTCTACCTACCTTAAAAGAATTCCGTCCTAGAAATTTAATTAAGAGGCTAGAGGGACAAGAACAAGCTATACTATCACAGGCAAGCTATACTAGGCAATCAATCAATTAACCAATCAATCATACAAGCAAGGAATCGAAGACATGAGGCATAAGGAAGACATTATACCTCACGAGTCAAACAGGTCGGGATATCACGATCGGATATCATCCTCACGCTCCCACGTTGACGCACCCAAAGAGTGATGACCCCAAGCAACTCGGACTAACTTGATAGTCATGTTCTTGAGTGTCTTCTCTCTTCGGTCCAATATAGACATGGGCCTCTCCTTATACGAAAGGTTGGTACCAACAACCAATTCCGAATGATCCAGGATGTGGCTCGGGTCTGGGATATACCGTCACAGTTGGGATACATGGAATACGTCATGCACCTCACGTAGCGATGGTGGAAGAGCGAGACGATAGGATACATCTCCTACTCGCTCCAGAATCTTGAACGGTCCTATATACCTAGGACTAAGCTTTCCTCGCACGTCAAAACGAATGACACCACGGGTAGGCGAGATCCTAAGGAATACATGGTCGCCGACAGAAAATTCAAGGGGTCGCCGATGAGAATCGGCCTAATGACGCTGGCGATCTTGTGCAACTCGAAGATGATCTCGGACTCTTCTGACCACCTCAACTGTCTGAACAATCATTTCTGGACCGAGCATCTGTCTCTCTCCGACATCGTCCTATGCTAGCGGGGATCGGCACTTTCTACCATACAGTGCCTCGAACGGTGCCATCTGGATACTAGCTTGGAAACTGTTGTTGTACGAGAACTCTACCAGGTGCAGGTGATCTTCCTACGAACCACCGAATTCGAGTGTACATGACAGCAACATATCTTCAAGAGTCTGGATCGTGCGTTCCGATTGGCCATATGTCTGTGGGTGATACGCTGAGCTGAACTGGAGTCGAGTCCCCAAACTCTCTTGCAAGCTGCGCCAAAAGTGCGACATATATCTGAAATCTCTATTCGAGGTGATACTGACTGGTACACCGTGTAATCTGACAATCTGCCCGAGATATATCTCCGCTAGCTGAGCCGTCGACTGACCGATTCTGTACGGAAAAAAGTGAGCCACCTTCGTGAGCCTGTCTTTGACAACCCAAATAGCGTCTCTGCCAGCCGGGGATCTAGGCAATCCATTCACAAAATCCTTGGTTATATGCTCTCATTTCCACTCTAGAATTGGCAATGGTCAAAGTAGTCCAGCTGGTCTCTGATGTTCAGACTTAACTTGTTGGCAGACTAAACAATGAGACACAAACCGGGCTATCTCCCTCTTTATGCCATTCCACCAAAAGTGTTGGCGAATATCACGGTACATCTTAGTACCGCCGGGATGAATGGAATATTGCGAACTGTGGGCCTCTGCCATGATCTCCTGTCTGATATCTCCATTGGGTACACAAAGATGCTTTCCATGTCGAAGGGGACCGTCTTCATGGATACATAACCCTTCTCTTCGTCCTGCTTCACACTCTGCTCTGAGTCGCTAAAGCTTGGAATCTGCTGACTGTGACATCCGGATCCTATGACGATAGTGGACTGAACTTGCATGCTGGCCATCAATGCCATACTGGTAGGAAGGACAACTTCTATACCCATCTTCTGAAGATCGGCTAACAGCTCTGGTTGCGCTGTTAGAAAATAAACTCCGGCTCTCCTGCTCAATGTATCTGCAACAATGTTGGCCTTCCCAGGATGATACTGCAGGTTGACATCATAATCCACAAGTAGCTCTAGCCACCTTCTCTGACGCATATTAAGGTCCTTCTGGGTGAAAACATACTTCAGGCTCTTGTGATCGGTGAAAATCTCCACCCTATCTCCATTCAAGTAGTGTCTCCAAAGCTTTAGCACAAACACCACGGCTGCCAGCTCCAAGTCGTAGGTTGGGTATTTCCTCTCATGATCACGAAGTTGTCGTGACGCATAAGCTATTACCTTCCCATATTGCATCAAAACGCATCCTAAACCTCGGCCTAAAGCATCACAATATACTGAGAATCCTCCGGTCCCATCTGGAAGTGTGAGAATGGGTGCCGTCATCAAGCCTCGCTTCAACTTCTCAAAAGAATCCTGACATTTTGCTTTCCAAGCAAACTGCACATCCTTGCAGGTCAACTGGGTCAATGGCGCTGAAATCCGAGCAAAGTCCGAAACAAATCACCGGTAGTAGCCGGCCAATCCAAGAAAACTACAAACTTCTGCGACTGTACTGGGCACTGGCCACGACTCAATAGCCACAATCTTCTGGGGATCTACCTCCACTCCTCCTTGGGTGATGATATGACCCAAGTACGAAATACGATCGAGCCAGAACTCGCATTTACTAAACTTGGCATACAACTTGTGCTCTCTGAGAATTTGGAGGACAACTCGAAGATGCTGCTCATGCTCCGCTTCACTCTTACTGTAGACCAGGATGTAGTCTAGGAACACAATCACGAACTGATCCAAATGAGGCATGAAGATGCGATTCATGAGGTCCATGAATACAGCCGGCGCATTGGTTGCTCCTAATGGCATCACAAGGAACTTCCAATGCCCATACCTAGATCTGAAAGCTGTCTTCGGGATGTCCTTCTCTCTGACTCTGATCTGATGGTATCCTGATCGCAAGTCGATCTTCGAAAATACTGCTGCCCTTTGGAGTTGATCAAACAAGTCATCTATCCTCGGGAGAGGGTATCTATTCTTGATTGTTACAGAGTTCAAGGTACGATAATCTACACGTAATCTGGATGTACCATCCTTCTTTTTTACAAGAAGCATCGGGGTTCCCCAAGGCGATCTACTAGCACGAATGAATCCCTAGGTTCTGAGTTCTTCAATCATCTGTACAATATCTCTAGCTCTGATGGCGCCATCCTGTAGACTCTCTCTGACACTGGGGATGTCCCGGGAATCAAGTCGATAGTGAACTCGATCTCCCGCTCTGGAGGTATCCCTGGAAGCTCTTCTGGGAAAATATCTGAAAATTCTTCAACTATCCGGGGTCACTGAATTACTGCTACTGCCATCCACAACACTGGAGGAGAAGGTTCAACTTTGCCTCTGGAGAAGGAAAACTCCGGCTCGCCTGGAATGCTAAAAACAACCGTGCCAATGTGGCAGTCTATCCTAGCATACTGGTCCCTCAACCAATCCATCCCTAAGACTACATCATAATCGGCCATTGGAAACCCTATCTACTCCCACAAGTTCGTTACCAGTAAGTATATTGAGCCTTACTGATAATGACTCGAGCTTCAGTCCTACCCGTGTCGTGAATCGTGCAGACATAAATGAATGCGAGGCACCAGAATCTAATAATACTAAAGCTGGAAAGGTGTTGACGAGAATAGTACCTGCCACTACCTTACCTGGTGATATTCCTTCTTCTCCCATGGTCAAAGCCAGCACTTGACCATGTCCTCTAGGTGCGGGTCCCCTCTGCTGAAAATTCCTCTGTCTGCTCTAGATCAGGGCTTGGGCATACTGTTGCGGTCTCTGCTGCTGGAATGCCTGGGCCTGCATCGACAATGGCCTTGGAAACGGGTTCTGCAGCTGCTGCTGCTGCTGGACTGGTGTTGGTCCTTTAATTGAAGGACTAGAGAAGGCCGACGAACTCCCCATGTTCGGGCAGTTCCCAATCCTGTGGTCCGGGGCACCACAAACCAAGCACAAACCCTGTGCTCTGTGATACTCTGATACTACGTGCCCCGGCTTCCAACAGTGTGAACATCCCACTGCGGAAGAATGCTTCTGCTTCTGCCGTTGAGGGTGCGTCGGGGTGGAATGCTGAACTGACGTCACTGAGGCCGCCCGCCTCGGAGCTCCAATGGTCAAAGCCATGGCTGCCGGGGCTGGTTTTGATGACTGATTCATCTGGCTATGGAATCGCTTCCGACCTCCGGTCCTATCTACGATCCTCTGGGAGGTATACTCATGCCTCCGGGCTGCTCTCAAGACTGCATCAAAAGTCTGATGCTCAAACTGCTCCACCGCCAATAAAATCTCTAGGTGGAGCCCCTGCTGGAACCACTGGGCTCTATCGAACTCGGTCGCCACCAAGGTGGGAGTAAACCGACTAAGCCTGGAGAACTCGGTCGCATATCCATCGACCGTCCTACCCATCTGCTTCTGATTGGTGAACCTCGTCTGTAGATCATACCGAGCTACAGCATCAAAATACTTGGTCTGGAATTCCTTTCTGAATACTGCCCATGAAATAGGGGCCACTAATCCATCGGCCTGTGCTGCCCACCAGCTACGGGCAAGATCCAATAGCTGTAGGCGCACCACGGCCACCTTCTCGTTCTCTGGAGTCCTGGCTGCTTCTAGAATCACCTCTGTGTCCTGAATCCATACATCTGCAGCGATCGCATCTTCGCTGCCGTCTAAGAAGGGAGGGTTCAAGCGCTTGAAGCTGTTGGCCGCGCTATTACCCTGATGACCTCCTCTAGTCAAAGCATCTGCCACCGCCTGTTGCAAGGCATCTCTACGACGATCTTGGGAAGCTAATAGTGACCTGATGAGACCCACCAAAGTGCCATCATCAGGCTCTACAGGATGGACGGGCTGAATTGGTAGCTCTCCTCCAGTAGGCATGACTCTGGAGCTACTCCTGAATGCTGGGCTTAATCTACAGGTTGTTGCTGGTCCGCGGAAGGTGCTCTGCCTTGCTGATCGGCAGGTCCAGAAATAATGCCGCTGAAGAAGATGACATAGGGAACAATAAGGAAGGACCAGGACAGATCAACGATACAAGCATGTGATCAGGTCAAGATTACAGGGATCCAGAAGATACGAGCAAAGATGAAGGGCGAGTACTGATTGAGACATCTATTCGGTAAACCCTCATATATCTTGATTTACAAGACCTACATTGGCAACCACTTAAACCATGTAACGCCCCAGAACAAGAATACTGGAGAGCGGGGGCGTACATAGCCAGCTACGTATATTGAAGTGCAACCCACCTTGCTATACGGTCACGGTTGTCTAGATACATGAGGGTTTAACTACAAGCCAACAGTCTCCTTTGGTCATGAATAAGCCTATTGTCTCAATCACAAGCAAGTAAGTAAGTGTTACAAGATGTAAGATCACCAAATATACAATGGTGAGGCGTCCCAAACATTACATATTTAGCTGATCATGAAGCTAGTCGTTACAAAATGTCAGGACTAGCAAGAGTTTAGTCATACATGATCAACCCTAGGATCCGTCAATCATGTTACAACCCGTAGGCAGACAGTAAATAAGGTACAATACGAGCTAACACGTGCTCGCCGGCTAAACGCCTCAAAAGAATAATTTTACAATAAAGTGGGAGAACAAAAAGAAACCCATTCGTTACCAGGGTTACGCCTGGTGGTCACCATCCGGCTGGAAGACAGGTGGATCCTCTGGTGTTGCTCTGATATCTGGCCACACAAAACCAGCTGGGTCAAACCCCAGAAAGAGCAAGTGCCACAAAGGAGGCTTCACTTAGGAACTAAAACCTGTATATCACAATAGAATATTAAAGATAATAAATAAAGAACTGATAATAATAGAGATAACAACAGTAAACTGAGTACGAGGAAACCATTCAAGTAGCCAGGTCACAACCCTTAAACCAAACAAGGACCGGGGTTGTAACCCTTCACCTGAATAGAAACCCGTCTCAAATACTATTGGTACATTGAAGATAATAAACAAAGAGAGGAAACAGAACTGCTCCGGAAGCCAGGTTATAACCCTTAAACCAAACAAGGACCGGGGTTGTAAACCTTCATCTGAACAGAACTGGACCCCTGATCTTTATTGCTAAGGCAAGCATAAATAATCATTGATAAGGTAACAAGACAATAAACAAAGAGAGGACACAAAACTGCTCCGGGAGCCAGGTTACGACCCTTAAACCAAACAAGGACCGAGGTTGTAACCCTACGCCTGAACAGAACTGGATCCCCCGATCTTTATTGTTAAGGCCGATATAAATAATTAATCATGCTTTGTTGAAGTAAGGTAAAACATAACGAGCATGGCATGGGGTGCAATAAGACAATAAACGAAGAGAGGACACAGAACTGCTCCGGGAGCCAGGTTACAACCCTTAAACCAAACAAGGACCGGGGTTGTAACCCTTCGCCTGAACAGAACTGGACCCCCGATCGTTATTGTTAAGGCAAGCATCAATAATAATGTCATGTCACAATCTTGCACCGGATCAGGATAAGACTAAGCTGGAATTAACTCCATCCAATCAATCACGGCCAATCAAGAGTACGGCTTGATACTTTTAACTAACTAGGTTTATCACAGCCTAGGTACTAGCAAGATGCAATGAGATTATCCCAACAGCCACAAGCCCTGCAGACCATCCGGTTATGCGGGTCGAATGTTCGTTTATGAAGGGTGCACTACATGACTGTGTGCTGGAAATGTGCCCTACTCGTCGGTAGGCTATAAGTCCACTGAATGCACCAAGATAACAGGATTGCCTGTATCTGGGAATCTCTTCATGACTACTGAATCATTCTAGTTAATTAGCCTTAGTCAATTTCAGTAGGTACCCCTGACTATGGTACTCAGGGATCCCTATCCTAGACATGATGCAAGACAGTACCAGTTTATTTGTACAAACACAATCGCCCACGGTGTCCGGGTCTTTCATACTTGTCATGCCGTACTAGCTGTCGTAACAGCATATCGAGGTGTATCATGTCAGGGTTACTTATCAAGAGTGTGCCATGACGGGCCACTATCGTGTTCTATCCTTACATCATTATGAATGAGAAAAGTTGCATAAATAGTTAATAACATATTATGAAAGCCAAGAAAAAGATCTACAACTTTCATGTTGGGGGTTGGGAGAAATTCTGGCCATAAATCAGCCAAATAGGACAAGAAAAACAATCCAATTAGACACTATACGACCAAGGATGAATTGGGGGCTCATGCGGCAGTAGATTGGTAGTCATCTATGCGGCTGAGTAGATGGGTACTCATCTATGCGGCTAAGTAAGTGGGTACCCATCTATGCGGCTGAGTAAGTGGGTACCCATCTATGCGGCTGAGTGAATGAATCTCATACGGCTGGGTAAGTGGGGACCCATCTATACGGCTGAGTAAGTGGGTACCCATCTATGCGGCTGAGTGAATGAATCTCATGCGGGTGGATGAATGAATCTCATTCGACTGAGTGAATGAATCTCATGCGGCTGGGTAAGTGGGTATCCATCTATGCGGCTGAGTAAGTGGGTACCCATCTATGCGACTGAGTGAAATGAATCTCATGCGACTGGGTAAGTGGGTACCCATCTATGCGGCTGAGTGAAATGAATCTCATGCGGCTGGGTAAGTGGGTACCCATCTATGCGGCTGAGTAAGTGGGTACCCATCTATGCGGCTGAGTGAATGAATCTCATGCGGCTGGGTGAATGAATCTCATGCGGATGGATAAGTGGATAACCATCTATGTGGCTGAGTAAGTGGGGACCCATCTTCTCAGAAAACCTGAGAAGGATGGCCATGGAACCCTTAGCTTCCAAGCTCCATAAAACCTTTACCGTAAGTCCAAATTTGGACTTCCATATGTCAAAATAGGGTAGAACAAAATTTTCTACAACATAGAACCATCAAAACTTGGAAATAACAATGTTAAGTAGATCAATATCCAAGAAATCCAAAAATACTATAAACTTAGATCTACACAAATTGAGCCATGGAAATTAAAAATGCCAAGTACTAAAGTGTTTTAGAATGCTGTGAAGAAGAGAATGGAACAATAAAATTTATGTTCCTCCATGAAGCAAGATGCACTTGCCTAAGCTCTCTCTCTCTCTCTCGCTCACTCTCCTGGTGGTTGAAGAAGTAATGGTGGAGAAGAAGAAGTAAAATGAAGAGAGAGAATGAGGGAAAAGGATTAAATAAGAAGGGTGATAGTAGGTAGGAGGGTTCACCTTGGCTCATGATGAACCAAAGTAAACCAAGCCAGCCGAACCAACCCAAGAATAAACCAGCTAATGAAATGCTAGAATAAATTAAGCAGGAAGACATGCAATATGGGTCAGATTACGTATACGTATACCAAGATATGCAATACGAACCACAGGCATTACACTACCCAACGACCCAAAATACAAAATACACCAAACGAACCCACGAAACTCGGCATACACGTTGGTCTCGACCCACATGATGCGTTCATATACTCCCGGTTTCAAAATCGTGTCTGTGTCGTGTCCACAGAATGTGTATCAGAATTTCCCGATACCGCGTGACAACGCGTGCGTTCTCGCTCGATTGAGCGCCGCACACACAACGAAAAGCCCCGTGCTTGTGCACGTAGCTGGAGGGGTCCTGGGGTAGGTCTAGGACACGGTGACACAGTGACACGCTATGCCAAAGCCGCGCACGCAGCCCCGTACCCGCGCGGCCTGCTGCGCACGGGCGCACCCCGTGCACCCTCGTGCGCGCGGTTCCCCTCTCGTGGCTCGCTTGTCGGGCCACGCCGCGACTCGAGGTTCATTCTTTTGGTAGTCTAGGTATAGGTCAACATGTCCCAGGTCCTGGAATGGGTCTTTGTTGCGTCGTGTGCATGCACGAAGTCCGTTTCAGTGACAAAATAACAGGCTAAATGCACAGTGGCTGAGCGGTGCACGCGCGATTTCTCCGCGCTCGCTCAACAAAAAGTCGTGAAATTTTACGAGCATGGGGGCAGAGGTTTCCCCCACGTGCTCAAGAAATTTCACACAAAAATATGGCCTGTGTATCGAGAAACAATGCACGGACAGCAGGGGACGCACGGCCTTGTGCACGGGATCCATGCACGTGCGTCCGTTGCCCGAAATGCCGCTGCAACGTTGTCAAAACCAAATCCATCTTCACAAAAGTTTATCAAAATAATATTATCTAAACATCCATGAAGACAGAATCGAAAAACAACAACTTTCTATCCTAAGTGGCATTTCGTCGAACACGTGCCGTAAAGGACCGACACGTGTCAGATACCGCCATCAAACGATGTCAAAATCCAACCAAATTTCGTGAGCAAGTCTAGGGCACCTATATGGATGCAAAAATGAAGGAAATTCCAGATTTACAATGGTAGATTAGGGTTTACCTATTGAGTGTCAAAAACTCTATGAATAGAGCCCCTCGGTTGTCGTGTCGACCGATTTCCCTCAAGCAAAAGCCTCCGCCTCCTCGATATAAATGTGCCAGCAGATCCTCCTCTCCTCGACGAGTGAAACAGAGTTCATTTGGGAAGAAACGGACTCTGGATGAAGGAATTATGAGTTTTGAAGAGGAAAAACTATTAGGGTTTTCTTGTGGAGGCTACAATTCCACAAATGAAAAAAAGAGGGAGGGGTTACTGCTGTTGGGCGGCCAAGACTAGGTCTCTAGGGGTTAGGGTTTCACTTGGGCCAACTCATTCTCAAGTAGAAATGGGCCCAAGTCAAAAAGGCTTAAAGGCTATCATGAAAAAGGCTAAAATAAATCAATTAAAGCCTTAAAAATAATCTAATGCCTAAAATAAATTCTAAAAATAAAAATAACAATTCTAATGCATGGTTAGGCCCCTATACAATGTCCACTCAGGTTAAACCAGTTGCTAGCACAACACAAGTCAACATATCTAGAAAATCATAAAACGGCCAAAATGGTTAAAATGACTAAAATACCCTTCTATGAAAAAGTGGATGCTACAAGTCTACCCCCTTAAAATAATTTCATCCTCGAAATTAAAGATAACTGCATGATTAAGAAAGGACAAAATTATATCTCAAGACTAGAAAAGATAGGGGTATCGTTCGCGCATCTCATCCTCTCTCTCCCAGGTAGACTCTCCTAGAGAGTGATGCTTCAAAGCTACGCGAACTAAGGGTATCGAATGGTTCCGCAACACCTTCTCTCGTCGGTCCAGGATCTCTACAAGCTGTTCTGGATAACTGAGAGTAGGTCCCACCTCAATCTCAGAATGGTCCAGTACATGGCTAGGATCTGCCACATACCGTCTCAACTGCGATACGTGAAATATATTGTGGACTCTTACTAAGAAAGAAGGCAAGTCCAGTATGTATGACACGTCACTGACCCTTCCACTGACAACGAAAGGTCCGACATAGCGTTGGCTAAGCTTTCCTCCTCCACCGAATCGAATAGTGCCTCGAGTCGGTAAAATCCTCAAGAATACCATATCTCTAACCTAGCACAAGCATGGTCTCAATTAACTAAAAATAATCACATAACCAACAAAATCACAACAATAAGATTCTAATCCTAGTCTAAGCTATACCTCAAACTACAAAGGTATCCGTTGGCTGTCGGCCCAATGCTGCTGTCTGTCCTGCGCCACGCGAAGTCAATCCCTAATGAGCTTTACCTTCTCAGCTGCGACCACAACCATCTCAGGTCCCAGTAAAGCTCGCTCTCCAACATCATCCCAAGTCAAGGGAGTACGGCATCTACGTACGTACAATGCCTTGAATGATGACATACCAATGCTGGCCTGGTAACTGTTATTGTATGCAAACTCTACCAAGTACAGGTGATCCTTCCATGATCCTCTAAAATCAAGAACACAAGTCCGCAGCATGTCCTCGAGAGTATGAAAAGTCCTCTCCGACTGTTCGTCCGTCTGAGGGTGGTACGCAGTACTGAATTTGAGCTGAGTACCTAAACTAGTCTGCAGACTCCGCCAGAAATGGGAAGTAAAGCGACTATCCCGATCCGGGACAATGCTTACCGAAACTCCGTGTATCCTGACAATCTGCCGCATATACAACTCCGCCAGCTTCTCAGTAGACGTCCCTACTTTGAATGGCAAAAAGTGGGCCGATTTGGTCAACCTGTCCACGATGACCCAAATTGCGTCTTTCCCTTCTGATGAATGCGGCAATCCAAAAACAAAATCCATCGTGATGTGCTCCCACTTCCACTCCGGAATAGACAATGGCTGCAACAGTCCTCCTGGCCTCTGCCTCTCTGCCTTAACCTGCCGACAGACTAGACACCTGGCTACGAACCGTGCTACCTCCTGCTTCATCCTATACCACCATACATGCTCCTTCAAATCTCTGTATATCTTCTTGGCACCAGGATGAATGGTGTACTGCGAGCGATGGGCCTCCTGCATGACCTGCTTACGAAGCTCTCCTCTAGGCACACACAGTCTGGAACCGTACCTCAATGTGTCGTTCTCCACAATGATAAACTCCACATCTGCCAGTCCTGCTCGAACCTGCTCTCGGATACACCGTAGGGTAACATCGTCGAACTGAGCTAACTTGATCCTCTCCATCAAGTCTGACTGAATCTGAAGGCCCCACATCTGCATCTGAACTCCTGACACGATCACCTCGATCCCTAAACTCTTTAAATCTGCTAATAGGTGACGATCCATCGTCAAGCACATAGCTACCGGATACCTGTTCAAGGAATCGGCAACCACGTTGGCCTTCCCTGGATGGTACAGCAATGAAATGTCGAAGTCCTTCATCAACTCCAACCATCTGTGCTACCTCATGTTGAGCTCTTTCTATGTAAACACATACTTCAGGCTTTTGTGGTCTGTGAAGATCTCCACACGCTCTCCGTATAGATAGTGCTTCAACAGCTTTAGAGCAAAGATAACCGCCGCCAACTCTAAATCATGGGTAGGGTAGTTCTTCTCATGCGGACGTAACTGCTTGGATGCATAGGTAATCACCTTCCCATGCTGCTGTAAGACACAACCCAAACCCTTCCCTGAGGCGTCACTATAGACAGTGAACCCGTCTGATCCTGATGGCAATATCAAAATCAGGGTTGTCGTCAGTCGCTTCTTCAACTCATTAACATCAATCTGACACTTCTCTGACCAGACAAACTCTGTGTCCTTTTTTGTCAGCCTAGTTAATGGCTCTGCAACGTAGAAGAAATCCTGAACAAACCTCCTATAGTATCCTGCCAATCCCAGAAATCTCCTGATCTCTGCGACTAAACTCGGCGCTGTCCATGCCTCAACTGCTCTGATCTTCTTCGGGTCGACTGAGATCCCATCTTCGGTCACCACATGACCTAGGAAATCAACTCGATCCAAAAAGAACTCACACTTCGAGAGCTTGTCGTACAGCTGCTCCTTCCTGAGAATCTCCAGAACCCCTCTCAAATGCTCCTCATGCTCCTCTGGGGTCTTCGAATACACCAAAATGTCATCGATGAACACCACCATGAACTTGTCTAAGTACTGGTGGAACACCTTGTTCATCAAGTTCAGAAATATCGTCGAGGCATTAGTTAACCCAAACGGCATCACCATAAACTCAAACTGGCCATACCGAGTCCTGAAAGCTGTCTTCGGAATATCCTCCTTCTTCACCTTCACCTGATGATACCCTGACCTCAGATCAATTTTGGAAAATACCTTCGCTCCGCTCAGCTGATCGAACAGGTCGTCGATCCTCAGCAACGGGTACTTATTCTTGATCTTGAGGCTGTTGAGTGTCCTGTAGTCGATACACATACGTACCGGCCCATCCTTCTTGAGTACAAAGAGTACTGGCGTACCCCACGGTGAAGAACTCGATCGGATGAAGCCCTTGTCCTGCAACTCATCTACCTGCTTCTTCAGCTCCATAAGCTCACTGTTGATCACTCTATAGACATGCTGAGATATCAGCTCTGTGCCGGTTATCAAGTCTATAGAGAACTCCACATCCCTGTCCGGAGGCAACCCTGGCAACTCCTCCGGAAACACATCCATAAACTCAGCTATCAGTGGATGTGGCACGCTCTGCTCCTCCGCTGAAACTCCGCAGAAAACTTCGCTGCTCTGCTCTGTCTCCAGCCTGGTGAACTCGAACTCTGGCTCTCCTGGCATGCTGAAAAGAACTCTACCCCCGCGATAATCTATACTGGCATGGTGCCTGCTCAACCAATCTATACCGAGTACAATATCGTAGTTCGGTAGTGGCATCATGAGCAGACTCACATCCAGTTCTCGGCCTCCCAAAACTACTCTTCGATCCTTACAAACATCACTGACGAGGATAATACCACCCCCAGTCATGATCTTGCAAGTCCTAGGAAAAGGTTCAGAAGAAAGCTGGTGTCTAATGGCAAAAGATACAGACACGAAGCTATAGGAAGCACCCGAATCAAATAATACGAATGTGGGAAAAGAGTCGATAAGAACAGAACCTACTATCAGATCGCCTGCTGCCTCGGTATCCTCTGCTGCCATGGCGAAAGCTCACCCCTGCTGGCCTCCTCTAGTTTACTGCTGGTGCTAACAAACTTCTGCTGCTGAGTCGGCAATGGTCCCCTCTGTTGCTCTACTGGAGCCTTGGTTTCTGCTCCCTGTCCCTTACGCCCGAAAGCCTCAGGACACTCCCTCAACTGATGTTTTGATGAACCACATAGTAGGCACTTGCCTAGCCACTTCCTGCACTCACTCCACATGTGCCTTGGCTTCTTACAGAAGTCACAAGTAGTGGTCTGCTGCTGTCTCGGTACCTGCTGACCCTGTCTCTGCTGTGCCTGCTGGAATGGCCTCTGCTACTGGAAAGACCTCTGCTGATGCTGCTGCTGAAAATAGGGCTTCTTGGCCGGTCCTCTACTGCCACCGGCTGCATGGGAATCTCGACCTCTCTTTTGCTTCAGCTCCAGATCATCCTCTGTTGCCATGGCTCCCATCAAAATCTCCTCAAATGCAGCATTCATGTTGCTCTTGGTTAAGGACTTGACTTCCATAACCAAACCCTTCCTGAATCTTCTAGCCTTCGCTGTCTCACTAAGGCCCTCCATAAATCTGCTCAGGCGGCAGAACTCCCCGGCGTACTCCTCTACAGTCTGGTTCCCCTGAACCAGGTTCTCAAATTGCGTCTCCAACGCGCCAAGTGCCGTATCAGGGAAGAACTTCTCCTTGAAAAGCTTCTTAAAAGCCTCCCAAGTTTGTCCCGTAGTACCAACCCTGGGGTCGGTCTGGTACCAAGTGCGGGCAAGATCCTGCATCATGCTGCCCGCTGCTTCCACCTGGAGTCTAGCTGGTATCTCTGCGAGACAAAAAATCTCCTCTATGTGCTCGATCCAGTCGTCCGCATAAAGGATACCCTCCGTACCCTTGATGTCCCGCGGCCTCATCTTCTGGAACTCTTGAATACCTAGAGTCCTCGGTTGGTAAGGCTGAATCTGCCCTCCTTGGGGTTGGGCAGTCACCTTCTCGACTGCCACCATCGCCAACTGGTGGGCATTATCAATGCCCTGTCTCATGTCCTCTGTCTGGCATCACTGCATCTCCATCATCTGCTATATGAAAGCGAAATACTGCGCCGCATCAACTGTCCCCTGGGGCGGTGGTGGTAGCATCCCCTGAACTCTTGGGGTAGACCTCGGAGCTGGTGGAGGAGCACCCCCAAAAGTAGCAGATGGGCCCACCTGAGCTGGAACAAGAGGCACTCTGGTCCCTGGGGCCGGCTGAGTCGGATGAGAAGTAGCCGACCTCTCAGTGGTATCCCTAGGACCAGAGCGCTACGATTGTGTCTCCACCATCCTGAGGACAGATCAAACAAGGAATCAATTACTAAAAAAGAAGCAAAATCATCAAATGAGGACAGTTGTTTTCAAAAGGAGACAATTAACAGCAAGAATTGATAAGAGTTTTCCTAATGTGATTGAGTACCTTAACTTATATCTTATATCCTACTACAGGCTGTAATAATACTGTAGTTCGAGTATCACTACGAATCACACTAGTTGTGATTGGACTGACCTGCATGGGCCACCACTAAAAACGTGTCACGACCCGCACCCAGTGAAAGGGCACGAGAAGTGAATACGACCAGCCTACGCCGCAGTATCGGCGGTAAAACGCTGTCCTGAGTCACAATATCTAACACAGTCTAGAATAAGCTCCGAATGGAGAGTAAATAATAAGTACTCAATCACGACACTAAGATGGAATAGAATAGAAAATCATAAGAGAGTCACAACATAAATAAAAGTCTAGGTGTAAACCACCAGAATAAATCTCAAGTACAACTCATAAAGTCTCAAATAGAAAGACAAATAAAGTACTAAGTCACAGCTAGACTATGGGCAAGTCCTCAGCGACTGTTGGATCCTCCTGAGGGTCCACGTCACCAGTGTCATCTAAGCCAATGCCATAATAAGTTGGGTAGAAATGTTCATCATCACCTGTAAAATTTTCAACATGCCCAGTCAGGACGGAACGAGCACATATCTCTCACAACAGTTCATATCAAGATTGGACATATAAAGCAAGCTATAGAAAACTATACATGAATCGCTGTAAAAAGAATCAATAAGAGAAAGAGACTATAAGATGAGATATAATATGAAAAATAGAGAAATGTAACCATCTACATGATTTAGAGCATGAATTGGTTATGTAAACGGTTTGAGTTGCACATGGATACAGCTATGGAGTGCACATGGATACCTACTAGGGATAATGATCACATAACCAACTAAACTCTTCCTGCCCCCAATCAATACACAAGGACCAATACATGTTATGTTATTGCACATGGATAACAACTACTTTATACATGGGGCTCATATGGTCATGAGTGTACATGAATAACACATGAGTGCACATGGATAAATATGAATACATAGAGTACATGATGGCTATGATAAAGTACATGAACATGATACACTCGATGTATCCGAGGGGATAACATCGCATGAAAAGATACAGAGGGTTCTAATCCGTATGAACATCGTGTCAAGAGAACATATCCAAAGAAGTATGAAAAGATCAGAGAATGTACTCGGCTGGCAAACTGAACTGCTGATGATGAAGTGTAGCTAAACTGGGGCAATGTAAACCTATTTAAAGTATACACGTGTCACAACCAAATCTAAAATATCAAAAGAAATAGCTACAATGCAAGACTACATGCTTCTAGGTCCATTTTGGTCAAAGTCAACCCTCGATCAACTCTGGTCAAACCTGGTCAACGCTGCTCAAACCTGGTCAAACCTGGGTCAACTAGTCCGTCTACTAATTTGTAGGTCATACACAAAATTCTAGGTCATTTGGCGTTCGTTTGAGTTGAATTGGATCAAGTTTGACCCAAAGTTGACTTTTGTCAATTTGGTCAACTTGTCGGCCAATTCGACTAAACTAGGCTCAAAATGATAAACTAAATCTGTCCTAGAACTCCTATAGTCATATACACAACTACAATCTATTCTAAGAGAATTATCAAGCATAAATCGATATACATATAGGTATATACACACATGTGTATTTACAATACAAACAAAACCTTAAATCTAGCAAATGATGGTGTGTGTGTGTGTCCTGGAGCTTACTGAAATGGGGTGAATTCTGAGATTAAAACAGCAAACAAAACCATGGTATATCCCAAATTAATATACATATATATACATATATATACAATTAAGAAACTATATATATATATATATATATATATATATATATATATATATATTTTTATATATATATATATTTTAATATATATATATATATATATATATATATATATATATATATAAAAATATATATATATATATATATATATATATATATATATATATATATATATATATATATATAAAATATATATATATATATATATATATATATATATATATATATATATATAAGATTGGCAATGGTTTGAGATAATTTAAAGAGTCAAAAAATCTGGAATTAAATCACCCTCGACCCATTCTCAATATGTATGCATTAGAAATGGGTTTCAATGGGGTTATATATATAATTAATATATGTATACATAGCTATATAGGAAAGTGCAAATACTCATAATTGATAAGAAAATATGAAATAAACCCAAGTGTTGGTTCCCACAAATCTGAAAACTCATATACGTACTGAAAACTCAGATTTTGTAAGGTAAGAAGCAGGAAATCAAAATATCGCATTTAAACTCAAAATTTATATTTAAAGAAAAACCCGTTTTCTACCCAACGATCCAAAATACACCAAACGAACCCGCAAAACTCGGCATACACGTTGGTCTCGACCCATGTGATGCGCTCGTATACTCCCAGGTTCGAAATCGTGTCTGTGTCGTGTCCACAGAACATGTATCGAAATTTCCCGATACCGCATGACAACGCGTACGTTCTCGCTCGATTGAGCGCCGCACACACAACGAAAAGCCCCGTGCTTGACCTCATAGCTGGGGGGTCCTGGGGTAGGTCTAGGACACGGTGACACAGTGACACGCTGCGCCGAAGCGGCGCTCATAGCCCCGCACCCGCGCGGCCTGCTGCGCGCGCGTGCGCCCACGCGCCCTCGTGCGCGCAGTTCCGCTCCCGTGGCTCGCTCGTCGGGCCACGCCACGACTCAGGGTTCATTCCTCGGGTAGTCTAGGTATAGGTCAACGTCTCCTAGGTCCTGGAACGGGTCTTCGTTGCGTTGTGTGCACACACGAAGTCCGTTTCAGTGACAAAATAACTGGCCGAATGCATATTGGCTGAGCGGTGCACGCACAATTTCTCCGCGCTCGCTCAACGAAAAGTCATGAAATTTTACGAGCATGGATGCAGAGGTTTCCCCTACATGTGCAAAAAATTTCACGCAAAAATATGGCCTTTGCATCGAGAAACAATGCACGGACAGCAGGGCACGCACGGCCTCGTGCACGGGATCCGTGCAAGTGCATCCGTTGCCCGAAACGCCGCTGTAACGTTGTCAAAACCAAATCCGTCTTCACAAAAGTTTATCAAAATAATATTATCTAAGTATCCATGAAGACAGAATTGAAAAACAGCTACTTTCTATCATAAGCGGCATTTCGTCGAACACGTGACGTAAAGGACCGACACGTGTCCGATACCGCCACCAAACGAAGTCGAAATCCAACCAAATTTCGTGGGCAAGTCTAGGGCCCCTATATGGATGCAAAAATGAAAGAAATTCTAGATTTATAATGGTATATTAGGGTTTACCTATTGAGTGTCAAAAACTCAATAAATGGAGCCCTCGGTTATCGTGTCGGCCGATTTCCCTCAAGCAAAAGCCTCTGCCTCCTTACTAGAAATGCTCTAGCAGATCCTTCTCTCCTCGATGAGTGAAATAGAGTTTGTTTGGGAAGAAACGGACTCCGGATGAAGGAATTATGAGTTTTGGAGAGGAGAAACTATTAGGGTTTCCTTGTGGAGGCTACAATTCCACAAATGAAGAAAAGAGGAAGGAGTTACTACTATTGGGTGGCCAAGACTAGGTCTCTAGGGGTTAGGGTTTCACTTGGGCCAACTCATTCTCAAGTAGAAATGGGCCCAAGTAAAAAAGGCTTAAAGGCTATCATGAAAAAGGCTAAAATAAATCAATTAAAGCCTTAAAAATAATCTAATGTCTAAAATAAATTCTAAAAATAAAAATAACAATTCATATGCATGGTTAGGCTCCTATACAATGTCCACTAAGGTTAAACCAGTTGCTAGCACAACACAAGTCAACATATCGAGAAAATCACAAAACGGCCAAAATGGTTAAAATGACTAAAATACCATTCTATGAAAAAGTGGATGCTACACTTTCAGGCAGTTATGTCCCCATGAGAAGAACTACCCTACCCACAACTTGGATTTGGCAGCAATGATATTTCCTTTGAAGTTGTAGAAACACTACTTATATGGAGATAGGGTGGAGATCTTCACAGATCATAAGAGCTTGAAGTATGTGTTTACACAGAAGGAGCTCAACATGAGGCAGCGCAGGTGGTTAAAGCTGATGAAGGACTTCGACATCTTACTACAGTATCACCCAGGAAAGGCCAACGTGGTTGCTGATGCCTTGAGTAGGTATCCGACAGCCATGTGTTTGACTATGGACTGGCATTTGCTAGCAGATTTGGAGAGCCTGGAGATTGAGGTGATTGTGTCAGGAGTTCAGATACAGATGTGGGGCCTTCAGATTCAGTCGAACTTGGTGGAGAGGATCAAGTCGATGCAGTTCGAGGATGTTGCTCTGCGGTGTATCCGAGAGCAGGTTCGAGCAGGACTGGTGGATGGTAAGTTTACTCTTGTAGAGGATGCTGCTTTGAGACACGGTTCCAGGCTGTGTGTGCCCAGTGGAGAGCTCAGGGTACAAGTCATGCAGGAGGTCCACCGATCTCAGTACTCTATACATCCTGGTGCCAACAAGATATAGGGATCTGAGGGAGCACGTCTGGTGGTATGGGATGAAGCAGGAGGTAGCTCGCTTCGTAGCCAGGTGCTTGGTCTGTCGCAAGTCAAGGTAGAGAGGCAGAGGTCAGGAGGTTTGTTGCAGCCATTGCCCATTCCAGAGTGGAAGTGGTAGCACATCACGATAGATTTTGTATCTGGATTGTCGCGTACACCAGGAGGAAAAGACGCAATTTGGGTCATCGTAGATAGGTTGACCAAATCGGCCCACTTTTTGCCATTTAAGGTGGGTACGTCTACTGAGAAGATTGCAGAGATGTACATACGGCAGATTGTCAGGATTCATGGAGTTCTGGTCAGCATTGTCTCGGATTGGGATAGTCGCTTTACTTCTCATTTCTGGCCGAGTCTGCAGGCTAGCTTGGGCACTCAGCTCAAGTTTAGTACTGCATACCACCCTCAAACGGACGGACAGAAAGGACTATTCTGACGCTCGAGGACATCACTACACCAAAACAATCAATTTGTAACACTTTTTTTATAATTAGTAATGATTATTACCGTGACACTCTTGTAATAGTAATAACTATTGCAGTAGTAAAAAGAACTTTACTAAACTTGAAAATTTATGTTTTTATTACTTTATAAATCTTGTAACAATAAACAAAGTTACAAAGTTCAATAAAAAATTTAAAAAGTCAAAGTTCATCAAAGTGTTAAAGATGAAAAAAATCCCAAATCCCGTAAATTTTCATTTTTCATCGTTCCCTCTCCTTATCCCCTCTCTCTCTCGAGCTTCAGACGATATCTCAGATCTCGTCGATGCTCCGACTAGCCGTCTTCTCCCGGGTTAAGGCCCCTCTTCGACCCTAACAACACCTCCACCTCCCTAAATCCCCCTCTTTCCCAAGGTCCTCCGATTAAAAATCCTTAATCCTCACTTCCTCTATCTAAAAATTTAAATACAACTCATTTTCTCCAATTGTTTTCTGATACTGTAATTCTTCAAATCGATGACGACCGATTCGCACTTGCGCCACTGATCCACTCCATTTTATGGTGAGCTCATTATGATCTCCAAATTTTCTTCAATTACCCCTAAATATTTGTCGATGCGAAAAAAATTTCAGCATGGAGTGCTCGATTCTGTTCGCGTGATCGTTGGTTGTTCGAAATGGTGTTGAAGTTTTGGTTAGTTTTTTATTGATTCTTTTTTGGGTGAATTTTTTATGATTTTTGTTTCCTAAATTAGGACCAATCTATGTTTCTAGGGGTTCAAATTGATCAAAGAGAGTTTTTTTACGCTTTCTCAGCATTCCAACATATTCTTCAGAAGTCAAAGGATACACCAGTTCAAGGTAGTCATCTTATTATGATGTGTTATAACATAACTGGTATTAGGAAAAGGGGTTCTGATAGATAGAGGGGTCCTAGAAATATGAGTTTAGAATAACTTTTCGAAAATATTAGAGCAATTGATATGGATGAACTCATGTAGTGCCCCCATCTAGGCCATGTTTCTTTTATTTAACAGGAAGCAACCTTCTCACTCAATATAGCCTAACTGGCCAACTTGTTGGTTGACATAGGATTGACATGAAGTGCAACAGCCAGATGGAAATTTTAGGTTCATCCTTCCTTTGACTCTTCTCAATTTCAGAATAGTACCTGCATTCAACCTCACTTCGATGAGAATGAATGCAAGAATATTGAGAAACATAGGAAATGTTACATGCACAAAACTATATCCATCACGTCCACCATGTTTATTGTGGTGGAAACCTACCAGTTATTGCAAATAAAACCTGACCAACTATAAAAGAAGCACACTACCCAGAACAAATACAAACTACTTAAACATTTTGAGTTTAGTTCGGGTTTAGAATATAGAATTTTAATGTTTCCAGGCTTGTGTTTGGATATTACTAAGGTGGAAAGAGCCAATGGCGGCGGTTGGCTAAATGGTTAATGTAAGATGCTTCTATTACAGGGGTATGCTTACTTATGTGCAATTTAATCAAAAATGTGTTACGTAGATGTATACATTTTAGACTATTTCATTATACATATGTACAGTGTTCCATTGGACCAAAATCTACAATTTATCCATTTGATATAGTCCACAAACAAAAATTTATCCATTTGATATAGTCCACAAACAAAAATTCTAGAAAGATATCAAGAGATCATTGTTATTTATCATTATGATTAGGTCTAGTTCTATAATTTGATTATAAGGTTCACATCTCTTTATGTCTAGTCTCAACACTCATGTTACTAGCATCTCTAGATAAGGAAAATGGAGCAATCAAACGGATAAAACCTGACAATCCCACTGTGCCCACCATTTTATTCGAAGAAGCAACCATTGTTCTTATTCTTATGGACATGATGTTCATCTCATTCTCTAATATTTCACAATTTAAGTTATTTCTAACGATATCTCATCTCTAATATTTTACAATTTAAGTTATTTCTAACGATGTCTTTATGCTCTCAAGGTGTCATCTCCTGGTGTTGAAAGGGTTGTCCGGATTCCAGATGAGCTTGAAAGTTTCAAAGAGAAGCCCATGTATGTGAGGTATGCATTAATTGTACTGCAGAAGCCACGAATCAAGAAAGTGAACGTGTATTTAAGC
The DNA here is from genome assembly GCA_029216955.1 of Iris pallida. Classification (NCBI taxonomy): domain Eukaryota; kingdom Viridiplantae; phylum Streptophyta; class Magnoliopsida; order Asparagales; family Iridaceae; genus Iris; species Iris pallida. The sequence goes on from JANAVB010011482.1 coordinate 213,313, forward strand.
TTGTTTCTTACAATCTCGAGGCTAACCATACATATGCTGGCTATGCCTTGGAATGCCTCTCTATTTCTTCTAAAATGCTATTAACCAAGTTTTAATATCAATTTTAGATTGCTGATATTACGATTTTGCCTGTGTTTCAAGCGCACCTTCAATTCGGCCCTCGTTTGGGCTTTGAGAACCTTGGACTGTCTGGCCAATGTCAGTTATCAGTCATATGCGAGCTAACAAATGCTTCAATATTAGCTATAGTATAAATTCTTTGTGTCTTAGTTATCAAAGGAATGCTATATCCCTTTCTTAATTCCCTTCCCCCATACCCCTGTCACTTATTAGATACACACCATGATATATTGTTGCATTTCATTTAGTTATGCTTGCATCTTGGAATTTTATTTATTGACAAAGACTTCCATCTTGCAGCCACAAATTTACTATAAAGGGGCATATTTATCCTGCTATTCTTCCTGCAGACAGTAAGAAAGTTACAGGAAAGGTTTGCTTTGAAGCTTTCTCTAACTTTAACTTTACTAAATTATTAACTTGAAAGACATGACAAAAGTTTAAGTCATTTTTGTCTTTATCTCAATTACCTCCAAGGTTCCGGTTCCATCTAACAGACCAAGAGCTCATCATCCATTATTTGAGAAATAAGATTATGGTTTACTTACTCTGGCAACATCTATCATTGCGGATATTGACCTCTACAAGTTCTACCCCGGGGATTTTCCAGGTTATAACTTAACTCCTTGCTTCAACATTTCGTAACTAGGTCTTCTTTTATTCACTCAGTCTGAAATATGTATTGTTGGTTTTTTTATTTGGGAGCAAGTTTGGAGTTACAATTAATTGTTGGTATCGAGTTGTCTTCATAACTTGCTTTGATTGTTTGTGTGTGCACAATCAGGAATACATCATAATACAAACTCGACATGTTGCAGCATGGACATGACATTAGTATTTGGAGTGGATGTAGTTGGCCTGAAACATGGACGTGACAATTAAGGTGTTTTACAGGGAAAGAAACCTATTTGGTTAGTTATTAGGTTTTCCAGGTAGAACTGCAGGCAAATGCTGGTGATAACGAGTATTGTCACTACCACATTTCTAGTGTGAGGGTATTTTTGATATTTTTGGGGTAATTTAAATTTATTAGAATTTATTTGAATTTATAGGAATTTTTAGGATTTATTTTGGAATTGTTTGGACTAGGTTGACTTTGACTAGTGTTGACCCTTGTAGACCAACCTAGGAGCTAACCCTAGTTAGTATGGACTTGGTTAGGTTATATGACTCTAGTCTAACCTAGCCTAATCATTGGTTTGGTCATTAGATTCTAGTTAGCATTAGGATTTAGAAAAAGTCATAAGTCATGGCTTATGATTTAGAACCTTTGTTAAATCAAATCAAACCATAGCCTTGTAGGTTGGCCCAAAGCCCAAGACAAATTGCTAAGCCCTAATCCCTAGACTAAGTGGCCTCTTTTTAGGAAAGCTCAAGTGTAGAAAACAAGGTTTGTTTCCTATTGCATTAATCCCTAGATTTCTATTCCTTTTCCTTCTTCATTCAAATCTCTTCCAATAGGTTCTAATACACCTATTCTTGCTGTCATTAAAGTTTTATTTCAGTTGGTTGTGATTTGATTGGATTGGGACATCAAGGAGAAGAGCTCTAGAGAGGGGGTTTTTATAGAAAGTTCAAGAATAGGTAACTTCTCCATTTCTCCATGAAATTTCGATTTGTTTTCATATTTAGAAAGCCCTAGGAGTCCCCTAAGTGTCTGCATCGGTTTCGTGTCGGATTGCATCAGTTTCGTGTCCGTTTGGACACGTATCAGAGTCTTGACTGAGGTGTTTGTCGAAATGCCTCAAAGGGCATTTCGATCTCTTTTGTGCAATGTTTTTAAATAGAAATTTAGGTTTTACTATTGCTTATGCATTCCTGTTCATCTGAGTGGATTTTTGTGTCGGCTTGTGTCGATTTTGACGCGTAGACACGCGCTGTTGACACGCGCGCGGGCTCGAGTTCTGTCCCCTGCTACTCGGGGTCTTTTTCTCCCTCTGTAGGACACGAGGACACGAACCATTTGACACATGGCATGGGGCAATGACTGACATCCTGTGTGTCAAGTCCCATGTAACCCGGTGTCGTGTCGAGGGAGGAATCGATCGTGCACGGGGATTGCACTGTCTGTGCACTGTTATTTTTATGACACTGATACGGCCTTATTACTATGGACACGACACGCTAGGACCTATTTCAGGCTGACACACACCTAGATGGACACTAGGCGAATCTACTGACACGAGCACGAGACATGAAGTGTCCTGTGTCATGTGCACTACACGAGTGCACGTGTGCACGAGACAGTGCACTGGATAGTGCACTGTTGTGTCTGATTTTGAGCTTTTTTGTATTGGACACGATTGTGCCGTATTAATGGACACGTGATGGACCCTGAGACACGTACACAACATGTAGTTATGTTACCAACCTTTGATTTGGTATTTTAGATTAATTTTGTTAATCAATTCTCCATTTTTTCTAATTTCTGAAACTGTGAAACCAGTTTTCCATTTCCAGTTTTTTCAGTTTTCTAATGTGAATTTTGCCAATCGTTTTAGCCCATTTAATTACTGTTATTGTATGATTTAATACCTAATATAGTTTACCTAGATGTGATCTATGTGTGTGTCAATTTGGGACTGTTTTCGAGTTGAATTGTAGACAGAAATCTGAGAATTCAGATTTATGAACTAGGTAATGTTATTTGGTTTCAGTTAGTGGAAATCTGGAAATGTTAGACTTATAGACTGAATCTAGGAATTAGTTTTTATAGATGAAATCTGAGTTTTTCATAAGGTTTTACTGATCTGTAATGTTCTTCAAAACCTGAGATTTTCACCTAAGGTTTTGATGTTCTAAAATGTATATTAGTGTTTGAATTTATATATGTTGTTTGGTTTTTCTGAATGATGAAGTCTAAGTTGATTAAGTAGCTGTTAAGTTCCTGTCTTTTCTAGAAATCTGAGAATTAATATATATATATGGTTTTACCTGAACACACAGCCCTCATGTATGGTTCACTCACCCTCACCTAGACACATATCTCACATCACTCTCTTGACACTATTACTCTTTGGCACACTGTTTTCCCTCATCCCTCACCCTTTAACACACACACACAAAGCCACACACAGCTGCACATTGTCTCTCACACACACTTGCCTCTCTATACACGCACACACAAATATTACACACATACACCTGCCACTGTTTTTCCAGATTTTCAGTTTCACTTAACTATCACACAGTTTTCCTCACAGTCTACTCTTCCTCATCACACACACACTCAACTACACTCTAACACATATTACAGTCACACATTGTCACTCACACACACACACCCTCTCATTCCTTCACATTGTTCACTCCTCACTAGCCATGTTCACATTGACACCCTATACTATGTTGTACACACATGTGACACTTATCACTCTTCCCCTATAACTCTCTATCTTTCTTGTACATATTATATAATGTATTATATATATGTAAGTATCATATAATATATACATGTGTGTGTATTAGTATATATGTATTATATAAATATGTATGTATGGATATCATATACGTCTCGTGCCCTTACTCTAGGGTGCGGGTCGTGACACGTTTTTAGTGGTGGCCCATGCAGGTCTGTACTAGAAGTATAGTGGTATTTGAACTAGAATATCACTACAGCCTACAGTAGGATATAGGACATTAATTTTAAGGTACTCAATCACTTTAGAAAAAAAAATTATTGCCATCTAAATCCTTATTGTCAGCTGATCCTTTGAATTTTAACTGTCCGCCTTTGTTATTTTGCTTCTTTCTCAGAAATTGATACTCTTGTTTGTCTATCTTCAGGATGGTAGAGACTCGATCGCAGCGTACCATTCATAGGGATGCTATAGATGGGAATGCTACCTCCCAGCCAGTACAGCGAGGCCAGGGGACTGCAGCTCCTGCCACCTCTGCTCGTATTGAGACCTTGGCAGCCGCAGCAGGGGGTATGCATCTGCCGACTCGGAGGCAGGACCTGGTCATCCCAGAGGAGCCCTTCCAGCAGCCGCCTCCAGGATACGTGGATGCAGCGCAGATGTTCGCATACTTCCAGCAGTTCATGGACCGACAGTAGGCTCGACAGGACAGAGGTATAGAGTTGGCCCTTACGACGGTTACAGCTCGACCGGTGGTTCAGCAGCCGAGGACACCGGGGATCGAGCAGTTTCAGAAGATGAGGCCCAGAGACTTTTTGGGGACAGAGGGGATCCTATATGCCGATGAGTGGATCGAGCATATAGAGAAGATCTTCCGCTTGGCCAGGATACCAGCAGATCTTCAGATCGAGGTCGCAGCTAGCCGGATGCGAGATCTTGCTCGCACCTGGTATCAGTTAGACCCCAGGGTGGGCGTACCTGGGCAGACTTGGGAGCAGTTCAAGGGCTTCTTCAAGAAGAAGTTCTTCCCAGATTCAGCACTCAGAGCCTTGCAGTCGCAGTTCGAGAGCCTAGTCCAGGAGAGCCTTTCAGTGGAGGAGTACGCCGGAGAGTTTGGCCGCATCGGCAGGTTTGTAGAGGGCTTGAGCGAGACGGCGAAGGCCCAGAGGTTCCGAAAGGGTCTAGTCAAGGAGGTCAAGTCCATGACCAAGGGCAACCAGGATGCTACGTTCGAGGAGATCTTGACAGGAGCCTTGCTAGCAGAGGATGATCTTGAGCTTAGGCTCAAGAGGGGGCGAGACCCAGTTGGAGGCAGCAGCAGTGGGGGCCAGGCCAAGAGGCCCTATTTTCAGCACCAGCAGCTGAGGCAGTTTCAGCCGCAGCCTATCCAGCAGAGGCCAGTTCACCAGCAGCAGCAGCTAGGGGGGAGCATCGGTTCAGTTCGGTTCAAACCGAACCAAATATGTGAAAACCGAAATAACCGTAAACCGTATTTCTCAAAACCGAAAACCGAACCGCTTTTATAAAAATCGAACAAAACCGAACCTAATTAATTCGGTTCGGTTTTCGGTCGGTTCGGTTTCATGGGCCAATGTGCATGGCCTTCAAGTTTTTAGCAAAATGATCCTATTTAAATAACAAATTTTTAAAAAATATATGACATTATTATATTTATGAATTGTTATATTACATAGAGTGAAATATATTAGTATATATAGATTGATGGTAGATAGCGATAGTGCTCAAAGAAGCACCGACATAGAATAGGAGAAGAGAGTGCGCTCAGTTAGGGGTTAATAAACATTAGTATATATATATTGTGGATAGTTTGATAAATTACTAAATCTAAATCGGTTTTTGGTTCGGTTCGGTTTTTCGGATGAAGAACCAAAAATCGAACCGTTATTTCAAATTTTCAAAATTATAAACCGTAAACCGAATCGATAACCGAAAAACTGATTTGTTTATCATATTTCGGTTCGGTTTGGTTCGATTTTCGGTTTTCAACCGTTTTATGCTCACCCCTAGCAGCAGCCGAGGCAGCACCAGCAGGGTCAGAGACAGGGTGGTACTTGCGCCTACTACAAGAAGCCTGGGCACGTCTTCAATGAGTGCTGGAAGAGGCTGGGCCAGTGCCTGGTGTGTGGCACAGCAGACCACCAGATGAGGGAGTGCCGCATGGGACGAGCAGTCCCGGGAGGAGGAGTCAGAGCCCCAGCAGGCCAGCAGAGGGGACCAGCCCTGTCGACACAGCAGCAGAGGTTCGTCCAGCACCAGCAGCAAGCCAGGGGAGGCCAGCAGGGACGAGCTTTCGCCATGGCAGCTGGAGATGCAGAGGTGATAGGAGAGCTGATTGTAGGTTCGATTCTCTCGGCTCCAGTCCAGCTTTTGTATCATTCGATTCTGGTGCTTCGTACAGCTTTATATCAGTATCTTTTGCGATTAGACACGGTATCATAGCTGAATTGTTGCCTAGGACTTACAAGATCACGACCGGGGGTGGCATTATCCTCGTGAGTGATGTTTGTAAGGGTCGGAGAGTAGTTTTGGGAGGCCGTGAGTTGGAGGTGAGCCTGCTCGTAATGCCATTGCCGAACTACGATATAGTACGAGGCATAGATTAGTTGAGCAGGCACCATGCCAGCATTGATTGCAGAGGGGGTAGAGTTCTTTTCAGAGCGCCAGAAGAACCAGAGTTTGAGTACTCCAGACGTCAGACAGAACAGAGCAGAGAAGTCTTCTATAGAGTCTCGGTCGAGGAGCAGGCGATTCCACACCCCTTGATAGCAGATTATATGGACGTTTTCCCAGAGGAGTTGTCGAGATTGCCACTAGACAGAGACATAGAGTTCTCGATAGACTTGGTTCCAGGAGCGGAATCCATCTTTCAGCATGTCTATCGGGTGAACAACAGCGAGCTGGTGGAGCTGAAGAAGCAGGTGGATGAGCTACAGGACAAGGGCTTCATCCGCTCGAGTTCGTCGCCATGGGGTACACTAGTATTGTTCGTACCGAAGAAGGATGGGTCAGTACGCATGTGTATTGACTATAGGGCACTCAACAACCTCACGATCAAGAACAAATACCCACTGCCGCGGATCAACGATCTATTTGACTAGTTGAGTGGAGATCGGGTATTTTCGAAGATTGATCTGAGGTCAAGATATCATCAGATAAAGGTGAAGGGGAAGGATATTCCCAAGACCGCTTTCAGGATACGGTACGGGCAGTTTGAGTTTTTGGTTATGCCGTTTAGGTAACCAATGCACCAGCAGTGTTTATGAACCTTATGAACAAGGTATTCCACCAGTATCTGGATCAGTTTGTGGTAGTGTTCATTGACGATATCTTGATATATTCCAAGACTGAGGAGGAGCACGAGGAGCATTTGAGAATAGTTCTAGAGATTCTCAGGAAGGAGCAGCTTTACAGGAAGCTCTCCAAGTGTGAGTTCTTCTTGGACCGGGTGGACTTCTTGGGGTAAGTGGTGACAGGAGATGGTATCTCAGTTGACCCGAAGAAGATTGTAGCAGTAGAGGCATGGGCAGCGCCGACTTCAGTTGCAGAGATCAGGAGTTTCCTGGGGGTGGCAGGATATTATTGAAGATTTGTGCAGGATTTCTTTCGGGTTGCAGAGCCGTTGACTCGATTGACCCAGAAGGATGCTGAGTTTGTTTGGTCAGAGGAGTGTCAGGCAGCTTTTGATGAGTTGAAGAAGAGGCTTACGACAACTCCGATTCTGACATTGCCTTCAGGATCAGGTGGTTTCACTATTTATAGTGACGCTTCAGAGAAGGGGCTGGGTTGCGTCTTGCAGCAGCATGGGAAGGTGATTGCCTATGCTTCCAGGTAATTGTGTCCCCATAAGAAGAACTACCCTACCCACGAACTGCAGCTGGCAGCAGTGATATTTGCTCTGAAGTTGTGGAAGCATTATCTGTATGGTGAGAGGATGGAGATCTTCACAGATCATAAGAGCTTAAAGTATGTGTTCACTCAGAAGGAGTTGAACATGAGATAGCGCAGATGGCTAGAGTTGATGAAAGATTTTGTCATCCTACTTCAGTATCACCCAGGGAAGGCCAACGTGGTTGCAGATGCCTTGAGTAGGTATCCGACAGCCATGTGTTTGACCATGGATCGGCATTTGCTTGCAGACTTGGAGAGCCTTGGGATTGAGGTGATCGTGCCTGGAGTGCAGATGCAGTTATGGGGGATACAAATTCAGTCAGACTTGGTAGAGAGGATCAAGTCGGCACAGTTTGAGGACCTTGCTCTGCGGTGTCTCCGAGAGTAAGTTCGAGCAAGATTACTGGAGGGCGAGTTTTCTCTTGCAGAGGATGGTGCCTTGAGGCACGGTTCCAGATTATGTGTGCCCAGGGGAGATCTCAGGGAGCAGGTTATGCAAGAGGCCCACAGATCTCAGTACTGTATACACCCGGGTGCCAACAAGATGTATCGAGATCTGAGGGAGCATGTTTGGTGGTCAGGGATGAAGCGGGAGGTGGCTTGCTTCGTGGCTAGGTGCTTGGTCTACCAGCAGGTCAAGGCAGAGAGACAGAGGCCGGGTGGATTATTGCAGCCGCTGCCCATTCCCGAGTGGAAATGGGAGCATATCACTATGGACTTCATTTTAGGATTGCCGCATACTCGAGGAGGAAAAGACGTAATTTAGGTCATCATTGACAGGTTGACCAAATCGGCCCACTTCTTGCCATTCAAGGTGGGTACGTCTACAGAGAGGCTGGCGGAGATGTATATACGGCAGATAGTCAGGATTCACGGGGTTCTGGTCAGCATCGTCTCAGATCGGGATAGCCGTTTTACTTCCCATTTCTAGAGGAGTCTGCAGACCAGCTTGGGCACTCAATTCAAGTTTAGTACTGCATACCACCCCCAGACGGACGGACAGTCAGAGCAGACTATTCAGACACTTGAAGATATGCTGCAGACGTGCGTCTTGGACTTTGGAGGTTCCTGGGAGGATCTTCTTCATTTGGTGGAGTTTGCTTACAACAATAGTTTCCAGGCCAGCATTGAGATGTCACCTTTCGAGGCTTTGTACGGACGTAGCTGTCGTACGCCCTTATCTTGGGATGATGTTGGTGAGCGAGCTTTACTAGGGCCAGAGATGGTTGTTGATGCAGCCGAAAAGGTGAAGCTCATCAGGGACAGACTTCACGTGGCGCATGACAGACATCGGCACTGTGCCGATAGTCACCGGAGGCCGTTGGAGTTTGAGGTACAGACTAGAGTAGGATTAGATTTAGGTTTATTTGTTTGTAATTTTTGATCATGTTTGTTTATTATAATTAATTGAGACCTTGCTTGTGATTAGGTCAGAGACCAGGTTTTCTTGAGGATATCTCCGACTCGTGGTACGATGCATTTTGGGGGAGGCGGGAAGCTTAACCCGCGCTTCATCGGCCCTTTCGTTATCAGCGGGAGAGTCGATGACGTTGTATACATGCTAGACTTGCCGCCTGTAATAGTGGGGATCCACAACGTATTCCATGTATCACAGTTGAGACGGTACGTGGCTGACCCTAGCCATGTGCTCGATCATTCAGAGATTGAGATTGGGCCTTCTCTCAGCTATCCAGAGCAGCCAGTGGAGATGCTAGATCGACGGGAGAAGGTTCTGAGGAACCAGGTGATACCTTTGGTACGCGTCGCATGGAGGCATCATTCTCCAGGAAAGTCTACCTGGGAGCGGGAGGATGAGATGCGCGAGTGCTACCCTTATCTTTTTTGACCGTGAGGTATACTTTCTATCCTTCTCATCAGTTGTATTTCGCCTTTCAATTTCGAGGACAAAATTCTTTTAAGGAGGGTAGATTTTTCACTGCCACATTTCTAGTATAAGGATATTTTTGACATTTTTGGGGTAATTTAAATTTATTAGAATTTATTTGAATTTATGGGAATTTTTAGGATTTATTTTGGAATTGTTTGGACTAGGTTGACTTTGACTAGTGTTGACCCTTGTCGACCAACCTAGGAGCTAACCCTAGTTAGTATGGACTTGGTTAGGTTATATGACTCTAGTCTAACCTAGCCTAATCATTGGTTTGGTCATTAGATTCTAGTTAGCATTAGGATTTAGAAAAAAGTCATAAGTCATGGCTTATGATTTAGAACCTTTGTTAAATCAAATCAAACCATAGCCTTGTAGGTTGGCCCAAAGCCCAAGACAAATTGCTAAGCCCTAATCCCTAGATTAAGTGGTCGGCCACCCTATCATTATTGGGAACATCACCCTATAAGTACTCTCCTAATTTTAGGGTTGCCTCTTTTTAGGAAAGCTCAAGTGTAGAAAACAAGGTTTGTTTCCTATTACATTAATCCCTATATTTCCATTCCTTTTCCTTCTTCATTCAAATCTCTTCCAATAGGTTCTAATACACATATTCTTGCTGTCAGTAAAGTTTCATTTCAGTTGGTTGTGATTTGATTGGATTGGGACATCAAGGAGAAGAGCTCTAGAAAGGGTATTTCTATAGAAAGTTCAAGAATAGGTAACTTCTCCATTTCTTCATGAAATTTCGATTTATTTTCATATTTAGGAAGCCCTAGGAGTCCCCTAAGTGTCTGCATTGGTTTCGTGTCAGATTGTATCAGTTTCGTGTCCGTTTGGACACGTATCAGAGTCTTGACTGAGGTATTTGTCGAAATGCCTCAAAGGGCATTTCGATCTCTTTTGTGCAATATTTTTAAATAGAAATTTAGGTTTTACAATTGCTTATGCATTCCTATTCATTTGAGTGGATTTTTGTGTCGTCTTGTGTCGATTTTGACGCATGGACACGCGCTGTTGACACACGCGCATGCTCGAGTTCTGTCCCCTGCTACTCGGGGTCATTTTCTTCCTCTGTAGGACACGAGGACACGAACCACTTGACACGTGGCATGGGGCAATGACTGACATCCCGTGTGTCAAGTCCCATGTGTCCTCGTATCGTATCGAGGGAGGAATCGATCGTGCACGGGGATTGCACTGTCTGTGCACTGTTATTTTTATGACACTGATACGGCCTTATTACTATGGACACGACATGCTAGGACCTATTTCAGGCTGACACACACCTAGCTGGACACTAGACAAACCTACTAACACGAGCACGAGACACGAAGTATCCTGTGTCATGTGCACGACACGAGTGCACGTGTGCACAAGACAGTGCACTGGACATTGCACTGTTGTGTCTGATTTTGAGCTTTCTTGTATTGGACACGATTGTGTCATATTAATGGACACGTGATGGACACTGAGACACATACACAACATGTAGTTATGTTACCAACCTTTGATTTGGTATTTTAGATTAATTTTGTTAATCAATTCTCCATTTTTCCTAATTTTTGAAACTGTGAAACCAGTTTTCCATTTCCAGTTTTTCCAGTTTTTTAATGTGAATTTTGCCAATCGTTTTAGCCCATTTAATTACTGTTATTGCATAATTTAATACCTAATATAGTTTACCTAGATGTGATCTATGTGTGTGTCAATTTGGGACTGTTTTCGAGTTGAATTGTTGACTGAAATCTGAGAATTCAGATTTATGAACTTGGTAATGTTATTTGGTTTCTGTTAGTGGAAATCTGGGAATGTTAGACTTATAGATTGAATCTAGGAATTAGTTTTCATGGATGAAATCTGAGTTTTTAATAAGGTTTTACTGATCTGTAATGTTCTTCATAACCTGAGATTTTCACCTAAGGTTTTGATGTTCTAAAATATATATTAGTGTTTGAATTGATATATGTTGTTGGGTTTTTTTGAATGATGAAGTCTAAGTTGATTAAGTAGCTGTTAAGTTCCTGTCTTTTCTGGAAATCTGAGAATTAATATATATATGGTTTTACATGAACACACAGCCCTCATGTATGGTTCACTCACCCTCACCTAGACACATATCTCACATCACTCTCTTGACACTATTACTCTTTGGCACACTATTTTCCCTCATCCCTCACCCTTTAACACACACACACAAAGCCACATACAGCTGCACATTGTCTCTCACACACACTTGCCTCTCTATATAAACACACACAAATATTACACACATACACCTGCCACTGTTTTTCCAGATTTTCAGTTTCACTTAACTATCACACAGTTTTCCTCACAGTCCACTCTCCCTCATCACACACACACACTCAACTACACTCTAACACACATTGCAGTCACACATTGCACTCACACACACACCCTCTCATTCTTTCACATTGTTCACTCCTCACTAGCCATGTTCACATTGACACCCTACACTATATTGTACACACATGTGACACTTGTCACTCTTTCCCTCTAACTCTCTATCTTTCTTGTACATATTATATAATGTATTGTATATATATGTAAGTATCATATAATATATGCATGTGTGTGTATTAGTATATATGTATTACATAAATATGTATGTATGGATATCATATAGGTATGTAATGTATATATAGGGTACATAGATATTTGTGCTAAATAATTGTGTATGTGTGATGTTAGTTTGACCTAGTGATGGTGGACTAGTTTGACCTAATTTAGACTTGGTTGACCTAGTTTGACTATAGTTGACCTAGTTTGACTTTTAGGGTTGACCAGAGTTGACCAAGAGTTGACTTTGGACTAGATTGACCTAGAATCATGTAGAATGCATAGTAGGACTTTATTTTACCATTTTGGACTTGTTGTAACTTGTGTTGTTCTGATTAGGAGCCAGACACCACTCCTCGGACAGTACTTTCATATTGGACACTCAGATACCAGGCGAGTACATTCTCTGATCATTTTATATCCTGCTTAGAATTATTTCATGTATTAAATTACTTTACTTGTACTATCACGTTGGTCACACGGATTGGTACTATATAGATCCCTTCTTGAGATGTTATCCGTAGGGAGCATCGGGTACTACATGTTCTGTGCGTTTCACTTACATGGCGTATCACTATGCTTCACTGGTTCTTTGATCACTTGTGACATATACTCTTATGATCACAGAGTCTCCTAGAATCTCTTATCCCATTTACTGGGTATCCTAGAATCTCCTAGAATCCCTATTTATGGGACATCCATGTGTCACCCTTCGGGGGCCTTTGTATGGAATCATAACATAACCTGGTTGGATCCTTGTGTATTGATTGGGGGTACGGGGGAGTAGAAATAGACATGTGAATACTATCCAAGTAGTGTAGTATTAGAATCTCTTCCATAGTGTAGCATCAGAATCTCCTATGCCATTTACATGTCTATATTGTACTCTGACTCACTAGCCACATGTTAGTTCTCTATTTATAGTAGATATTTCTATTACAGCTTTCTCTCTCTGTTTATATACTGCACTTCTTTCAGTACTTGTATCTTACTTTACTGCATGATTATATCTTCTAACCTGCTATGAACTGTTGAGATGTACTGTACTCGCTCCTGTCCTGACTGGACCTGTTGAAAATATTACAGAGGACGAGGAGGAGGCTTGTCTGGATACTTACTACGGGGCAGCCTTAGATGACACTTGCGAGCTGGACTCTCAGGAGGACCCAGCTCTAGCTGAGGACATCACCCCCATTGCCTAGACTAGATTAGTTAGGCTTATCTTATTTTATGTAGTCTTGAGACATGTTTAGCTAAACATTATTCTGAGTTCTGAGTTGTATATATTCTTTCATTTCTATATCTAAGACCATGTACTTTTAGATATTTGCTGGGATTATCTTAGACTACTTTTTTATCTATTTGTTTCCTTGAGTTCTATTTCATATCGTGCTATCTCTCCCTTAGTTGTGATTGAGTTTATTACTGCTATGTCACCCCTATTTGGGGAGTATAAACTATTTAGAGATATATTGCTAGATGTATGTTGACCTAGGACAGCGTTCTACCGCCGACACTGCGGCGTAGGCTGGATATACCCACGTCTCATGCCCTTACTCTAGGGTACGGGTCATGACACGTGTGCCTTAATTTGATCATGTGTCATAGTTGTCCAAGTGTGTAGAGGATATTGGTGATATTATTTACTGAACAGGAAATATTGGTTTTCTTTGGCATTAATTGCATTCACTTGTCTAATCATCTAGCTAGATAACAGATGTATATTTATCGGAAACTACTATGCCAGTTAAGATTGATATCATTGAGGAAACGAGGCTTGATAATGCTAACCTAGTTATCTTGCTGGATCTAATATTGTGTGCAGGTTATTCCAGATGCAATAGCCTTTCTTCTAACCTTTTAGTATTGTTGCCTTATTCTACTGGGATGCTGCTTAATCTAAAATTTCTAGATGTTTATGGTAACAAACTCAAGGCATTGCCTGATAGGAAAAGGAAATCAAGTTAAGAAATTGTTTCTCTTTTTCCATTTCCTTTTTCCCTCTTTTTCCTCAATCAACCTTTTTCTCTAACAAAATGCTAACAGTATTCATATTGTTTTTCTACCTTGTGATGCAGGATGCATTGAGGGAGGATCTGGACATTGTTCTCAAATCTTGTTATAGGATGACATGTATTGGGGAATAAACTGGTCACTTCTGGTTCTTGCAAGGTTGGCCCCTTGCACTCTGCATCTTTGTTTCTCCATATAAAAAAGTTCAGTCCTACAAGTAATGCAACGTTGTTTGTATAATATTCTCGCATGTCCCTTTAAGCTTCTGCTCAAGCTCCACTTTTCTTTTGATGTCACTGCTAAGGCTTTTGACTGAAATAGCTATAGAAAAGTACAGGCATGCAACTGGTTTAGGTTGGAAACTTCAAGTAAAGAAATGTCTGATTTTAATATTTGTGAGGGTTAGGCTTGAGGTCATAACTTCTTACAATATACCATTAATGGGTAAGTTACTGCTTCTCAAGAGGCAATATGGTATATGCTATCTTTGTAGATAATAATTGAATGGTAAACTTGTCTTACTTTTGTTTCCTAATTTTTGATCCCTACCCAGGTCATGATAACTTGAGGCTTGCACAACAGTTCCAGAAGCAAGCACCTGGTGCAGCTGCTACTACTACATCTCAAGAGGATGGGGATGATGATGTCTTTGAGCTTGTTCTTGGAGAGACATTTGAAGCGGTTTCGGGGGAGAAGGGTGATTCTTTAGTCTTTTTTGTATTTTCTCTTTTCAGTAACCAACCTTCTTCATTCCATCTCTATTTATTTTTTTAGAAGTTTCTTTGTTGAGATAACTCATCCTACCTATTTTGTGAATTATGTTATGTGATTATTCAAATGAATTACAAATAATAATAAAAAATCTGTCTTTATCTTATGCTGCATGGTAGAAGGTGTTTCGATACTTTATGTACCAGTTTTGTTAGTTTTATTGGATATTAAAGTCTCTACTTAAAGGGCTTAAAGCCATGAGTTCATTTGCAATGAAGAGATTGTAGCAAAGTTTTTTTATATATTGGTTTCACCACTCTATTCTTTTATGTATGTTAGATTAGATTGGTAGAGGGATATATTTGCTTAGAATGCTGTTTATTTACTTGTATGAAGTACTTGTCACTGAGAAGCATGTATATTCAAATTATTATTTTTTTCCAACACAAAGGTTGTTGTAACGGTCATAACCGTTACAAAAGTTAAAAATTGTAATGGTAGAACGCATATTCGTAACGCTAATAACTGTTACGAATGTATATGTAGTCACGGTTATAAGCGTGACGAAAATCGCTAAAAATTTTATTTTTGTCACGGTAATAATCGTGACAAAAACTGTTACAAATATTAGTCACACCTAATTCGTCATTGTTATTACCGTGACAAAAATTATTTGTCACGATAATAACCGTTGGCAATTACCTATTTTAGTGTAGTGCATGTTGCGGACGTGCGTCTTGGACTTCGGAGGATCCTTGGAGGATCACCTACACTTGGTGGACTTTGCTTACAACAACAGTTTTCAGGCTAGCATTGAGATGTCACCTTTCGAGGCGTTGTACAGGCGTAGGTGTCGTACACCCTTATCTTGGGATGATGTTGGAGAGCAGGCTTTATTGGGACCTGAGATGGTTATTGACGCAACCGAGAAGGTGAAGCTCATCAGGGACAAACTTCGCGTGGCACATGACAGACAACAGCATTGGGCCAATAGCCACCGGAGGCCTTTGGAGTTTGAGATACAGATTAGAGTAGGATTAGAAGTAGGTTGTTTGTTTGATTTTGTTTGATCATGTTTGATTATTTAGTAACTTGATACCTTGTTTGTGTTTAGGTCGGAGACATGGTTTTCTGAGGATATCTCCGACTCGTAGTACATACGTTTTGGTGGAGGTGGAAAGCTTAGCCCGCGCTTCATCAGACCTTTCGTGATCAGCGGGAGAGTCGGTGACGTGGCATACAGGCTAAACTTGCCACCTGCACTAGTGGGTGTCCACAACGTATTCAACGTATCACAGTTGAGACGGTATGTGGCTGATTCTAGCCATGTATTAGACCATTCGGAGATTGAGGTGGGACCTACTCTTAGTTATCCAGAGCAGCCAGTGGAGATTCTGGATCACCGGGAGAAGGTACCGAGAAACTAGGTGATACCCTTGGTTCACGTCGCATGGAGACATCATTCTCCAGGAGAGTCTACCTGGGAGCGGGAGGATGAGATGCGCGAGCGATACTTTATCTTTTTGGACCTTGAGGTATGATTGTTTATCCTTCTCATCAGTTTAGTTTTGTCTTTTAATTTAGAGGACAAAATTCTTTTAAGGATGGTAGATTTGTCACTACCACATTTTAGCTTGAGGTTATTTTGGTCATTTTGTTAATTTTAAATTTATTTTGATTTATTGGAGTGATGTTTGTTATTTTTGACTTTTGATAGTTGAGACTTTGGAGAGTAACCTAGATATTGACTCTAGCTATGGTGACTTGATTAGTATGGTGGGACCCTAGCCTAACTTAAGTAAACCCAAGATTAGTCCTTTAGAATCAAGTTTGAAATAGAAGGATTAATGATTAGGTTCATAGGCTTTTGACCCATGAATTAATTTCCATGACTATTGAAACTTGGCCCAAAGCCCACTAGTGAAACTCTAACCCTAATTCCCACTACCTAGGCCGGCCACATAGGGAATCCCAACACTATATAGTCTTTCTTCCTTTGGTTCTTGCCTCTTTTGTATTGAATCAACACTTGGAAAAGGAAAGGTATTGCTATTCTTCCCTAATCCCTAACTTTTCCATTTTAATTCCTTTTTTACTCTAGTTTCTTGTATTAGAGTCTAATACTCCTCTATTTCCTGATTATGGAGATAAATCTCAGCTTTTGAACAATTTGGAGATTTGAGCTAGCAAGGAGGAACACTCTATTTTGGGGCTTTTCTTGCCATTGGACACACTATAGCTAAACCCTCTAAATTGTGTTATTATTTTGATTTCTTTGCATCCTAGCCTAGATCTAGGTGTCCCCTAGCTGTTCCTCAAATTTGGTTAGAAATTGTGTCTATTTGGCGTATCGGACACGTGTCAATACGTATATGCAAGTATTTGCTAGAATGCCACTTAGGAATGGATTTTTGTTATTTGCTAAACTAATTGCATATTCTCATAGCCCTACACACGGGGATTCTAAAACCCCAACTCGAGATCATATCGAGCTGTGTCCGTGTCCAAAATGGATACGAACTCAATGCACAGGGACTCGGTCGGTTGTCCTGCTACCCGTGTCCAATTTCTCCATGGACATAGCTCGAGATGGTACGAAATTTGATAGGCAGGTAGGGATGATGACTGACAGGTGGCCTATGACATTTTATTGAGTTTTTTGTAGTGATTTGTGAGTTATCGAAGCTGCACGGGTTTTGCACTGACAGTGCACAGCCGAACCTGGTTCACTGACACAGACTTCGTGTCTCACATAGACACATTGTGGACACATCTCAGGGTGATCAAACCCTAGCTCTAGACCCCCTGTACCTATCTATATGACCACACCACACTTGGTGGGACACATGTGTCCCTAGCTCACTCGACACGCGTGCACGACGCTGTCAGTGCATGGTTCAGTATTGTGTGTGAGTTTTTGATTAGACACGTTTGTATCCAATTCTTTGACACTGGAACACACTCATGACACACTCTCACATGTCATGTACATTACCAACCATTAGTTTTGATTATTAGTTGTATTTTCGAATTCGAATTATAATTTTCCCTAATTTTTGATACATGTATCTGTCAATTGAATTTGCTGAGATTTAAATGTCATTTTAAACTATTTTTCTAATGATTATTTTCATGTAAATTCATCTATATGTATCTAGGTTTTAGCTACATGTTAGATTCATGATTTGTGTTTAAAAATTGGTTTTCGAATTTGTTTTAGGACTGTTTAATTGAAAACTATCATATGTTAAACTGAAACCTATCTATGTATAAATTGAATTCTAATTTTCCTGAGAATACATGTGCATTGGGACTGAACTGAGAATAGATAATTCACTCTCACATATTTATTCTTTCACATACACACCTGTACACAGGCCTAGGAACACCTTTAGCTACACGTCTATACTCACACACACACACATTACACTGTTTTAAACTGGGAACACACACACAATTTCTAAAAACCTGAGACACTGTTGTGTGCACTGATATTCCTAATTCACACACACTCATACACTACTTTAACATACTGAATTCTGAGAGCATAATGTACACACACATGTAGGAACCTGACACTATAGCCTATGTTGTGATATTCCATACACATTACACCTAAAAACCTGAGAACCTATGCTGAAATCCACACACACACACACATACACACACACTTGAGCTGCTACACTAATTTTTATATTACACTGTTATATAGATGCACTGTTAGCACACCCACACACACATTTGAAACACACACACATGCACATGTGTAAGTCACTCTCTCTATCTCTCTAGATGTATAAATATATATATGATATCTCTAAATTATTGGATGAATATGTAATATGTATATACATATATATGTATTGCCTATATGATTAGTCTATATGTGATGTGGTAATTAAATATGTGTGCATACCTATATATGTGTATATGGCATATAGCCTATGTGTATTCCAATGTGCAAATCTATATGTATATGGAATGTATACACATAAGTTTTGTGTATTGTTAGACTTGTGTGACTTGTGAATGATGTGTGCTTGCTAGAATAGACTGGTTAGGCTTAGTGAGACTTGTTTGGGTTAGGTTTGACCTAGTTGACCTAGTTTGACTAGAGTAGTTAACTAGAGTTGACCAAAGATTGACTTTAGCCTAGATTGACCCAAATATTATGCAGAATGTATCGTAACAGTTTATTTTACCAATTTGGATATGTTGTGACCTGTGCTGTTCTGAATATGAGCCAGACACCATACCTCATGCAGTATTTCATTCAGATACTCAAGATACCAGGCGAGTACATTCTCTGACCATTTCATACATGATAGGATTTACATTTACGCTCTAGATTACTTTACTTGATGTTGTCACTTTATTAACACGGATTGGTACTATATGGATCCCTTCATGAGATGTTATCCCCTTCGGGAGCATCGGGTTACAGTATGTCAAGTGCATTTTACTTTCATCATGTACTCCGGTGCTTTCACTATTCATGTGCACTCTCGTGATTCATGTACTCCCATATTTAAGGAGCCCCCATGTATACAATCATGTGCACCCTATTATGGGCCTTCATGTGATATCATGTGCAATAACATAACCTGTCTAGATCCTTGTGTTTTGATTAGGGTACGGGGGAGTATAAATGGTCATGTGAACAATTCTAAAGTAGTATACTCATGTACAAACTCTTAGATTACTCATATGCAAATTCAAGCCATTCACATGATCATCTTGTACTCTAAAGCACTAGTTCACTGTTAGTTCTCTACTTATATTATCTATTTACATTACAGTTCTCTCTCTTTTACTTCATGTATATTCTATAATATTTCATGTATCTTACTCTATTGCATATTTATATATCATGTCATATTATGAATTAAGTGAGATGTACTGTGCTCACTCCCGTCCTGACTGGACCTGTTGAAATATTATAGACGATATTGAGGAGTTCTGACCCACTTACTATGGAGCAGGCCTAGATGACACATGTGAGCTGGACTCCCAGGAGGACCCAGCACTTGCAGTAGATATTTCCCCAGTTATCTAGGCTAGTTAGCTAGACCAGTATCTTATTTATCATTTTGTCTTGCTGGATACACTTGTACTTATTTGAGGATGTTATTCTGGCTATTATGGAGTTGTTATCTTAGTCATTTAGCTCTCTCTCTCTCTCTTATCTTGTATTTCATCTGTGGTTCTGTTGATTATCTATCTATCTTATCGTACTTTCTTCCTTAGTTGTGATTAAGTTATACTTTATATTATTCCTCTATTCGGAGAGTATAACTGTATAGGTACCTTATAACTGTTTGAGGTATGTGACCTAGGACAGTGTTCTACCACCGACACTGCGGCGTAGGCTGGACGTAACTACTTTTCGTGCCCCTACACTAGGTGCGGATCGTGACAGGTTCATGCGGATCACAACTGACCGCATGAGTACTCTGGAATAGATTGAACCGTATAAAGAAGAGCTGCATGACAGACTCAGTATGCCCCCTGCGGCCCATCTTTATCAGACTGATTTTTGAGCCGCAGAGAGAATAGTTACTTATTCGGCCAAGCTGATCAACCCTTCTGATCAAGCTGACAAGACTGACCTCTCTGACAGCTCTGACAACTCTGATACTCTAATAAAAAAAGATAAGACGTGATCAGACATAATGTCATATTACCAGACTGGACATAGCCAAGCGGCCAAAAGGACTGCGATCCGAGCTGCATGAACCTTATGCGGCTCAATCTATGTATTTCATGTGGCCAAGAGTAATTGCAATCTGAGCCGCATGAGCTTTATCGGCCCAGAATACAGAATCTATGCTGCTCAAAAGTCCCCAAGCTACATACGGACTAAGGGAGACTGCGACTCAAGCCGTATAAGTCTTATACGGCCCAGCATGGCCGAACACTAAAAGGCCTATGCGACTTAAAATGACTCAAGCAGACTGATCATATCCTGTGATAGGACACGTGGCAAGCTGACCAAGTCTCAACCACCCAGATTTGTTGTAATAAAATCTCAACAAGTTACCAACTGGCGGCCAAAGAGCGGGTCTTTATGTGCTGTTGTAGCCATATAGCCACGTGGCCATCTATGTGGCTCAAAACATATATATCACTATAAATAGCAAGGTACTACACCCATGCAAATGGCTGGCAACCTACGAAGGGCAATTTCATCAAGAGCAAGGACCGTGTTAGATAGTCCAAGGAGTAAGGCAGAGTTGCTACACTTTCCCGAGCCTCTACCGTCACCCCCTAGAATCAAAACTAAACAATTATACTTAGATTGTTTCCTAGGATTTCTTTCTAGGCTTTCTCTTGTACAAGCGAGTTTGCAATCAAGTTCAATTCATCTGTAATTTTGTTGTGCCTGATATTTAATGGAAAACATGAGGTACTGGCAGAAAATGGTACTCATAGCTCTTTGGTATGTGGCACCTGCATACTTCAGGCCAAAAGGTATTACTGTGTAGTAGTAAACCCCCTTTGGTGTCCTGAACGACGTGGCTTTTCGTCATCTGGGAACATTTTGATTTAGTTGTAGCCCGAGTACCCATCCATGAAGGACATGCGCTCAAAGCCACATGTATTATCGATCATTACGTCAGTGATTGGAAGTGGAAACTCGTCCTTCGGGCAAGCCGAGTTGAGGTCTTGGAAGTCAATGCAGACTCGGATCTTCCTGTTCTTCTTGGTGATGGGGTCGACGTTGGCTACCCACTCCGGATGTTGTTTTTTATTAATAAACCTGCTGGCCAGGAGTTTATCTACTTCTTTGTCAATAGCGTCCATAATGTTGGGACGGAAGCGTCGTTGTTGCTGCTTAACAGGCTTAGCGTCAGGTAAGATATTAAGCTTGTGCATTGCGACTTATAGGTCGAGCCCCGGCATGTCTTCGTAACTCTAGACAAAGACGTTGATGTATTCTTTGACCAGTTGGACCAAAGATTATTGGTCCTTTCCTGCCAAGATCTTGCTGACGAAAATAGGTTTGGATGAAGATCCATCCCCGAGGTCGATCTACTCGACTTCGTCCTCGATAGGGGGTTCTCATAATTCAAAGCGAGATTCCTATTGTGCGCCTAGGCGTTAAGCCCAGGGTTATTCTTCGAAGAACTCTGTTGTTTGATTGTCATCTTCATCTTCTGAAGGATGTACAGACTTCATTTTGGTTGACAGCACCTTCCTGAAGATTGAGCCGACGGTGGTGTCGGAGTCCCAAGTTGAAGCCTCAGATGAGTGAGAGTGTATGACATCTTCTGCTTCTGAACTTTCTGGGGTTGTTGGGGACGTGATGTAGCCTATCCCCCGTCGAGTATGATGATAATAGTTTTGTGGCTTCCCTTTCGAAACAGGAAGTCGTAAGGAAAGACGTCGACCCATGCTATAGTTTAGACCCTGGCCACTTTTTAGGTTGTAGTCCATCTTTTGGATGAGATACTTGGCTCGATCATTGTACCAGTAAATTTGCATCCTGCCAGTGTCGGGTTCTGGCTCCATCGGTGGAAGGTCTTGGTGACGCTCGACTTTGTCGAAGATGATAGGTTTCTCGTCCTGGTTCTGAGGCGGGACTACATAACAGACTCATTGGTACAGGACGACTCGATTTACATGATTAACAGGCGTTATTTGTGTTTGCAATGACTATAGAGCATTATCTAGAGTATACATGGCATTCTAATATAAAAGACTAAAATAATTGAAAGACATCCTTTTATTGATAAAATACGGGATCTTGTCCCAAGGGATTACATCATCAAGGGACGGTGCGTTTACATTGGCGATATGTACTCTCCCAGTTCTTCGTCAGTGAGTACTGGAGCGGACTGAGGTGGTTCGGGAGAACCTATTGGGAGCTTGGCCTTTGTCAGCTCAGGTGCCGATAGAGATATTTAGGCCTTCTCTTGAAGCTTAAGATGGGCTGAAGACTGAGGAAGTTTGCTTTTAAGCCGCACCTTGAGAGGTGCCTCAGTTGGTGTTCCGACGACTGGTGCTTTTCCATACAGTTTTGCTATGAGAGGAGACGACACTTGGGGAGGCTTCCCTTTGAGTCGTATCTTCAAGGAGGCTTCAGTGGATGCTCCGCTTAGAGAAGTTGGTGCCCTCCTGCGAAGTTTGACCACTATAGGAGACGATGTTTGAGACAGCTTCCCCTTGAGTCGCACTTTCAGGGGAGCATCGATTGTCATCTCTGCCTCCAAGTCAGCTTCGGCTTCGGCTTCGACTTCATCATCGACATCGTTGGCTTCATCTTCGAGATGAATCGATTTATACAGATCAGAGTCGGTGAAGAAGGCCTCAATCCCTCCGAAAGGATCGACATCAGCGAACTCTGTTCGGACTATGCCGTTGATGGATACGTACTTTATACATTGTTGGAGAGTGGATGGTAACACCATGTATTCGTGTAGCCATGGCCGCCCTATCAAGATGTTGTAGTTGACGTTCGCATCCACAACATAGCAGGTCACTTCGATCTGGAGATCACCGATACGATACTTCAGTCGGATCTTTCCAGTGGCTCACTCTTGCTAGCGTTGAAGCCACTGATTGTAGTGTGGGATGTCGTCAGATGATGCATCGGGATCCCCAACGTCTGGAGCAGAGTTCGGAGGATATTGCTGAGAGAAGACCCTAGGTCGATCTGTATTCGATCTACCTTGATGGCACCAACGTACCCATTAAAATATAATGGTCTGTTATGACTATTTTTCTTGAGCAGCACGTCTTGTTGAGTAAATGTGATGTTGGGGATGAACTCCTCCATATTATGGCAGTATGGACATGCTGCTAGATCGCCCTCAGGCTGCTTGACCTGACTGATGAAAGACTTAGCATCCTTCAGGGCTTCGCAGAGAGCCTCCTGAGTATCTTTAGGCAGACGGAGGAGCTCGAACAAGGACAGCCTAGCTGGAGTACTGGCAAGTTATGCGGGTATGTCGAAGTTGTGGGGTTTGGTTAACCCTAAAGCATTATCTCTTCATAAAGGCCTATCGAAGCGGGCCTCCTTATGCTTCTGTTTGTCAGCTGCCGAAAGTTGGGAAGAACCTTCACCTTGAACAGTCGAGGTGGTGACGAGAGGTGCCACTTCGACAGGGGCTTCCTCGGGCTGAGCATTCTGTTGTGAACATATTTGTACAGGAAGTGCCTCCTTGTGGAAGGAGGTAACTCGGCAAGACTTGGTCTTCTTGCCTTTAGCTTTGGAGGTAGAATGTGCCCCCGGTTGAGTCAGTTCCGAAGCGAGATATGGGTGAACCCATATGATCTCCCCCCGAGATGTGGTGAGTTGAATCAGTCCGCTCACGTTGTCATGACTCAAAGGAAGGTTGACCACCTCCAATGTTGCCTTCGGGATGGGGACAATACCGTCATGAGTTATAGTAGGCGGCAAGGTACCAAACTGGAGCGACACCATATTGGCCGAGACTGTCTGCTTCTCGTAATCGACTGAGATGACGTTAGCATTGATCATGCATTGTATGTAGTTATTGAGGATATAGCAATCTTGAGTTGGATGTCCAACGAATCGATGGTAGTGACAGTACCTCGGGTCGTCCACTCTGCCCACCTCGTCAGGACACTTAGGATCAGGCAGCTTGAACTTGTCACTCTGTTTCAGTATCTCAAAGAGTTGTAAGGTGTCCTCATCATTGAAGGAGTAGACCTCCTTCGGCCTCGGTGCTGGTGGAGGCTTTTGAGCGGGCCCCTGCTAACTTTTTGAAGTATTGACAGTCAATGCCTGCTTCCCTTTCGCCTCGTGCCCACTATTGTTGGTAGCAGCTCATTTCTCTTTGTCATTAAAGGTAGGAAAGTTAACCCCCAGAAGGCGAGCATTACGTACCTTCTTCTCAGTAGCTTCGGCCCCGATGATTAATGAACTCCAATTAGGAGGCTTGGTAGAGTCAAGCCAGAGCTTGATTACAGGAGTCATGTTTATGCTGCAGGCATCGATTAGTGCATGTTCTGGCATACCCAGAGGCAACCTTAAGCATGATTGTTGGAAATATTCGAAGAAGGCTCGAACAGTCTCCTTCCCTGTCTGGCGCACTTCTATGAGAGAAAACATGGTCATGTCCTTCCCACCATCGTAGAATCGATCGAGGAAGAGACATGTTAAATCATCGAAGGATGATATAGAGTGGCCAGGGAGACTGTAGTACCAGTAGTAAGCGATTCCCTTCAATGCCCCCTGACAAATAGGCTGGTGAGTAGGACGTCTTCTTTTGGGAGATGTCCCATTTGAGACTGGAAGTATGTCAGATACCGACGAGGAGAATCCTTCCTATCATATGTTATCAATGTTTGTGGTTTATACTTGGGAGGATAAACCACTTTGTTCTATTCGAGAGGGTAAGGTTGCGAGATTCCCATCTTCTGACGTTCTTCCTGCTTGTTTCGTACTTCAAAGCGCTCGTGCAGATCTTTGATCATGTCCACCAGCTCTTCTGTAGAACTGGGAGATGGTGAGGGCTGTAAGGTATGAAGTTCGACATTTGAAGGAGCCGACGTTCGGGGTGCAGTGTGATCATCTGCACCCGAAGATGCGGGTATACTTGATTCTCTTTTGGCCCCTGGATCAGGACTGGTGAAGACAGGTGCCCTTGCGAATGGTTGAGATGCCAGAGTGGTCCGAATCTCAAATACCATTTGAGTCAAGGATTGCATGGTGGTAGAGAAGGTTTTTGAGGCTCCCCTCCAGGGTGTCCATGCGTTGCACGATGTCCGGAGCTGGAACGTCTGACTCTTCCTCATCACCACCCCCAGCCATGTAGACTGGCATAACATGGGTGGAAGTGGATGGATCAATTGAGGCTTCATTTTTGACCTCACATTCATGTGGAAGGGCCTCCCCTTCTGAGGCCTCGTACTAGCTACCCCTAGCTACCTCGGGGTCGGTTCCTTGGAGAATGTCCTCATCTTCAAGTGGAGGGTTGGATTGGATAACAGGAAGATGATCACTCCCAGCTGATGCTTCCACTGGAACCTTCTTCCTTGACCAGGTACTCTCAAACACCCCTGAGGATAGGACCATCATTTTGCTTTTCCTTGGCTGACTCTTGGACGATGCTGCTGAGGTCGAGGGATTGGTGGTTGTCTTTCTCTCTGATGAATGGGAGTTGGAGACAACATAGCAAGAAGCAACCTTGGGCTCTAACACATCTTCAACCGGCATATTCTTTTCGAGACGACGTCGGATTGGTGCAATAGATTACAGTCGCTGGGACACAGACTGCCTGGATGATGGAGTCATTATTTTGCAACAACAGCAATTGATGGTGACCATGGCACAAGTGTGCCCCGTGTCATGACCCGTACCCGGAGTAGGGGCACGAGAACGTGGGTACGTCCAGCCTACACCGCAGTGTCGGCGGTAGAACGTTGTATAGGTCGTCTAAAATATACAACATCTAGACACAATATAAAAGTACTTGTCATCTCCGCATGGAGGTATATAATGTACTTGTCAATATCTCAACTCCGAACGGAGGACAAGTATAAGATATTGTTTGCCATTGATTGTAAAAGTATAGAACAATTATCGGAGGACTGAACTTAGACTCACAATACAAACTCGCTCGTACAAAGAAAGCCTAGGGACGAAAATCTAGGTGCAGCAGTCTAAGTACGATTGTTTATTTTAGATTCTGGGGGGTGACGATAGAGGCTCGGGAAAGCGACGGCCGCTTTGCCTTACTCCTTGGAAGATCGGTACGCAGCCTTGACTCGGGGAAGATCTGCTTGGTCGTTGACGAAGAAATGCCTTCTTGCTCTCTCTCTGATTGCTCTCCTGGCTTCTCTCTCTCTGTGTATATTCTCTCTCTGACTATGGAGAAAGTCTCTCTGTGTCTACGTATTCTTCTCTGGTTTTCTTTTTGTATATCTCTCTATCTCTCACAAGGGAATGGCACCTTGCTATTTATAATAGTGGGATGTGATCGCTAGGGTTGCCAATGATTAGCTCTTAGAGATGGCGGCGGCCTGGGGAATGATCAATCCAGGCCGTTCGTTTCTGATTATGACGAATCAGAACCATTAAGGGTAGATTACACCAAATCCCTATTAGCAATTAATGCTGATTGGCATAAATCTTCCTTATAATGATTCTCTCATATCTGCGAATAAATTAAATTTATTCTCCTGCCACGTGCCCCAGATCATTGGGATTCGACCCGATCTTGGATTGCCATAAATCTGGGAGATTGATTGGCTGAGGACACGTGTCCTGAGAGCCAATGGTGAGACTGGAACCGCATGCAGATTGGGCCGCATGAGATTTGGGCCGCATGAATTTTGGGCCGCATAAGACTTGGGACACATGTCAGGACTGTCTGGGCAGTGGCCCCCTCCTTCAGACTTCTGAACCATATGATGAGCCGCATAAACCGCATAATGGTGTGTCTGCTTGAGCCGCATGGGCATGATCTTCTTGAGCCGCATAGGGATGATTCTACTCGAGCCGCATGGGACAGCTTCACTCTGAACCGCATGGGAAGTCTTCACTTCGAGCCGCATAAGCACACCCACGTGGCAGGGCCACGTGGCATTTTGTTATTCTCGGGCGATCGTGTCAGAGATTTCTTTCTCTTCCCTAGAGATTCATCATCATGACAGAGTCATAATTACCTGCTTTGGTATCAGGTCTGTCAACTTTTCAGAGGGGTCAGCCGTCAAAGCAATTAATGTAGCAGGGATCGGAGGGGAGCACTGTCACGCCACGTGTCTTCTGAGCCGCATGGACTGCCTCCGACCGCATAGCTCCTTATGTCGCATGACTCCCTGAGCCGTATGCGTTTTCTGAGCCGCATGGGTCATTCTTGGCCGCATGAGTCAATTTCTTTAGTATTTTCCATGCTTCTACAGGACCCCCTTCAAAGTTTTTAATTTGTAAAATTGAAATACTTTGAACAAGAAGCATGGCTGTATTGGCCGCTGACCGCATAAGAGTTCTAGCCGTATGAATTATTGTTCGCATGACTGTTTCAGCCGCAGGGGGTGTGTGAACTGCGTAGATGGTCCAGTCCATATGTGCGGGTCTTTATTTATCTCCAAGTTGCTTCAGCGCCGTCTTTGTAGGGGGAATCTCAAGGGTCAGTTCATTAAATCTTTTTGGATTTGATGCCTTGGGTGAATCTTGGAGACGAAACCCAAGGAGTTGGTTTCGCTCATCAAGAGTCGGTCATTGGCCCACGTGTCTGCCTTCTCCCCTCCTCCTATAAATAGGAGGGGTTTGAAGAGAGAGAAGACTTCTTTATTTTCTTTCTTCTCTTATCTCGCTTGCCTTTCTTTTCTTCGATAATTGATGGCTCCCAAGAAGATCGTGGCAGTGAAGGGTAAGAAGGCGGCCTCCACCTCCACCTTGGGTGCGGTTGCTGCCCCGCCCGTCGTCGTGCCTGCAGTTCATCCTAACGTCCATCCCCCCATTGTTGGTAAGGACAATGTATGAATTAAGAAACCCCAACCGCCATGGCTACGTCGCATACTTTATGCACGAGCCTTTGTAAATCGTATGTTCGCCCTACGGCTGAGCTGCGAACCGCATAAGAAAAATCATTGTGTTTGTATGTGCGCCTTATTAGTGAAACCGCATAGGTGGCGCATAGACTTTTATTGTGCGGAGTCGCATAAGCAGTCTTCTGAACTGGAGCCGCATGGGGCTTTCTAGAGCCGTATAAGACTTCTAAGAACTTCATGGGGAGCATGGATATTTTCTTGAGCCGCATGTGGTTTGAAAACACCTAATCAGCTGTTTTTTTATTCTCTGTTTAACTTATTTTTTCTTTGTCTGTTCTTCAGTGAATTTGCCGGTTAACGCCGTCGGAGAACTCTTGGTGGGTAGCGCTCAAGCTGCTCTCGGCTATAGGTACGACCATATTGTTCAGCACGTGGCGGATCAGTTTCCGAGCGATGAGCCTATGGCCAGATTGAATGCAATCAAGAATCAGCCTTTCTATTTCCTTAATGCTATGATGAACTCCGGGAAATTCGAAGGAGAGTTTTTGAAGCCTGCGTTCTTTTTTGGAGACGCCTTGACCGTGGAGAATGATCATGTTCTAGAGGTGTCGGAGGATTGGAATTTTGTTTCTAACGGGATGGCGATCCGCATCCCTCAGATGGAGCGACACTTTCCATTATCTTGGTTCAATATGCTCCCTTTGGACCGGAAGATGGAGGAGACTCTAACCCCTACCAGGAGTGGGATGTTCGTGGGGAACATTCGTTATAATAACCATCTGAAGTCCATGGTTGCTGGCAAGGTGCATACCAGTTGTTCTGTGACAGGGTTGGTCCCAGGTTCTTTCCTGAATGTGGTAGGTCCTAACTTCACGTTTTCTACCGCCGATACTTTTATAAATCGACTTGCCCGGAAAGGCTCCTATCCCGTTGGTCGGTTGACGTTTCCTGGTTGGATACACCCTATTCCCTCGTGGATCAATTTATCTACCTGGATCCTGCAGAAGTATGAAGCTTTTTTGTGCGAGATTGGCCTGTACCATGCTATCCGAAGTACCAGTCATAGCTTGTTCATAAACAAGAAGCTATTCATGTCCCTGCTGGAAATGTATAATTGTCGTACATGGACCTTTTACACACCTGTAGGGGAGATGGGACTTGCGCTCCATGAAATGCATGCGGTCTCCAAGCTTCCTTGGGGGGACGAAGCGTTTGAAGCATATACTCCCACTAATGAGGAACTCGAAGATTTGGAATGACGGTATCCTGGCTTTGCGGCCCTTTACCAGGAGATATTGTGTCATTATAATACATGCCATCAGATAACCCGCAAGGATAACCTGGAAGGGAATGCTCCCTACACCAAGGATTGGATGCATTATCTCTTCTCAGCGGATGCCTCAGGTCTGGTTACCTCTCGTCGCCCTAGATCTCGGGAGGCGGTCAAAGAATTGGTGTCATCTACTAGTGGCAGATTCGGGAGCCAAACCGACACTTTCGATTACTTTTACCAGGATACTCAAGAGCTGTCTGAGAAAACGCTTCTGGCGGGATTTTTCATGATCTGGCTACGAAATTGTGAAGTCTCGGGAGGAACCGGTTCTATTGAGAGAATTAGTTGCAACTTTATCCATCCGGCTGTGAAATTAGTCTTGCGAATTAGGCTAGCTCTCCTTCCGGCTATGGTGTGTAGCATACACCGTGGCCTTCGTACCTTCACGTCCAAAGTCATTGCCCGCGATGTGACCAAGGATTTTGAACGAACTGAGTTACCTTATCATTATTTGATGGGGTGGCTGCTGATACATTATCCATCTTTGATGAGGTCGGGCTCTGAGGGCGGTGCGACTGATGATGACGCCCTTATCTTCCGTTACCGTGATGAGCCTTGGGAATGTGAGGCCATACGGGTTTGCCGGATGGTCTTGGCAAGGGCAGATAAGTATCATATTTTCGTATCCGTCCCTCGCTTTTCTGCCAGGGACATAGAGACTGTGCATATAGACGGTATTGCGCCTCCTCAACTTCTGGATGGCCAATTGCTCTTATGGTTGCGTAACATCCGTCCCTCGCATCTGGTGTACCGTAACCGCAATGCTATTTTTCTGGAGCCGTATCTGCCTAGCAGGTTTGCCCGGCAGTTTGGGTACAGCCAACTTTGTTTAGACAGCCCCAGCTCTTGTCTGGGTTATGAGGGAAGTCTTCTTGATGGTATCAGAGCTTGGCAATATTATGATTCGTTCCATACTCGCACCATTTTCTCGGTCCCTGCTATTAAGGAGTCAGTAGAGATCTTGCATATGGCGGCTCTGTATCATGTCATGGCGAACAAGCCCCCGGTCGGTTTTAACCCAGGTACCAGTTTTATTGCTGGCACCGGTCTAGAGGAAGGCTCTCAAGGGGCCAAGAAAAGAAAGACTAGAGCCGAAGTTCCAGATTTGGATTCCGCTGCTGAAGGTGATAAAGACAACGAGCATAATGAAGATAACTCTATCCTTCCAGTGGTAGGCGCAGAGGTGGGTCAATTGCATGTTTTGTCAGATGAGATGCTGAGGGATCAGTCCCTTGTTGCGCCTGGTCCTATCCCGAAATGCAGCAGGCAGGTTCCTCCTGTAAGCAGTGTTTCTCGATCCCGGAAGCTGGTTGCGACTAGGCACCGTCCGCCAGCCACAAAAGAGAGTGGAGAAGAAATCAATCCCGCGTCAGAGGTAACAAAACTGCTCTCGACCCCTTTTTCCTTCTTTCCTTTGAGTTTCAATCCTGATTGTCTTCGTTCCCTCTTTTAGGTGTCGGGGGAAGAAGAAGAGTTTCCGGATGTCGAGGCGGTGACCCAGGATGACGGGGACTCCCATGAGCCTGTTCCTACTCAAAAGGACGCACATCAATCTGTATCCCCCTTCAAGGTGACGGGGTCAGGGGACGTGACTGAGTTTAACTCGGGGATCGCGTGTGGGGGGACCATGCCAGTTGTGGATGAGCTGCGACCTTCATGCCCTTCCCCTGGTAAGATTAGCCGAATCTTAACCCGTGAGGAAGCCTATCTGCTCTATCCTCATATCCTTCGGGTTACGTCGATTGACTGTTATTCTGGACATTCAGGTCCTGCCTCTTCAGTGCCGAGGATGGGCGTCGTCGAGACAACCCCAACCGAAGGGGCATCGGTAGAAAGGGGTGTACTTTCTCACTGCCCGACTCGTCTTGATGGGCCTTCTGGGGGCCCAAGTTTAACGGGCCAGTTCTCGGGGCAGTCGGGGCAGGGAACGATGGTCCTCGCATCATCCTCTGCTCCAATGGCTTCGAGAATCGACCTTTCTTCCCTGCCGAGCATCCAAGCTCTCCGGGCGGTGGAAGACGAGTTGGCCGCTATTCATACATCGTTCTGCTCGGACTCCGCTCCCTTGGTGGCGAGCTCTAGCGTTACTCCTCCGACGTTGCCGCTCCGGCTTCCCCTGACGCCCTCCTCTGCTGAAGTTTTGAACGACGCATTGCAGGACGTGGTTGCCAGTTTCCATCGTCATTTGAAGAGGGGAATCGAGGCCGCTGTAGAAAGAGGGACCTCTTTTACTTTGGCACGAAGATGCGCCCATGGTCAAATAAACATCCTTAGGGATCTTCCTGATGATGCAGGAATGACTTCGCTTCTGGAGGCGAAATTGCTGGAGGCTGATCAGCTGGTGTCCGAGCTTCGAGTATTGCGGCAGGCTGATCTGCCTACTGTTATAAACGAGGACAGGAATTCCCTTATTGCTGTTATAGAGAGGACCAGAGCGGCTCGAGATAAGACCAGACCGGCCGCACTGAAGGATCTCAGCGACTTAGCTGATCGGTATGATCAATTGAGTTATGCGACCGAAAACGTTGTGGCTCGGAAGGAGTCTGTCTCTCGTGAGATTACCGAGACACGGGAGCAGATCCTTGCGCTTCAGAAGAAGTTGACTTTTCTGGAGTCTGAACTCGAGACTGCCCGCAATGACAGGGGGCTAATTGTTCAGGAAGCTGACAGGGTTACTCAAGCTTTGACTGACCTGGAGGCTGTCTTGAAGAAATTGGAAGATGACTGTCAGGCACTTCTGGATTTGGACAATGAGGAGCGGTTACTCCAGGAGGCCGAGCGTCGTGCTCGGCAACGGATTGAGCGGGAGACCACCTCAGTGAGAGACCGCCTCCTAGAATTGAGTAACACTGAAATGTAGTCGGCCTTTTCTTTTCCCTTCTTTTTTTTTTTTTTTGAAAGGGACGTGGTCCCGAAATATGTAGTACTTCTTTT
This sequence comes from Iris pallida, assembly GCA_029216955.1. NCBI lineage: Eukaryota > Viridiplantae > Streptophyta > Magnoliopsida > Asparagales > Iridaceae > Iris > Iris pallida. The sequence goes on from JANAVB010011482.1 coordinate 245,624, forward strand.
CTTCCGTCAAAATAAAGAGTATTTTCTATTCTACCCTTCATTTGTATTGCCTGTTGTGCCTGTGATATTGTGGTGATGTTCTCCCCCGCATAGGGGATATATTTGTGGACCTGTTACCCATGGCGTACCTTGGTTTTAGGTAGAGATAACAAGTTTCGGTCAGGATACCTGAAGCAGCCATAGCAAAGTGGTCATGGGTGCTCTCGGTTTAAAAAAAGAATTATCGTAGAGCAGCTGGGCTCCTGGGGTATGATGAGGTGATAGGTTTGTGTTAAGAAATTTAGCTGAGGATATTTGTGGGCCTATTACCCTTGGCATACCCTGGTTTAGGATACGGGTAATTGGATGAAAGAGAACTGACATACTTGCTCAGAGGTAACGAGGACATGGTAAGTACAATGTATGAATTAAGGAACCCCAACCGCCATGGCTACGTCGTATACTTTATGCACGAGCCTTTGTAAATCGTATGTTCGCCCTACAGCTGAGCTGCGAACCGCATAAGAAAAATCATTGTGTCTGTATGTGCGCCTTATTAGTGAAACCGCATAGGTGGCGCATAGACTTTTATTGTGCGGAGCCGCATAAGCAGTCTTCTGAACTGGAGCCACATGGGGCTTTCTGGAGCCGCATAAGACTTCTGAGAACTTCATGGGGAGCATGGATATTTTCTTGAGCCGCATGTGGTTTAAAAACACCTAATCAGCTCTTTTTTTATTCTCTGTTTAACTTATTTTTTCTTTGTCTGTTCTTCAGTGAATTTGCCGGTTAACGCCGCCGAAGAACTCTTGGTGGGTAGCGCTCAAGCTGCTCTCGGCTATAGGTACGACCATATTGTTCAGCACGTGGCAGATCAGTTTCCGAGCGATGAGCCTATGGCCAGATTGAATGCAATCAAGAATCAGCCTTTCCATTTCCTTAATGCTATGATGAACTCCGGGAAATTCGAAGGAGAGTTTTTGAAGCCTGCGTTCTTTTTTGGAGACGCCTTGACCGTGGAGAATGATCATGTTCTGGAGGTGTCGGAGGATTGGAATTTTGTTTCTAACGGGATGGCGATCCGCATCCCTCAGATGGAGCGACACTTTCCATTATCTTGGTTCAATATGCTCCCTTTGAACCGGAAGATGGAGGGGACTCTAACCCCTACCAGGAGTGGGATGTTCGTGGGAAACATTCGTTATAATAACCATCTGAAGTCCATGGTTGCTGGCAAGGTGCATACCAGTTGTTCTGTGACAGGGTTGGTCCCAAGTTCTTTCCTGAATGTGGCAGGTCCTAACTTCACGTTTTCTACCGCCGATACTTTTATAAATCGACTTGCCCGGAAAGGCTCCTATCCCGTTGGTCGGTTGACGTTTCCTAGTTGGATACACCCTATTCCCTCGTGGATCAATTTATCTACCTGGATCCTGCAGAAGTATGAAGCTTTTTTGTGCGAGATTGGCCTGTACCATGCTATCCGAGGTACCAGTCATGGCTTGTTCATAAACAAGAAGCTATTCATGTCCCTGCTGGAAATGTATAATTGTCGTACAGGGACCTTTTACACACCTATAGGGGAGATGGGACTTGCGCTCCATGAAATGCATGCGGTCTCCAAGCTTCCTTTGGGGGACGAAGCGTTTGAAGCATATACTCCCACTAATGAGGAACTTGAAGATTTGGAACGACTGTATCCTGGCTTTGCGGCCCTTTACCAGGAGATATTGTGTCATTATAACACATGCCATCAGATAACCCGCAAGGATAACCTGGAAGGGAATGCTCCCTACACCAAGGATTGGATGCATTATCTCTTCTCAGCGGATGCCTCAGGTCTGGTTACCTCTCGTCGCCCTAGATCTCGGGAGGCGGTCAAAGAATTGGTGTCATCTACTAGTGGCAGATTCGGGAGCCAAACCGACACTTTCGATTACTTTTACCAGGATACTCAAGAGCTGTCTGAGAAAGCGCTTCTGGCGGGATTTTTGATGATCTGGCTACGAAATTGTGTAGTCTCGGGAGGAACCGGTTCTATTGAGAGAATTAGTTGTAACTTTATCCTTCCGGCTGTGAAATTAGTCTTGCGAATTAGGCTAGCTCTCCTTCCGGCTATGGTGTGTAGCATACACCGTGGTCTTCGTACCTTCACGTCCAAAGTCATTGCCCGCGATGTGACCAAGGATTTTGAACGGACTGAGTTACCTTATCATTATTTGATGGGGTGGCTGCTGATACATTATCCATCTTTGATGAGGTCGGGCTCTGAGGGCGGTACGACTAATGATGACGCCCTTATCTTCGGTTACCGTGATGAGCCTTGGGAATGTGAGGCCATGCGGGTTTGCCGGATGGTCTTGGCAAGGGCAGATAAGTATCATATTTTCGTATCCGCCCCTCGCTTTTCTGCCAGGGACATAGAGACTGTGCATATAGACGGTATTGCGCCTCCTCAACTTCTGGATGGCCAGATGCTCTTATGGTTGCGTAACATCCGTCCCTCGCATCTGGTGTACCGTAACCGCAATGCTGTTTTTCTGGAGCCGTATCTGCCTAGCAGGTTTGCCCGGCAGTTTGGGTATAGCCAACTTTGTTTAGACAGCCCCAGCTCTTGTCTGGGTTATGAGGAAAGTCTTCTTGATGGTATCAGAGCTTGGCAATATTATGATTCGTTCCATACTCGCACTATTTTCTCGGTCCCTGCTATTAAGGAGTCAGTGGAGATCTTGCATATGGCGGCTCTGTATCATGTCATGGCGAACAAGCCTCCGATCGGTTTTAACCCAGGTACCAGTTATATTGCTGGCACCGGTCTAGAAGAAGGCTCTCAAGGGGCCAAGAAAAGAAAGACTAGAGCCGAAGTGCTAAATTTAGATTCCGCTGCTGAAGGTGATGAAGACAACGAGCATAATGAAGATGACTCTATCCTTCCAGTGGTAGGCGCAGAGGTGGGTCAATTGCATGCTTTGTCAGATGAGATGCTGAGGGATCAGTCCCTTATTGCGCCTGGTCCTATCCCAAAACGTAGCTGGCAGGTTCCTCCTGTAAGCAGTGTTTCTCGATCCCGGAAGCTGGTTGCGACTAGGCACCGTCCGCCAGCCACAAAAGAGAGTGGAGAAGAAATCAATCCCGCGTCAGAGGCAACAAAACTGCTCTCGACCCCTTTTTCCTTCTTTCCTTTGAGTTTCAATCCTGATTGTCTTCGTTCCCTCTTTTAGGTGTCGGGGGAAGAAGAAGAGTTTCCGGATGTCGGGGCGGTGACCCAGGATGACGGGGACTCCCATGAGCCTGTTCCTACTCAAGAGGACGCAGATCAATCTGTATCCCCCTTCAAGGTGACGGGGTCAGAGGACGTGACTGAGTTTAACTCGGGGATCGCGGGTGGGGGGACCATGCCAGTTGTGGATGAGCCGCGACCTTCATGCCCTTCCCCTAGTAAGATTAGCCGAATGTTAACCCGTGAGGAAGCCTATCTGCTCTATCATCATGTCCTTCGGGTTACGTCGATTGACTGTTATTCTGGACATTCAGGTCCTGCCCCTTCAGTGCCGAGGATGGGCGTCGTCGAGACAACCCCAACCGAAGGGGCATCGGTGGAAAGGGGTGTACTTTCTCACTGCTCGACTCGTCTTGATGGGCCTTCTGGGGGCCCAAGTTTAACGGGCCAGTTCTCGGGGCAGTCGGGGCAGGGAACAATGGTCCTCGCATCATCCTCTGCTCCAATGGCTTCGAGAATCGACCTTTCTTCCCTGCCGAGCATCCAAGCTCTCCGGGCGGCGGAAGACAAGTTGGCCGCTATTCATGCATCATTCTGCTCGGACTCCGCTCCCTTGGTGGCGAGCTCTAGCGTTACTCCTCCGACGTTGCCGCTCCGGCTTTCCCTGACGCCCTCCTCTGCTGAAGTTTTGAACGACGCGTTGCAGGACGTGGTTGCCAGTTTCCATCATCATTTGAAGAGGGGAATCGAGGCCGCTGTAGAAAGAGGGACCTCTTTTACTTTGGCCCGAAGATGCGCCCATGGTCAAATAAACATCCTTAGGGATCTTCCTGATGATGCAGGAATGGCTTCGCTTCTGGAGGCGAAATTGCTGGAGGCTGATCAGCTGGTGTCCGAGCTTCGAGTATTGCGGCAGGCTGATCTGCCTACTGTTATAAACGAGGACAGGAATTCCCTTATTGCTGTTATAGAGAGGACCAGAGCGGCTCGAGATAAGACCAGACCGGCCGTACTGAAGGATCTCAGCGACTTAGCTGATCAGTATGATCAATTGAGTTATGCGACCGAAAATGTTGTAGCTCGGGAGGAGTCTGTCTCTCGTGAGATTACCGAGACGCGGGAGCAGATCCTTGCGCTTCAGAAGAAGTTGACATTCCTGGAGTCTGAACTCGAGACTGCCCGCAATGACAGGGGGCTAATTGTTCAGGAAGCTGACAGGGTTACTCAAGCTTCGACTGACCTGGAGGCTGTCTTGAAAAAATTGGAAGATGACTGTCAGGCGCTCCTGGATTTGGATAGTAAGGAGCGGTTACTCCAGGAGGCCGAGCGTCGTGCTCGGCAATGGATTGAGCGGGAGACCACCTCAGTGAGAGACCGCCTCCTAGAATTGAGTAACACTGAAATGTAGTCCGCCTTTTCTTTTCCCTTCTTTTTCTTTTTTTCTTTTTTTTATTTTTTTTTGAAAGGGACGTGGTCCCGAAATATGTAGTACTTCTTTTCTTCCTTCAAAATAAAGAGTATTTTCCATTCTACCCTTCATTTGTATTGCCTGTTGTGCCTGTGATATTGTGGTGATGTTCTCCCCCGCATAGGGGATATATTTGTGGACCTATTACCCATGGCGTACCTTGGTTTTAGGTAGAGTAACAAGTTTCGGTCAGGATACCTGAAGCAGCCATAGCAAAGTGGTCTTGGGTGCTCTCGGTATTAAAAAAAGAATTGTCGTAGAGCAGCTGGGCTCCTGGGGCATGATGAGGTGATAGGTTTGTGTTAAGAAATTTAGTTGAGGATATTTGTGGGCCTATTACCCTTGGCATACCCTGGTTTAGGATACGGGTAATAGGATGAAAGAGAACTGACATACTTGCTCAGAGGTAACGAGGACATGGTAAGTAGGCAAGTTCTTTGAACGTAGAGTCTTCCTACTCAGAGGTAATGAGTACATGGCAGGAGCGAACTCGACGGAGGGTATTGGTGGTCAACAGAGGACATTTGTGGTCAACAGAGGACATTTGTGGTCAACAGAGGATATTTGTGGACCCATTACCCTTGGCGTACTCCGGTGGTGGGTACAGGTAATAGGTCGAAAGGGGATCATCATACTTACTCAGAGGCAATGAGGACATGGCAAGTATGAAGGTTTCTTCGACGGAGCCTTCCCATTCAGAGGTAATGAGGACATGACAGGAGTGAGCTCAATGAAGGGGGTACGTTGAATAACTCAGAGGTAATGAGGACATGGAAATTCTATGTAGGGGTGATTTGTTTTTGGCAGAAATGGGACGACTCAGAGGTGATGAGGACATGGTCGTCTTAGAAATTTGTGGATCCGTTACCTTTGTTGTGCACTGGGAGTGCAGCTATTAGATCATGAGGGAGGATCTCTTGTACGAAGAAAGTTCAGCGATATGATTATACATGACTTTCTTTCAAAAGAGTGACCGGGATGTAAGTTCAGGGGTACCGATGGGCACATAACTCGACAATCCATGAATGTTGGAATCAAAGTGTAAGTTCAGAGGTACCAGCAGGTACATGACTTAGGAATTTGGGATATGTTTATGGAAGAAGGGCATGAGTTCAGCGGTACACGCGGGTACATGACTCAAAAATCTATGAATATTGGAATCAAAGTGTAAGTTCAGAGGTACCAGCAGGTACATGACTTGGGAATTTGGGATATGAGTTCAGCGGTACAAGAGGGTACGTGACTCAATAAGTTAGAAAATTAGGGGGTTGAGTTCAGTGGTACCAGCGGGCACATAACTCGAAACTCTGGAAAATGTTGTTTAAACATACTATTTCTTCAGGAACTTGCCGTTGACGGGCAACATGAGCAAGTTTCCGTTCTGCTTGGCGAGGCGGTAAGCACCATTGGAGAACACAACCTCGATGATAAATGGGCCTTCCCATTTTGGCTGGAACTTGCCGGTGGTCTTGTGAGTCATGACCATTGGCCTCCTGACTGCCAAAACAAGATCGCCCACTTGGAATGTTCTGACTTTGACCTTTTTGTTGAAGGCTCCTGAGATGCGTGCTTGGTATAATTCGATCCTTTGCTGAGCTAGGAGGCATTTTTCATCTAAGGCCTCTAACTCTTGTAGTCGACGTCGATAGTTATCATCCGTTGTCAATTGATAAGTGAGGGCGACTCGGAGTGAGGGAATCTGAGTCTCTAATGGGAGAACTGCCTCACTCCCGTACACCAGAGAGAATGGTGTATTCCCGGTGGCTGTTCGAACCGTGGTGTGATAAGCCCATAAGCACTCGCCGAGCTTCTCGTTCCAGTCGCGTTTGTTAGAGGAGACAAATTTCTTGAGGAGTTTGATGATTGTTTTGTTGAATGCCTCTGCTAACCCGTTTGCTGTCGGGTTGTATGGTATCGAAGCGACATTCTGAATGCGGTGTTTGTCGCAGAATCGGTAGAATGCGTGGCTTATAAACTGCGGACCATTATCATGGATGATCCTTCGGGGCAGTCCAAAGCGGTAGATGACGTGGTGCTTCAGGAAGCTGATTACGTTGGAAATCTTGACTTCGGCGAGTGGGACAGCTTCTGCCCACTTTGAGAAGTAATCAGTGATCGCAAGTATGAAGCGATGTCCTCGGGAGGAAGGTGGGGTGATTGGACCAATGATATCCATTCCCCATGCTTCGAATGGCCAGGACGCCACTGTCGGATGTAGAAATTCGGATGGTTGGTGAATGAAGTCTGCGTGGACTTGGCAGGCCTTACCTTTTCGGGTATAATCTATTGCATCAGCCACCATCGTGGGCCAGTAGTAGCCCATCTGGCGAAGGCGGTCTTGCAGCTTAGGGCCAGGCTGATGGGCCCCGCAGACACCGTCATGAGACTCTCGTACGGCTTCTTTAGCCTCTGCGTTCGATAAGCACCGAAGTAGTAATCCGTCGTAGGAGCGACGATACAGCATTTTCGTCTCTGTATCGTAGAAGAATCTGAGAGAACGCCGTCTGATAGAAGTAGCCTTCTTCGGGTTCTCGGGCAGGATGTCGTAGACCACGAAGTCTATGAATGGTTGTCTCCAGTCTGGCGCTTCATCGATCATCTAAGCAGAATAACTCGCCATGGCTTGAACGTTGTTCTTGGGGCAGACCAGTTCATGGCTGAATACATCGACCGAATGATGAGAGTGGTTTGGCACTGCTAGGGAAGCAGCCAGGCCTGCTAGGGCATCAGCTTCGATATTTTGGAGTCTGGGGACGTGTTCGATGAAGAATCCCCCGAATGATGAGATAATGTTGATCGCTATTTGGTGGTAGGGGATCATGTCTTCATGCCGGACTTCGTACGTCCCCCGAATCTGGTTGACGATTAATTGCGAATCACCGTATGCTTCAAGGTATTCTACCCCCAGTTCTCTTGGGAGTTGGAGGCCAATGACCAAAGCGTTATACTCGGCCACATTGTTAGAGCAGGGTTCCGTGAGAGAGTAGGCGCGATTGATCACTAGCCCGGTAGGAGAGACCAATACTACTCCGACTCCGACGACGATGTTTCCCTTGGGTCCGGTTCTTGAAGCGCCATCGAAGAACATCCGCCATATGTTATCGTGGGTGGTTGTATTGGAATCGGCGACCTCATCTGGGATTTCTTCGTATATTCTGGATGATTCCGATCCTGGATGTGCCGCCAAGAAGTCTGCCAGGGCTTGACCTTTGACAGCCTTCTGCGAGACGAAGATCATATGATAGGGTGACAGCAATATCGCCCATGTAGCGAGGCGGGAGCTGAGTGCCCCTGGTTTGGTCATGAGGACCCTGAGAGGGTTGATTCATGAGATAACATGTATGGTTTGCCCCGTGACATAGTGCCGCATCTTTTGAATGGCGAATACCAGGGCGAAGCATTCTTTCTCCACAGCGGTGTATCGGTGTTCGGGCTCGACCATCATTCGGCTGAGATAGTAAATGGCATGCTCGTGGCCTGCGTTGTTATTTTGTGCCAGCAGGGCACCGAGGGAGTGTTCCATTGCTCGTACGTAGAGCAGGAATGGTTTTCCAGGGACCGGGGCCACCAGGACTGGAGGATTTGATAAATATTCTTTGATGTCATCGAAAGCGCGCTGGCATTCCTCGTCCCAAACGAATGAGACTCCCTTCTTCATGAGGTGGGTGAACGGTCGGCATCTCCCGGAGAGGTTGGAAATGAACCTCCTGATATAAGCTAGCCTTCCTTGGAGGCCTCTAAGTTCACGAAGATTTCTTGGGGGACCCATCTCCATGATTGCCCTCATTTTCTCGGGGTCTACATGGATACCCCGTGCAGTGATGATGAAGCCCAAGAACTTCCCGCTGGATACGTCCAAGAACGATTTTGTAGGGTTCATCTTCAGATTGTGGGCTCGTATTAAGTTGAACACCGTTCTCAGGTCTTGCAGATGATCTTCCTTATGGCGACTCTTGACGGCGATGTCGTCGACGTAGCATTCCACTGTCTTGCACAAATGTTCTCTGAAAATGATACTCATGGCTCGCTGATATGTAATGCCAGCATTCTTTAGACCGAATGGCATGACTGTATAGCAGTATGTGCCAATCGGGGTTCGGAATGAGGTGTGCTTTTCGTCGTCGGGAGACATCTTGATTTGATTATACCCCGAGAATCAATCCATGAATGACATACGTTCAAAGCCGCATGTATTATCGATCATGATGTCCGTGATAGGAAGGGGAAATTTATCTTTGGTGCATGCCTCGTAAAGGTTGCGAAAGTCGATGCAGATTCGAATCTTCCCATTCTTCTTGAGGACGGGTACTATATTGGCGACCCAATCAGGATGTTACTCTTCACGAATGAAGCCGCTGGCTATTAGCTTGTTGACTTCGGCTTCGATCGCGTCCATGACGCCTGGGCGGAAGCGTCGTTGTTGCTGCTTGACTGGCTTTGCATCTGGCCGTATATTGAGTTTGTGGAGAGCGATGTCAGGATTTAACCCCGGCATATCTTCATAGCTCCAGGCGAACACATCAATGTATTCTCTGACAAGTTCTAACAGCGACTCTCGTTCTTCGTCAGTTAGGCTTTTACTGATAAAGATCGGTTTTGGAGAAGATTCGCTGCCGAGATCCACTTGTATGACCTCATCTTCATTAGGAGGTTCTCTCAGTTCGAACCACTTTTCCCATTGTGCGTCTAATTGCTGGGCCCATGGCTCTAGCTCAAGGATTTTGGGAATGTCTTCGTCTTCCTCGTAAGCGTCGGTAAATGCCATGTTGACTGACATGACTTGTCTGAACACATCTCCGATGTTGGTATCTGAGTCGGAAGTCGGTGATCCGGTTGAATGTGATTGCCAGTCGCATTCTTCATTTGAGCTTTCAGGGGTCGTAGTAGGCGTTACATACCCTAAACCGCATCGGGTTTTGTTATAGTAGTTCCGTGGTTTGCCCGCCGGGGCTGGCGTCTTTAAAGGTAATCGTCGTCCAGTGCCGTAGTTCAGTCCTGGCGTTGTCTCTAGATCATACCCCTGTTTCTGTATGAGATATTTGGATTGAGGGCTATAGAGATACAGAGGCAGTCTTCCAGCATCTGACCCGAAGTCGACTTCTTCCATGGCGAGGGGATGAGGGTTGTTCGTCCGGCCGAAGAAGATTGGGTGGTCCCTTTCCTCGATTATTCGGTAAGCGTCTTCTACTGGAGTAAGTTGGATAGCGGTGTACACATTTGTCACCTGTGTATGTAGGTGAGTGCCTATACCGTGTTCCATAGCATACATTGTACATAGCTTATTGAGCTCGGTGTAGTTCAAAGATAACCCTTTATTGATGAAGTAAGGTATCTTTTCTAGAGGGATTACATCATCTGCGGAGGGAGCGTCAGTGTGGGCAGCCACATACTTGGATAGCTCTGGTTCTTCTTCGGCTACCCCCTGTGTGAATGAAGATTGAGAGGGCGTCCTAGTCAGCTTGATCTTCAGAGGTTCAACTGACGGAGCGGAGCATGGGGTTGTCGATAGACTAGCAACCCCCAGTCTGGCACTTGATGTGGAGCGAGGGGTGGCTAGTTCGCTTGAAGTGTCAAACCTCGCATCGGGGTGACGACCTTTCTTAGGCAGGCGTATCGTCAGAGGCCTATCGGAGGGATTGAGTTTCTCTGTTTGGGATTGACCGACTCTCGACAATCTGATGGTAAGTGGCCCTACCGTGGGTCTCGGTACCTGGCCGGACCTAGGCAGTCGGATTCTCAACTGCTCTTCCTGTGCCGAGAGGCTGATCGCGTCCTTACGCAGCGTGGCCGTAAGGGGTGCGGAATTGCCTGGTTTGCGAGCTTGGAGGTGGATTGTCAGAGGTTCTTCTGATCCCGTGGTTGCTTCAACATCAGTTTGTTTATTTCCTCCTTCAAGGTGCCTCTTCGACTTTTCGTATAGGCAGGAGTCCGAGTAATAAGATTCGACCCCTTTGAAGGGATCGATGTCAGCAAATTCTGTCCTCACGAAGCCGTGCTTGTCGACATATTTGAAGCATTGGTGTAGCGTGGAAGGCACGATCATGTAATCGTGTATCCAAGGGTACCCCAAAAGGATGTTGTATGAAGTGTCGGCATCTATGACGTAGCAGGTGACTTCTGATTGGAGATCGCCAATCTGACATTTCAGACGGATCTTCCCGATTGGGTAGCTCCTGCCCGAATTGAACCCGCTGATGGCGGTATTTGTAGGGGTCAGGCGATGCATCGGGATACGAAGATGATGCAGTAGTCCTTTCAGAATGATGCTTATAGAAGACCCAGGGTCAATGTGCATCCGGTCCACCTTTACATCGCCGATGTAGCCTGTGTAGTATAATGGGCAATCGTGTAGATTAGTCTTGATGAGCATGTCTTGTGGAGTGAAGACGATGTTGGGCATTGCTCCCGTACAGGCACTGTCTTGGAGGTCTGTGGGCTGATTTTCTCCCGTAAGGTTGACCTGAGCCAGGTACGCGTCGGCATTTTGAAGTGCATTGCTCAAGGCTGTGCGGACATCCTTCGAGAGCCTCAGGAGTTCATATAAGGATAATTTGGTCGGTGTATTGGCCAATTGCGCCAAGTTGTTGAAGTTGTAGGGCCTCTCCAGCCCCTGAGATGTTTTCTTTCGGAAGGATTTGTCGAAGCGAGTCTCCTTCGGCCTAGGCTTGTCGGTCGTCGAAGGCTGAGCCGGTCCCGGAGCATCCGTGGTAATGGGCGGATGATCATCAGTCGAGTTTTCAGCCACAGGTTGAGATTGTGCTCCGGATCGAGTAACAACGGTCGTGACTTCCTCTTCATCTGCTGAGGTGGTACGGCAGGATCTGACCTTTCCACTTTTGTTTTTAGAAGATGGAGTGGACTGAGTTACCTCGTGGACTAGGTCCGGATGGACCCACATGATTTTTCCTCGTGATGTGGTGAGGGATACTAGACCAGCAGCTTGAGCAGGCGGGAGATTAGCAATCTCCATCGTTGCCAGAGGGATGGGTATAACCCCGTCCTGGGTCTCTGTTGGAGGGAAGCTACCGAATTGTACGGACACCATGTTGGCTGCCACGGTTACCTCCTCGAAATCTATGGCCAGAGCGTTCGAATCGATGAGGTTCTGGATATATCGTTTCAGTTGGTAGCAGTCATGCGTAGCATGGTGGACGTAGCGGTGGTAATGGCAGAACTTTGGGTTCTCCAGATCAGCCGGCCGAGGCTCCCGTCTTGGAGGAGGAAGCTGAATCCTATCTCCTTATATGAGCATGTCCAAGATAGGCTTGACGTGACCGTCTTCAAAAGAGTAAGTGATTTGAGGCCATTGTTTGTCCGCAGGTTGCGACTCAGGCTTCTGGGCTGTATCGGCCACCATAGCCTGCTTGCCTCTGTTGTCCCGGTTGTTGGAGGGGCTACCCCCATTGTCGTTGGTGGTGCTGGGACGCTTGCTCTTGTTCTCTCCCTCTGAGATATGTAATCCCAGTTGGCGAGCCTTTTTTAATCGTTCTTCGGCACTTGTAGCACTAATGATAAAAGCCTTCCAGTCCTTGAATTGACTCTCGCCCATCCAGAGACTGATTGTTGGAAGTAGTCTCTTTTGGCAAATTTTGATCAAGGAGGAGTCCGGGTTGCCAGATGGTAACTTCATTGCGGTTTGACGAAACCGCTCAATGTAATTCCTTGTCAGCTCTTTCTCTCCTTGAATGACGTCCATGAGGGTAGACATCGTGACGTCCTGTCCTACCTCATAGAACCTCTCCAAGAACAGGCGTTTGAATCCAGCGAAGGAATGGATGCAATTGTCCGGCAGGTTGCGGTACCAATCGAAGGCGACTCCTTCCAATGCCCCAATGAATAACCGTGTCAGGATAGCGTCATCATGGGGCAGATGGTCGGTAGTGACCTCGAAGTAAGTGATGTACCGACTTGCTGAGGTCTTGCCATCATAGGGGTTGATATTGAACGGCTTATATCTTGGTGGGAATGGAACATCCCTCCATTCAGCAGGATATGGTTGCCGTATTCTGAAGTCTTGAGAGTTTTCTCTGGCGTGGAACATGGCTCGGAGCTCTTGAACTTCTCTCCTTACTTCTCGGGTCTCATCTGTCGTAGTCGGAGCCGTTACTTCGGGAGGATTATTGCCCGGGTTCGGTGCTGCCGAATTTGAATCTACGTTGATTGGGGGACCCGTGCTTGTCTGGCCAGGTGTCACCCCCTGCAGATTAGGAAGCGCCGCTTTGATCTTGTCTACAGACTTGACCAAGGCGTACAATATGGCCTCCAAAGTGTCGATGCGCTGGCGATCACCGGAACCGCCTTGATTGCTGTCTGTCATGAACACCGTCTTCACATGAGGAGTGACGGAAGGAGTGGTGGAGGATGTACCCTCCGAGTCGTACCCGTGCATCGAGAAATCATCAGGATATGTGGGCATGTTCTCTTCAGGTTCAGACTCGGAAGGAACACTACCCCCTGCTTCGGAGCTTGCTTCGTCTAGGATGTCCTTGGGGACGTCGGTATCTGTTGTATCCGTCGGAGGATTTGCTTCCTCCAGTCCGTATTCCTGGAATGTCGGATTGTCGTGGATGTTTGGAGGAGTGCTACCCCCAGTTCCGACGACCCCCAATGTTGCAGACGATGAACTTCCTACTGCAGCAATTTTCGTCTTCGAACGGGTGTGTTGAAATACTCCAGTGGAGGATAACCCTTTAGACGACGGTTTCTTAGCTGCAGTAGTTGACACCTTTGGGCTGGAGACGCTCGTTTTCTTTCCTCTTCCCTTGGCGAGAAATTTCTGCGCGGACTTGCAGGAGACAACAGGAGGTGCCTCGTCTTCTGAGCTCGGGTGATGTAGTCTTTGGAAGACGGATGGCCGGTCTTCCGTCACCGCCGCGTTGCTGCAACAGCAGTTGACGATGATCTGGGTGCATTGATGTCCGTGTGAGGGCTCTTTACACCCCGAAGCTCCTTCTCTTTCCTTGCGTTTGTGGAGGATAACCTCATGCTGGTCAGAGGAACCACTTTGTCTGTTTGCCGCCGGGGGCTGGACTTGAGTGGTTTTATACAACTTCCCATCAGAGGCCCGCGTGATAATCAGTGGGATGCCCCGATAGTCAGAGGTTGGGGCAGTCGTCTGGACTTGATGAGCCCGTGCTGCCCTAGACTTCCTCCTTTTAGCACTTGTGGGTGCGTAATAGGAGGAGTCTAAGTCGAATACCACAGAGTCTGGATTATCATCCAGAGAATGATCAGAGTCAGGACCGCATGAGAGCCGGTCGAAGACTGATCGAGAGAAGCGTGGGACGGATGCTATGCGGCTAGCATTGGGTACCGTACAGGCTGTCTGCATGCGGTTGTCTTTTGTTGTAGGATGAGTCTTTATGCGGTTAGGAGTCACGATCGTGCAGGCTGACCGCATGCGGTTGGCATCTGTGGCCGTATGGGTTTTCTGCAAGCGATTGACTTTAATAGCCGCATGAGTCTCATCCGTGCGGTTGGCAACTGTAGCCGCATAAGTTATGCGGCTGACAGATGTGGCCGTATGAGTTTTCTTGATGCGGTCGGCGGTTGTAGCCGCATGGGTTTTCTTCCTGCGGTTAATACTCTTCTGCGGCTCGGATCGCGTAGAGTTCCTCTTTGCCCCTGCAAGTCCAGCATCATAGTGTTTTCTTCTGTCGGACTTGGGGATAGCATAGTTGTCTACGGTCTGAAGTGGGGCCGCATGGGAGTCTTTCTCGCCATCTTGAGCAATAGAGAGCACCCCATCAAGGGCTTGCGGAGGAGCAAATGATTTTGGCCTCCACTCTTTGCGAGCCTTTATGGCGCGGGTGCGCTTCTGGACCGGGCCAGTGCTACCTTCAGAGAGCATCTCTTCGAACGCCTGTTGGTCGAAGCGTACGACCATCTTCTGTTGTGTAGAGCCAAGTTTGGCTGCGTCCGATTGCGTCACCAACTCCTCAACTGTGGAGAAGTTAGTCCCCAGCAGAGTTGCCATCGTGTTTGCCATTGATTGTAAAAGTACAGAACAATTATCGGAGGACTAAACTTAGACTCACAATACAAACTCGCTCGTACAAAGAAAGCCTAGGGACGAAAACCTAGGTACAGCAGTCTAAGTACGATTGTTTATTTTAGATTCTGGGGGGTGACGATAGAGGCTCGGGAAAGCGACGACCGCTCTGCCTTACTCCTTGGACGATCGGTACGCAGCCTTGACTCGGGGAAGATCTGCTTGGTCGTTGACGAAGAAATGCCTTCTTGCTCTCTCTCTGATTGCTCTCCTGGCTTCTCTCTCTGTGTATATTCTCTCTCTGACTATGGGGGAAGTCTCTCTGTGTATACGTATTCTTCTCTGGTTTTCTTTTTGTATATCTCTCTATCTCTCACAAGGGAATGGCACCTTGCTATTTATAATAGTGGGATGTGATCGCTAGGGTTGCCAATGATTAGCTCTTGGAGATAGCGGCGGCCTGGGGATTGATCAATCCAGGCCGTTCGTTTCTGATTGTGACGAATCAGAACCATTAAGGGTAGATTACACCAAATCCCCATTAGCAATTAATGCTGATTGGCATAAATCTTCCTTATAATGATTCTCTCATATCTGCGAATAAATTAAATTTATTCTCCTGCCACGTGCCCCAGATCATTGGGATTCGACCCGATCTTGGATTGCCATAAATCTGGGAGATTGATCGGCTGAGGACACGTGTCCTGAGAGCCAATGGTGAGACTGGAACCACATGCAGATTGGGCCGCATGAGATTTGGGCCGCATAAGACTTGGGACACGTGTCAGGACTGTCTGGGCAGTGGCCCCCTCCTTCAGACTTCTGAACCATATGATGAGCCGCATGAACCGCATAATGGTGTGTCTGCTTGAGCCGCATGGGCATGATCTTCTTGAGCTGCATAGGGATGATTCCACTCGAGCCGCATGGGACAGCTTCACTCTGAACCGCATGGGAAGTCTTCACTTCGAGCCGCATAAGCACACCCACGTGGCAGGGCCACGTGGCATTTTGTTGTTCTCGGGGGATCGTGTCAGAGATTTCTTTCTTTTCCCTAGAGATTCATCATCATGACAGAGTCATAATTACCTGCTTTGGTGTCAGGTCTGTCAACTTTTCAGAGGGGTCAGCCGTCAAAGCAATTAATGCAGCAGTGATCGGAGGTGAGCACTGTCACGCCACGTGTCTTCTGAGCCGCATGGAATGCCTCCGGCCGCATAGCTCCTTATGCCGCATGACTCCCTGAGCCGCATGCGTTTTCTGAGCCGCATGGGTCTTTCTTGGCCGCATGAGTCAATTTCTTTAGTATTTTCCATGCTTATACAGATATGATAATACTCAATCACAGTCTAAAGCACGATAAGATAATACAGAAGTTTATAACTAAGACCAACAACAACAACAAATAAAACTACTAAATAATAATATCTAAAACAATCTCTAAACAAAGTCAAATCTCTAGTTATTACAATTCAAAATCTAAACATGAAATCTAAACCAAGTCTACTAGCTAGTCTCCCGATCACTACTGAGAGTCGGGGCCCAAGGTAGCTATATTGCCTCCGGATCCCAAGCAAGTAGGGAAAGTGTGCTTAGGGCAAACATCTATAATATTTTCAACGTATCCAGTCAGGATTAAAATGAGCACAAATCATCTAGAAATCCCAAGTAAATGGCAAAGACAATAAAGCAGGTATAGACAGTTATATTGATGAACATGGCAAGCTTGTAATAGGTAATGAAGTAGAACGACAGTTAGAACAAGGAAAGTAAACACTAAGGGGGCGTTTGGTTCAAGTTTTTGAGGCTTGGGAATGGGATTTGAATTCCTTACCCATGTTTGGTAAGTTTAGGATTGGGAATGAGGAGGGAATAGGAGGGGGTTAGGTGGGAAAGCTATTCCCATGGATGTGGGAAAGCCATTCCCAAGCCCCCCCTTGGGAATAGATTTACTTTCCTAGGAATGATGTTTGACTATTTTGTTTGGACGGTTATACCCTCACTTTATTTTCAAATTTTCAACTCTCATCCCAAACATGTGAAACATCATGAAATTAGTGAAAGGGTATTAAAGTAAAACTAAATAAATTAAGATTCCTATCCATGTGTGAACCAAACATGAAAATAAATTTTTTTTAAAATTTTGAACTACCTATTTCCAACCTAACCAAACAAGGGTATGGTAATGTTAAATTCCTTTCCCATGGGAAAGGAATTGAAAATCTATTCCTAGGAATCCAAAAACTTGATCCAAACGAGCCCTAAGATACGGAAGATCATGGCAATGAAGACTGTAACACAAGCTAGCTGAACTAGAATAACATGAAAAGTCCAGACAGTATAATATAAATCAAGTGTAATTCTAGTACGAGATCAGTCCAGTAAGTGATTATAATCCATGATTCGAGTAAGGTAATTCTTGTAATGACTCTTGTAATAATTCTTGTAATGATTCTAGACAATACTCACAAGTGTTTTTTAAAATACCGAGATCGACATGTAAACGGCTATAAGTAATCAGACACATCACATACTGATCAGGTAAGGGATGGCTATCATTATTATATAATTCACAGGGAGGTAGTGCTTGTATTTAGAAATGTCTACATGTCTACTCAAATATTTCTCCGCCTGATAAGTACAAGTGAATCCATAATCCGATACGTAAATCGAGGACGAGTCCAGTCAGAATATGGTAATATTAGTAGGTGATTCTTGTGGTGATCCTTGTATGATTTGAGTCATGATTCTTATAATAGAGGCTAGACAATTAAGGTAAGTGTGTCGCATGCATGAATCCAGAGATATCAATCCATGTTTGTAATAGAGAATCAAATAGAACTAACTAGAACTGAATACAGAAATCGACAAGTAAATGAAAGAACTATCAAAGAATGTACTCGCCTGATACCCTGAAGGAATGATGTAATATCAGATGTCTGAACCAGAGTCACAATGTCCTAATTAGAGCAATATAGGTTATGATGTGTTCAATATAAGGTAAATGAAGTATACAATGCAAACTACATGATTCTAGGTCATTCTAGGTCAAAGTCAACTCTTGGTCAACATTAGTCAATCTAGTCACCCACTAGGCATACCAATCTATTTGGTCAATATCTTGTCAATCTAGTCAATTAGCTAATACTAGTTTATACCCTATATGATGTTTCTTACACTTATATCAATACTCATATTATCCTAGCCATGTACTTATATTAATCTTATCATAATACATATGAATCCTAGTTGATACTCCTTAATATCTTAGCTGTTACTAACAAGACACTAATACTACCCTTAGACACCACTCATCTACTAGATACCCTCTCCTCCTAAACACTAAACAGTAGATATATTAGCTCATGGCCATTTTGGCCAGTTAACTAAGTGGCTGCCCCACATAGCACCTCACATGGCCCATGGCCTCCTTTCAAACTGATACACTAAATATATGTAAATTGATACCTACCAATATACCTTAACAATATGTCTCTAAGAGATATGTATACAATTTATGCATACCATACTGACCATCCCCTCATGCTGATGTTGCTTTTGTATTTGCATTTGCTTTCCATGCATCTGTATTTGTATTTGCAAAAGCAGGATATGATCTCCTGCTACCCAAAGCATCAAGGCAAGTTGCTACTGCTGCAAAGGCTTGTATGCTTGCTGCTGCTGCAAAGGCTGTCGTTGCAATGCCAATGCATGCTAATGTTGATGCCATAGCCAAGGCTCCAGCTAACATCTAAGCTAACTAAATCATATTGATCTAACAACCCATATAACATCTCTTAACCCCTAACTTACCAAAACATCTGATACCAAAACTAACATATCCTATCTAACATCCACTCTCTAATATACTAACTCAAACATCATAATCCTATCTCTAACACACCTGCATATACTCACAAGAACACATCCTACTGTCCCACACTTGCCCTTTGGCTTAAACCCAAAGCCAAAGTGCCAAATCGGGCCACACAGTACTGTAGTGCATGCCCCAAAACTCTGGTACATATAGTCCCAATCCCTAGAACCAAGCCCTATACTTGCAACCAAACCCAATGTAAAACCCCTATTTTTAATTATTTTTATTATGTTATTAGACTTAAAGTTATTTTGTGAAAATTTAAATAGACATTTTA
Organism: Iris pallida; assembly: GCA_029216955.1. Taxonomy (NCBI): domain Eukaryota; kingdom Viridiplantae; phylum Streptophyta; class Magnoliopsida; order Asparagales; family Iridaceae; genus Iris; species Iris pallida. Next base: position 264,436 of record JANAVB010011482.1, read on the forward strand.
TTATTGTTGATATTATTTGATATTAATGTGATATTATTATTGTTGCCTTTTATGACAATATAAATTTGTTTAAATTGGTAAAAATATATTTTAGATGCATCATATATAGTTAGATAATATTAAACTTCATTTCAAATTGGTGGAGATTTAATAAGCATATTTATTCTATTAGATATTATTATTATTTAGTTGATTTTATTGTCAAACGAATTTGAATATATATGTACGTATATTTTAAATTGGTTTTATATATGGATAGATAGAATTAAGATTTTCTTTTGAATTTGTGAAGATTTTGGAGATATATATATATATAAAAGAAGTTATATATATATAGAAAGTAAGAAAAGATTGAAAAAAAAGAAGAAAAAAACCTTAAGTGGTCGGCCCCACCATGTGGGAGCCGACCACTTGAATGGAGCAATGAAAGAAATATGTAGTAGCAGCTACATGTGTGCGCCCCCTCTTTTCAAAACAATAGTAGCAGCATATATATAATTAGGTCACATATATATAATTAGGCCGATCCACTTTTCTTTTATATATATACATGCATATATATAATTAAACCCTAATTTCTTCCTCCTCCTCCATCAAAAATTTCTCCTCCCCTCTCTCCGGCGAGCAACCCTCGGCCAGCAGCGTGACAGTAGCGTCAACATCGGGACGACGGCAAACAACATCGACAACAAACAACAACAAATTCCCACTTTAAGGTATCCCACTTCCCCGATCTATATCTCCCTCATTTTAAATCCGTTTTTACATCCGTAAATTCATGTAGAAAGCCCCCATGACCCTCTATCATCCACTTCAAATAGATTTATTTATTCTGTAATAAATTTTAGTTTTAATTAAATTAAAAATCTCAAAAAATTAGTTTTTATAAACCTTAAAAATCCCGTACGAGGTACGTCCAGACAAACCGGGCGACCCCATCGCAAGCCGAAAATACCGAAAGGTCCGTATCGAATTTGTGGACGTGCGAGAATTGACGGGATTCAAATTGGTTGCGTGTGCGCAACGAATTTGGTCCGTATCCGTCAAATTTTTCCGTATCGGGCTTTCGAAATTTCCCAACAACTATGTGCACACTCACCATATCGCGATAAAACTTGCGCCATTGGACTCAAAATATTTTTCTGGTCCTGTGAACCAAGTTTGGTCCGATTTTGAGACCGTTGATCGGGACGCTATTTTGGCGGGCCCACAATCCCACTCAACGGGCGATTTTGTGTACAGCCCACCGAAATCCAAAATTGGACATACCGTTGGGTTTGTCTCATCAAAACAAATCCGTAGACATGTAGTTTGACGACTTTAGAGACCGTAGGTTCTGGTACGCATTTCGGTGCAAAGCGTATCCAACGGCGGAAATCGTTTTGACCCAAAATTACGATTTTGCCCCTGTTCCAGAATTTAACATTTGATAGGCATTTCCTAGGCATATCTTTTATTCCAAACTCGTTCGTGATGTTTGTTTCAGCATTCGGAGCTTCTTGTGGATTTTGACTTTCGTGTTGACGATTCTGATTGTTGGATTTTGTTGCTTCTCGCACCACCCACAGGCAAGATACCTTGCCTTATTTACTGTTATAATTACATGCACCTTTATTTATTTATTTATTGTATATTTATTATCTGTTTTCAGTTGGATCCATTACTTGCTATTTTGTTCACTTTATTTTGTTTCGGTTATTTTTCTTCTTGTCTTTTGTATGCATATGGACCTAGTCTTAGTGAACTACCTTCTGTTAGGGACCTTGGGAGGGAGAAGACAGTTAAATGTATGGGCTACCCAAATCCAAAAGCTGTAGTAACTGCATACTACGGTAGTCGAGTCGCGAGGGTCACTAGCCTTGAGCTATGTGGACCGATGGGTTACGTGGGCCGCTAGCCTCGAGTTATGCTGGCTAATAGTATTGGTACTTGACGTGTGCGTATTGTGAGTTGTTACTTGTCCTGGGGGAGTCAGCCTTCACCTGCCCATACATCGAGATGTCTTCTAAATTGTCTACTAGAACGGTTAAGAGACCTTAGCAAATTTCATGTTCCAATCATGGCATAGAAAAATGTCACATCGTGGAATAGTAAGTTTTTCCTTGTCCTTGTTTGGTTGTAGGGGTAGCCTACTATTTCGATGATGGGATATTGAGCCATGTTATGGTTTGGACACTTTTACTTTATCTTTATTTTATGGTGCATTTATGTTCAGTTCATATGGCATGTTCTTCCTGTATCTTGTTACGTCCCTCTGAGGACCTGGTTATCTCTCCAGGTGTGTGCTTCTGTGATTTTGCAGGTGTTCTAGCCAAGGCTGTGATCTTCTCCATTCTTTTCGAAGACGATTGTGCTTGGTTCGTCTCGTTATTTTATCGATCAATACTTGTACATTTTATTTGAGATAGTTGGTAGTGGACTTTGTCTCCGCCCAACGATTGTATACATGACAATTCAAAGTTGCTTTTATATCATTTATTTGTCTAGTGGATGAGATTTAGTTATTATGGTTCTACTATATTTTACAGCTTATGTATACATACAAGGGTTCCATATATTGGAGTGTACTTCGTATGTATACAGCTGGCATGGATATGTACCTAGTCCTAAGTATTTTAGGACTGGGGCGTTACATGTTTTTGTGGTGGCCCATGCAGGTCAAGTTTGTCACTTCGGTTATGTTACTGTGCCGATGTGAACCTGCAACATAGGATTAGAATATAGGAATCTCATCCATACAGTTTGACCTCTTTCCTTGGCTTCAAATTCCGAACTCTTGTTCGACCTCCTTGAACTGCATCTTGCTTGATTCCTTTCTACCATCGATTCTTATTTTCATGCTTAGTATCAACTAGGAAGATGACTACACTAGTATATGCTCGTAGGTCAAACACATGGCTAGAATGGTTATATTGGCAATTGGAATACATTCAAGACTCTAATTGAGTTAGAAAGACTTTTTGTGTGATTTAATGATTAGTAATTTGTAAAGTATGATACAACTAAGGAAGGTTTTAATCTTGAAATTTCTCAATAGTAAACACCATAGGATTGATACTGCAGGAAGGAGAAAAATATATATATATATATCTTTATACCCTTGATTTAAGAAATTGATTGGCTTTTTTTTAGATTTGATATTTATGATTTATTGGGATATAGTTATACATCTTTGCACAAGTATAAAATTTATTTGCTTTTCGAGATGTGATATTTATACGTTTTGGGTAATAGATATACATCTTTAAACAAATATAAAATTGATTTGATTTCGAGTTGTTACATATATGAATTATTGGATTTTAGTTATACACCTTTGAATAGTTATAAATTTGGTTTGAAAATGATCGTAGATTTTAAATGTGGCATTATAAATTATTTAAATTTGAGTCATACAACTTGCAATTTATGCGTTTAGTAAATTTTTAATTTTAAGTGGAAGTAATGATTGCGAATTTTGGCTTAAAATATTTTAAAGTTATGAAAATAAATTTTGAGAAATTTTATTTTAAATGGTGCCCTATGATTGAGGATTTCCAAATCTATTTAGATTTTTGGTAAAAAAAAGAGGAGTGATTTTGACTGATAAGATTATTTGAAAATTTAGTTTAATGTGGGATTGCTAATATAAAAAAATTTGGAAGAATTTCGAAGGATGTGATGGAAAGTTATTTTGATGGATTAAAAGAAGTTACCATTTAAAAGTTGAGATTTGTTGGAATAACTTAGCATGAATAAAAGTTAAAATTGATGGGAGCATTGAGCTTAATTTTTGAGATTGCTTTTAATATGCTAAGGTTTTATCTTGAGGATTATTTGAGAATTTTTTGAAGTTTTAAAGTTATGAAGTGATATTGAAATTCTTTTTTATTCATGATTGATGAACTCTTGAGTTTAAAAAGTTTGAATGAAAATGCTAAATTTTGGAAAAGGTTAGTTGTGACGTGATAAAGTTTGCTTTGAGATTTATGAAAGTGATTTAATTTTGGTCATGATTAAATTGAACGACTTGCAGTGAATACAAATTTTGGGTGGTTATTTTTGAAAACTTTATTTAGAGACTTTTGGAGGAAGCTTGAGTTAAAATTTTAATGGTAGGCCCAAGATAACCCTACTGAGTATTCTACACTAATTGCCATGTCACCCATGACCATGATAGTAGTATATACACAAGTGTTGTTAGTCATCTACTCAGCTATGTGACTGTATTTCCACGTCGACTTACTCGACCTTCCTTCAATACTAGATCTTTTAGTTGCGACCTTCTAACCCATTTACAATTTGAATAATGAGTTAATGGTTCCTTAACTGTATTCATCTAGGAGACTATCTTCTTTCCGGAATTGTGTTCCTAAATTATTTTACTAGATTATTTAATTAATTTTATTTCATGCTTTAACTTGATTTTCTTTATTTTTGTGCATTAATTATCACCTCGTGAACTCCCACTTTCTATTATAGATCTTTTGGCGTCCCGTACCGTGACTTGGATATTTGGAGCACAACACTAGACTTTTCCTTCCAACAAATTTTATGTATAAGACCTAGACAAGTCCACCTTCATGTAGATATATCATGTTCCACTAAAACACGTCTCCTTGTACACTATTTTTATGATATGACCTTCTAATCAAAACGGCTAAACTATAACCTTACCATGATACCGATATATTTTTGACCACGGATAGGGATTCATCTCGACTCAATTATTTCGACCGATATGTGATTTTGTTCTACTTAATTTCGTAAATACTCAAATTTGTGCTTTATCTTGATTGCTTGACCCATTGTCCCATCACACTACTAGTTTAACTCTTGTAAGTTGGGTAGAATACCTCACGGCCCAACAAAGCCTTTGTCCTTGTGACCCATGTTGATAAGTTTGCTTAGACTATAAGTTCAGAGGACCCTAACTTAGCTAGTCAACCAAGTCAACTGTATAGGCCCATACTTCGGGCGAGTCTTGATTTTAAAAAGATCTTGGACTATTTAAAAATTTTCATCAGAACCTCCCTTGCTCACATTTTGACTATCTCATGCTGCTAATGTAGCTTCAATTTTGCAAGCTTATTCGTAACAAGCTTGATCATGACATATTTTATTGGGTGTACCCACTAATATATTGTCTAATCAGAACCGGTGCATGATGGTCTGATCAACCTATTGCACTTTGGTTCGCTTATCACATATTATTCTACGCGGATGGAGACATAGTAAACTTGCCTTAGAGTCTCATCCGCGACAGCATTGACAACTCTCATTCGAATTATTTCCGTCGTCTATGAACCTCGTATTTCGTACTAAATAGCATCGTCTGTGAACTCTCTTTTTTGTGGGCTTTACTTACTTTAGAAAGACCAGACACTGTACTTGATAGATAGATACAAGATATCATCTTTAGTTGCCCTATCAGTTATTTATACACAAGTGTAGATAGCCACCAAACGACTCATATGGCTATATCCTCGTCTTTAACTACTCCTCATTCCTCAACCCTAGAATTGTTATCGTGTCCTCCCAATTATTCTAGATCACTCGAGAATGATTCTAATCGTTCAATTAATCAAACCCTCGACCAAGATGATTAGTATCCAGTTTTCTCTCAAGGAACCATATCTCCCAAAGTTTAATTTATTCTCTTTGGTCTACTCAACTCCTTACTGTTATCTAATATTGGATATTCAAAATTTTGTTACCTTCACTAGCAATCCTTATTTAAATTCTATAACCATGATATATTTTTGTATATATCGACTCCACAATTTTCTATTGCAAAGTGGTGTTGAACGACGTTTTATCGTCTCCTCCAAAATTTAATTGTATTTTGGTATTGACGAACTCTTCCTATTCCCCAACCCTATCTACCCTATTAATTCTAAATTTCGAGGACGAAATTCTTGTAAGTTGGGTAGGATGTAGAACCCCTATTTTTTAATTAATTTTATTATGTTTTTAGACTTAAATTATTTTGTGAAAATTTAAATAGACATTTTATTATTGTTGATATTATTTGATATTAATGTGATATTATTATTGTTGCCTTTTATGACAATTTAAATTTGTGTAAATATATAAAAATATATTTTAGATGCATCATATATAGTTAGATAATATTAAACTTTATTTCAAATTGGTGGAGATTTAATAAGCATATTTATTCTATTAGATATTATTATTATTATTATTTAGTTGATTTTATTGTCAAACGAATTTAAATATATATATGTACGTATATTTTAAATTGGTTTTACATATGGATAGATAGAATTAAGATTTTCTTTTGAATTTGTGAAGATTTTGGAGATATATATATATATATAAAAGAAGTTATATATACATAGAAAGTAAGAAAAGATTGAAAAAAAACCTTAAGTGTCGGCCCCACCATGTGGGAGCCGACCACTTGCATGGAGCAATGAAAGAAATATGTAGCAGCAGCTACATGTGTGCGACCCCCCACTTTTCAAAGCAATAGTTGCAGCATATATATAATTAGGCCGCATATATATAATTAGGCCGATCCACTTTTCTTTTATATATATACATGCATATATATAATTAAACCCTAATTTCTTCCTCCTCCTCCATCAAATATTTCTCCTCCCCTCTCTCCGGTGAGCAACCCTCGGCCAGCAGCGTGACAACAGCGTCAACATCGCGACGACGGCAAATAACATCGACAACAAACAACAATAAGACAACAAATTCCCACTTTAAGGTATCCCACTTCCCCGATCTATATCTTCCTCATTTTAAATCCATTTTTAGATCCGTAAATTTGTATAGAAAGCCCCCATGACCCTCTATCATCCCCTTCAAATAGATTTATTTCTTCTGCAATAAATTTTAGTTTTAATTAAATTAAAAATCTTGAAAAAAATCAGTTTTTATAAACCTTAAAAACCCCGTACGAGGTACGTCCCGACAAACCGGGCGACCCCATCGCAAACCGAAAGTACCGAAAGGTCCGTATCGAATTTGTGGACGTGCAAGAATTGACGGGATTCAAATTGGTTGCGTGTGCGCAACGAATTTGGTCCGTATCCGTCAAATTTTTCCGTATCGGGCTTTCGGAATTTCCCAACAACTTTGTGCACACTCACCATATCGCGATAAAACTTTCTCCATTGGACTCGAAATATTTTTCTGGTCCTGTGAGCCAAGTTTGGTCCGATTTTGAGACCGTTGATCGGGACGTTATTTTGGTGGGCCCACAATCCCACTCAATGGGCGATTTTGTGCACAGCCCACCGGAATCCAAAATAGGACATACCGTTGGGTTCGTCTCATCAAAACAAATCCATAGACATGTAGTTTGACGACTTTAGAGACCATAGGTTCTGGTGCGCATTTCGGTGCAAAGCGGGTCCAACGGCGGACATCGTTTTGACCCAAAATTATGATTTTGCCCCTGTTCTCGAATTTAACTTTTGGACAGGCGTTTCCTAGGCATATCTTTTATTCCAAACTCGTTTGTGATGTTTGTTTCAGCATCCGGAGCTTCTTGTGGATTTTGACTTTCGTGTTGACGATTCTGATTGTTGGATTTTGCTGCTTCTCGCACCACCCACAGGCAAGATACCTTGCCTTATTTACTGTTATAATTACATGCACCTTTATTTATTTATTTACTGTATATTTATTATCTGTTTTCAGTTGGATCCATTACTTGCTATTTTGTTCACTTTATTTTGTTTCGGTTATTTTTCCTTCTTGTCTTTTGTATGCATTTGGACCTAGTCTTAGTGAACTACCTTCTGTTAGGGACCTTGGGAGGGAGAAGATAGTTAAACGTATGGTCTACCCAAATCCAAAAGTTGTAGTAACTGCGTACTACGGTAGTCGAGTCGCGAGGGTCACTAGCCTCGAGCTATGTGGACTGATGGGTCACGTGGGCCGCTAGCCTCGAGTTATGCCGGCTGATAGTATTGGTACTTGACGTGTGTGTGTTGTGAGTTGTTACTTGTCCTGGGGGAGTCAGCCTTCACCTGCCCATACATCGAGATGTCTTCTAAATTGTGTACTAGAACGGTTAAGAGACCTTAGCAAATTTCATGTTCCAATCATGGCATGGAAAAATGTCACATCGTGGAATAGTAAGTTATCCCTTGTCCTTGTTTGGTTGTAGGGGTAGCCTACTGTTTCGGTGATGGGATATTGAGCCGTGTTATGGTTTGGACACTTTTACTTTATCTTTATTTTATGGTGCATCTATGTTCAGTTCATATGGCATGTTCTTCATGTATCTTGTTACGTCCCTCTAAGGACCTGGTTATTTCTTCAGGTGTGTGCTTCTGTGAGTTTGCAGGTGTTCTTGCCAAGGCTGTGATCTTCTCCATTCTTTTTGAAGACGATTTCTCTTGGTTCGTCTCGTTATTTTATCGATCAATTCTTGTATATTTTATTTGAGATAGTTGGTAGTAGACTTTGTCTCCGCCCAACGATTGTATACATGACAATTCAAATTTGCTTTTATATCATTTATTTGTCTAGTGGATGAGATTTAGTTATTATGGTTCTACTGCATTTTACAGCTTATGTATACATACAAGGGTTCAATATATTGGAGTGTACTTCGTATGTATACAGTTGGCATGGATATGTACCTAGTCCTAAGTATTTTGGGACTGGGGCGTTACACCCAAATCTGATAGACATGCCCAAGCCAACGGCCAAACTCAATGCCACAGGATCCAAATCCTCTGTAGGGATCATGGCTAAAGAAAGGCCATACTGCTTTGTACATCTTGGGGCTATTTCCTTTGTTGCTGCTATTTGCAAAGTAATTGCTCTGCCAAGCAACCACTATAATGCTACTGCCCATACCCAACTCAGATATCCTATTTATTACGTGTATACACTCACACACATACTAAGAAAACTAGAATCTAAACTAAGACTAATATCTAACACTATATTCTAGATAACAATTATCTATACTATATCAACCAAGTCATAACATATATATATGGTATCAGCCAGACCCATAACTGTTACAAATTCATGTCCCAAACCTAACTCTAACATCAAAACCCAATTCAAATGTGACCATGAATGTATGGTCTGGTCTGTGCTCAGAGTGTCACAAGGTAAACGTGAACATGTGTGTTTGGGTGTCTAGCATGTATCAGAGGTGGGTGCCAACATGTGTCCATAGGAGTGAAGTTGTGTCACAGAGTCCTAGGTAATATAGCATAAAACAAATTGGTTTCTAATTGTCTAAGCAGTGTCCAAATAGTGTCCTAAACAAGTGTCCTAAATAAAGTATCAGACATGTGCACAGACGGGTCCTCGTATGAGTGTGTCGGGCTTCATAGGACACGTTGTGTCCAACACTTAGGTCGTGTAGGTGTGTCAACCTGTAGACTAGGTGTCTACCTGTCTACTGAGTCCACTAGGTCGAGTCTAAGACGTGTCGTGTCGCGTGTCCAAGCCCTTATCAGTGGGCAATTTCCTGCGTGTGTGTGTGTCAGTGTGACCACTCCAGGTTTGATTTCTCATCGAATACCCAACCATTTTACCCCAAATTTGGTGAGCATGCTGTCAAACATGGCCCTGACCTACTGACTAATTTTGGTGTTATCTCGTGTCGTGTCAAGTAAGATATCACTTTCGGGTAGCAGGACAGTGCATGAGGTCTCGTGTACGTGTCCCCGTGTCCAAATACTGTGTCCAAACTATCCTAAAATCAACTCAGTCACCTGGATTAGTGATCTAAACTATATTAGCTACAAAATCATGTAATTAGTTTTGAAAAATATGAATATTTATTTCTAAGAGGCATTTTATTGAATACTATGAATAGTTCTCCGATACTCCTCCGATACACGTACCAAATGGATATGATTTCTAACCAAACTTGGCCTAGGTCTAGGGGGACCCTAAATGAATACATCTATAGAGATAAAACAGAATTTAAATAGGTTTAGAGGCCATTACCTATTGAAAGTTGGAATCTCAATAAAAGCTCCTAGATCTAGATCTCCACCAAGCTCCAATAGTCAAATTGCTCCCAATCCTTGCTAGCTAGCTTCTAGAGGCTTCCTCTACACTAGGGGAGTGTATTGCAATTGATTAGGCTCAATTTGAAGTTGATTTGGATAAACGGAGTGAATTTGGGAAAGAACTCTAAATTAGGGTTTGTAGGTTTAATGAAAGAGGCAAGGGGATGTCAATATGTGTTTATATAGGGGTGGGGATCCCTTGATGGTAGCCAAGAATCATTTCTAGGGTTCTATAGAAGAACCAGGAACAGAGGGCACTCCTCCTTTTTCTGCCCGACTTTTTGTTCTTAAGAATGCTGGTCTTAAGAACGAGTGATTGCCCTTCTCCGACCCTTAAGTTTCATGAGGTTTGAAGGCCTCTAGCTAGTTTAATTCAAGCCTATCTAGTATAGGCCTAAAGCTAAAATATCTATTCTTAACAAATATCTTACTTTAAACTAATATCTAGATATTCCTAACCTTGTCATGATGGAAACTTCTAATCTAATATCTAGGCTCATGGATAATATCTAGATTAGGGCAATTCTAAGTTAAGGCCTAATTTAACACTTAGCACATTTCAAATGATCAAAGTCCTAATTAATATAAAAGTCACCAAATGACCCAAATATTCTTAGCCTAAAAAGTTGTAATTAGTCATTCTAATCACATGGTTAGGTCCCCAGGTCCTGGTTAGTCTCTAGGCTAAGTAGTTCTAGGGTTACATTATCAAAACACCAAAATCACATTGTACCAATTTAAATAGTATTAAATTAATTAAAAATCACTAACATGATTTAAATCCTATTATTAATTGGCTAATTTTATAAAAGTTCAAGATTATCCTTATTTTAAAAAGGTGGTGGTTATAAATCTGCCCTAAAACTTTTGTCCTCGAATTCAAAGGCAACGCGTTCACCTGGTACAACATATAGGAAGGAGAACGACGCCAATACTCCAGACTGGATAGGGCCCTCACGAACGCTCGCTGGCATGGAATGGGGATTAATACCGATTTGTCCTACCTAAACTCTACAGAATTCGACCACTCCCCTCTGATGATAGAAATACATGACAAGACCAATCCATACAAGAAGAACTTCCAATTCCTCGATTTCTGGACCGATCACCCCTAATTCTTGGGCATCGTTGAAGATGCCTGGAATAGCGACGACTCTTCCGATCACCTCTTGCGGGTTAGCAACAAACTCAAAGCAACTAGGACAGCCATATCAAATTGGAGCAAAAACGCCTTCGGGGATATATTTCAAGCGGTTCGGGTCACGGAGGACGATGTCACCCGTGTCGAAGCAGTATTCATCGCCGATCGATCACCCAGGGCCAAGAAAGATCTAAACCTCACCAAGGCCATGCTCAAATTCAGACTTAAAGTGGAGACAAACTTCTGAAAGCAGAAAGTGCGGTTGAAATAGGACAACGATGGGGATAAAAACTCAAAATATTTCCACAATTGTGTCAACGGCCGTAGACACAAACTATCGATCCACCATATCGCAGACGAAAAAGGGAACTTCATAACTGACTGTAAGAGCATTCAAGCAGCGACTGTGGGCTTATACTCTAAATTATTCTCCAAAGAGACGGTTCACAAAGACAGATCATTCCTGGACCAAACCCCCACCCCCATTAATGATGACGACAACGCCCAGTTGGATCGCCCCCTGACCGAGCAGAAAGTGAAAGAAGCAGTATGGGCCCTTAACGAGCACAGCGCCCCCGGCCCGGACGGTTTCTCGGGAGGATTCTTTTGCACCTGCTGGGATATTATCAAATAGGACACCCCTGAAGCGACTACCGCCTTTCTCGAAGGAGCCACTTACCCTAGAGCCATATCCAGCGCCAAGCTGATCCTTATCCCGAAAAAAGAAAATCCGAAATCCTTTCGTGATTTTAGACCCATCAGTCTGTGCACCTTCACTAACAAAATAATATCCAAGATCATCGCTACCAGAATGGCAGGGATGCTTCCCAAAATCATCTCTGAGGAACAAAGCAGCTTTGTTCGAGGGAGAAACATCTAGGACAATATCTTGCTGGCACAAGATTTAATCACCTGTATGAAGTTTCCAGCAAGAGGGGGCAACATCGCCGTCAAAATCGACATGGAGAAAGCTTACGACAGACTGGACTGGCAATTTATGATCTGTGTCTTCAGAGCTTTCGAATTCTCGGAAAATTGGACCAACACCATGTGAAGATCTACCAGTAACTCATGGTTCTCCACAGTTATCAACGGTCAAACGGAAGGGTAATTCAAATCTACTCGTGGTGTTAGACAGGGCGACCCTTTATCTTCAACGGTCTTCATTATAGCAGTAGATGCTCTGAGTAAAAACCTTAACAAAATGGTCAGCACTCCTAACTTCCAGCATTACCATACCTCGAGCGGTTGCCCTATCATCACCCACCTAGCATTTGTCAATGACTTACTCATCTTCTCCTCCGGGGACATTGGAGCGATGGAGGTAGTCCACGATACCCAGTTAAGGTACTCTAGATGCTCTGGACAGAAAATCAATCACTCCAAGAGTGTTATCTATGCCCACCACAGCATCAAAAGAGAACATGCCATCAGCCTCACTAACTCAACATCCTTTGCAGTCGCCCACCCCCTATAACTATCTAGGCTGCCCCCTTGTTTACGGGAGATCCAACGTTGGCATTTTTGAGAATTTGACCAACAGAATCAGGAACAAACTCGAGGGGTGGCATAATGCCACTTTATCTCCAGAAGGTAAGATGATCCTCATCAGACATGTGCTTACTTCCATTCCCATCCATACTCTGGCAGCGTATTCTCCGCCTTTGAAGGTTCTCTCGACGATCGAGAAGATCTTCAACAACTTCTTCTAGAGGCACAACAAAGGTCAAGACAAACACCACTGGGCTAGCTGGGACAGCATGGCTCACCCGACAGAAAATGGGGGTTTGGGATTCACCAAACTCACTCATATCGTTAATGCCTTCTCGATGAAATTATGGTGGAAACGTTGCACGAGTAAGAACTTATGGACTAGGTTCATGAAGGCCAGGTACTTCAAACACATCTACCCATCGGAAGCCATATCCAACAGCAGATCTTCAGCGGCTTGGCGTTGTATCCTTATCGGGCGCGATCTCGTCGAACCGGCCATTAGGCTCCAACTGGGCAACGGTGAGTCGGATCCCTTCCTAGAAAGATGGACCGGGGATAGCCTCATCCCGTGTCAGGCGGAGATCCCCGGTAACAGCAGAATCAGAGACCTGTGGAACACCTCCCACAACGACTGGGAATGGGACAAGATCCGCGACTGGGATGGTAATGACACGGCCGATAGTATTCAACTGAACGGTCTTAGCATCGTCCTCGACGCCGACGTGCTCAGGTGGTCGCTTGAGGCTTCCGAGTCCTTCTCGGTGAGATCGACGAGACTCGCAGTTCAAGGGAACGGGCAGTCGCATTTCATGGTGCGCTTCTGGCATTCCTGCATCCCAAAGAAGTGGTCCTTCCTCATGTGGAGAGTTATTAGGAAGAAAGTACCAACGGACGATTCCCTTAACTCTATTGGGATCAGTTTAGCTTCAGCTTGCAACTGCTGTACTGAACGTCACATGGAGACTATTGACTACATTTTTCGAGAAGGAGGTCTTCCAGGCAGAATCTGGAGAACACTTAACCGGGTATACAATATCGATCCAGGCGGTGGACGCTTCCACGATCTGGTGGACTCCGGGGGTCCGTATTCCACGGACACCAGATTGTAGCAGCGGCTGCAATGTGTGCGATTTGGAAGAATTACAACAAGGCGAGATACGAGGGCCGTCAGTACTCGGTCGACCAGCTCACTAAGGAGATCTTCTGGCAAGTTCGTAAGCGGAGCACCCTGTGCTCCCACACCCCGATAGCCTTCTGGCACTTGATCCCTCCCTAGCTTCGGGGGGTCAAGCGTTCTTTCCCCCTCTTTTGCCTTTTTGGTGGTATACTTGTATAGGCTATTGCTTCTTGTGCCTTGTATACGTTTCTGGAATCGGCTTTTCAGCCTTGATTAATAAAATGGGGGGCTTTTATTAAAATATTTATCGGGTGATATATATATATATATATATATATATATATATATATATATATATATATATATATATATATATATCACCCGATTTCTTTTCCTTATTTTCTTTTCTTTTCCCATTTCTTTTCTTTCTTTCCTTTCTCTACCTTACCTTTCCTTACCTTACCTTTCCTTTCCTTTACTTACCTTACCTTTCCTTTCTTGCCTTTCCTTTCTTTACCTTACCTTACCTTTCCTTTCTTACCTTTCCTTTCTTTCCCTTCGTTTGCTTTCCTTTCTTTCCTTTTCTTTCCTTCCTTTCCTTACCTGCTGCTGCTGCTGCATTTGCGTTTGCTACTGCTGCTGCTGCTTTGCTACTGCTGTATTTGTTGCAGCAGTTGCTGCCGATGCTACTGCTCTCTCTCACTCTCTATACCTCTGTATACATATAATCCTATATATACACCTACACATATATTTATATATATATAAACATACATGCCTCCCTCCCTCACTCTCACATTCACTCACTCCCCTTCTCTCGCACTCACACACAAACACACACACTCACCACACAACACACACACTATATATACACCAACAAGGACAAAAAAGGGAAGAAATCTACCTCACTGCTCGAAAAGATAGGGGTACCATGCGTGCATCTCATCCTCCCTCTCCCAGGTAGACTCACATGGGGATTGATGCCTCTATGCGACACGAACCAGAGGAACCGCCTTGTTTCGCAGCACCTTCTTCCTGCGATCCAGAATTTATACGGGTTGCTCAGGGTAGCTAAGACTTGGACCCACCTCTAACTCTGAGTGATCCAGAACATAGCTAGCATCTGCAATATATTGCCTCAGCTGTGACACGTGGAATATGTCGTGCACACCCTCTAATGAAGTCGGTAGGTCCAGATGGTACGCTACGGCACCAACCCTCTGAAGGATCCTGAAGGGTCCGATATACCGTGGGCTAAGCTTCATGCCGCCTCCGAAATGGATCATGCCACGTGTCGAAGAAATCAAGAACACCATATCTCCAACCTAGGTGGAAACAAGCCTCAAGACACCAATCACAAGCAAAAAGCAAAACAAAAAATCTAGTTATACCTCAAACTCCAAAGGCTTACGGTGGCTATCGGCCCAATGCCATTGTCTGTCCTGCGCCATCCGCAGTCTCTCCCTGATCTGCTTGACCTTCTCCGCAGCCTGAACAACCATTTCAGGCCCCAACAATGCTCTCTCGTCGATATCGTCCCAAGATAATGGGGTACGATATCGACGGCCATACAAGGCCTCGAATGGGGACATCCCAATACTGGCCTGAAAGCTGTTATTGTAGGCGAACTCAACCAAATAGAGATGGTCCTCCCACAACCCTCTGAATCCAAAACACAAGTCTGAAGCTTGTCCTCGAGCTTCTGAATAGTCTTCACGCTCTGGCCGTCCGTCTGGGGGTGGTAAGCAGTACTAAACTTGAGCTGAGTACCCAAGCTAGCATGCAAACTCTCCCAAAAATAAGATATGAACCTACTGTCCCAGTCAGAGACTATGCTGACTGGAATGCCATGTAGTCTAAAGATTCGCGTCATGTACAAATGAGCCAGTCTCTCCGTTGACATACCCACTTTGAAGGACAAAAAGTGGACCGGTTTGGTTAACCTATCCACGATGACCCAAATCGCATCCTTCCATCCTGGGGTACAGGGAAGTCCGAAAACAAAATCCATCACAATATGTTCCCATTTTCATTCTGGGATAGGCAATGGCTGATGCAATCCACCTGGCCTCTACCTCTCGGCCTTGACCTGCTGACACACCAAACATCTAGCGACAAAATATGTTGTCTCCCTCTTCATGCCAGACCACCAAACATGCTGTCGTAAGTCCCTATACATCTTGTTGGCTTCCGGATGTATAAAGAACTGCGATCTATGCACCTCCTGTAACACCTCCTCCCTTAGATCACCACTAGGTACGTAAAGCCTAGACCCGTGCCTTAAGGAACCATCCTCTGCAAGGGTGAATTCCTTGAGCCTCTCTGTCTGCACCTATTCTCTGATGTGCCTCAGACCCTCATCCTGAAACTGGGTTTCTCTCATACGATCCATCAGCTCTGACCGGATCTGCAGCCCAAATATGTGCATCTCGACACCTAGCACTACCACCTTGATGCCAAGCCTCTCCAAATCAGCCAACAAGGGTTAGTCTGTTGTCAGGTATATAGCCGTAGGATATCGACTTAATGCATCCGCGATTACGTTGGCCTTTCCTGGATGGTACTGCAATGCTATGTCAAAGTCCTTCTTCAGCTCCAACCATCTCTTATGTCTCATGTTTAGCTCTTTCTGCGTAAAAATGTACTTCAAGCTCTTGTGTCCGGTGAAGAAATCCAAACGCTCTTCGTACAGATAATGTTTCCATAACTTCATAGCAAAAATAATCGCGGCCAACTCTAAATCATGGGTAGGGTAGTTCTTCTCATGATCCCGTAATTGTCTATAAGCGTAGGCAATCACTTTCCCGTGCTGCTGAAGAACGCAACCTAACCCTCTTCTTGAGGCATCACTATAGATGGTAAAACCTCATGTACCTGATGGCAACGTCAGGATAGGAGCTGTCGTAAACCCCCTCTTCAGCTCATCGAAGGCTGCCGACAAGCCTCCGTCCAGACGAACTATGTATCCTTCCTGGTGAGCTAAGTCATCGGCTCTGCAATCCTGGAGAAGTCCTGTACGAACTTCCTCTAATAGCTTGCAAGTCCCAAGAAGCTCCTGATCTCTGCTACTGAAGTAGGAGTGGGCCATGACTCTACTGCTCCGATCTACTTGGGATCCACCGATATCCCCTCTCCAGTCACTACATGCCCTAAGAACTCCACCTGGTCCAAGAAAAACTCATATTTTGATAGTTTTCTGTATAACTGCTCCCGCCTGAGGGTCTCCAACACAAGTCTCAAATGCTCCTCGTGCTCCTCTGGTGTCTTGGAATACACCAGGATATCATCTATAAACACCACCACAAACTTGTCAAGATATCGATAAAATACCTTGTTCATCAAGTTCATAAACACCGTCGGGGCATTAGTCAACCCAAACGGCATCACCATGAACTCAAACTGGCTGTATCGAGTTCGAAACGCCGTCTTTGGAATATCCTTCCGCTTCACCTTCACCAGGTGATAGCCTATCCTCAAGTCAATCCTCGAGAATACCTGCGTACCGCCTAACTAATCAAAGATATCATCTATCCTCGGTAACTGGTACTTATTCTTGATGGTAAGACTGTTCATCACCCTGTAATTGATGCACATACGCACTGTCCCGTCCTTCTTCAGTACAAAGAGTACCGAAGCTCCCCAAGGCGATGAACTGGATCTAATAAACCCTTTGTTTTGCAACTCCTCGACCTATTTCTTCAGCTCCGCAAGCTCTGAGTTGCTGATCCTGTAGACATGTCGTAGCACTGGCTCTGCTCCTGGTATCAAGTCAATAGATAACTCAACATCTCTATCCGGTGGCAATCCTGGCAACTCCTCAGGAAAGACATCCAGGAACTCTGCAATAAGTGGATGCGGCAACTCCTCCGTCGTCCTTGAGGCCCGTAAATGATGCCCTCCCTATGCTCAATATCTCCACTGGTGAACAAGAACTCTGCTCTCTTAGAGGATGAAACAACACTCGCCCCCCTCTGCAATCTATAGTAGCTGACTGGGCACACAACCAATCCATCCCCAGTACCACATCGTAACCCGGGAGCGACATGGCGAGTAGGCTAGCATAGCGATCCCGGCCTCCCAATGAAATCCTACGGTCCTTGCAATAGTCAATGACTACGATAATACCACCCCCAGTCGTGAATTTGTAAGTCCTGCCCAAGGGCTATGATACTAAATGATGCTTGAGGACAAATGATACCGAAATAAAACTATGAGAAGCACCAAAATCAAATAAGGCCAAAGCTGGAATGAGATCAAGAAGAATAGAATCTGCAATCACATCAGTGACAGCCTCAGGCTCTTCAACTGCCAGCCCGAATGCCTTGCCCTGAGGTGCTCCTCTCTGGTCAAAGCGTTGATGGTGGGTAGGAAGCGGCCCTCTCTGCTACTGGACCTGCGGCCGAACTAGTGCTCTCTGACCCAGTGCCACCTGTCCCTGACATTGTGCTGTCACTGCGGAGCAGTCCTTCAACTGATGCCTTGAGTTGCCACAGAATAAACAGGTCCCCAACCTCTTCCTGTACTCCTTCCAAAGATGACCTGGCTTCCTGTAAAAGTTGTATGTCTGACGTGGCTGCCCCTGCCGCTGCTGAGTAACCGGGGCTCGAACTGGTACTGGTGGTTGTGCCCTCTGCTGGAACAGGGGACGCTTCACCGACCCTGAGCTACTACCTCCTCCAGATGGGTCTCTGCCCTTCTTCTGCCCGCTACCTTCATCCATCTGGACTTTCTAGGCCTCTGCCAGGATCTGCTCGTAGGTAGGGGCCATAGCTGTTATGAGGTGTAACGACCCGCAAACTAGAGTAAGAGCACGAGACGTGGGTACATCCAGCCTACGTCGCAGTGTCGACGGTAGAACGCTATCCTAGGTCACAACATCTAACAATATAATGCTAAGCAGTTTATACTCCCCGAATGGGGGTGACATAGCAGAATATAAATTCAATCACAATTAAGGAAGAAGAAGCATGATATGATATAGAACTCAAAGAAATATCGATGACCAGCAGAGTCTAAGTGTCTAAGATAACATCTCAGCAAACATCCAGAAATACAAGTCTCAACTACTGAATATGAAAGAATATATACAATCCAGATCTCATATGACAGACATAGTAAAACCTAGACTAGTCCCAGACAACATAAGTAAGATAAAGCCTAACTAAACTAGTCTAGGCAGTAGGGGTAATGTCATCAGCTAGAGCTGGGTCCTCCTGAGAGTCCAGCTCATAAGTGTCGTCTAGGGCTGTCCCATAGAAGATGTCAACACCAGCCTCATCCTCGTCCTCTGTAAACATTCAACGGTGCCCAATCAGGACGGAGCGAGCACAATATATCTCAACAGTTCATAGCAGGTTAGAAAATATAATCATGCAGTAAAGTAAGATACATGAAACTGAAGAAAGTATAGAATATAAACAGAGAGAGAACTGTAATAGAAATATCTACTATAAGTAGAGAACTAACAGTGGCTAGTGAGTCAGAGTACAATATAAACATGTGAATGGCATAGGAGATTCTGATACTATACTACGAAAAAGATTCTGATGCTATACTACTTGGATATTATTCACATGTCTACTTCTACTCCCCCGTACCCCTAATCAATACACAAGGATCCAGCCAGGTTATGTTATGATCCATGTAATGGCCCAAAAGGGGTGATACATGGTAGGCCCAAAAATGGGTTATTCTAGGAATGCCCATAAATGGAAGATTCAAGGAAGACTCTGTGATCATGAGAGTACATGTCACAAGTGATCAATGAACCATGAAGCATAGCGATACACCATGTAAGTGAAACGTACAGAACATGTAGTATATGATGCTCCCTGAGGGGATAACATCTCAAGAAGGGATCCATATAGTACTAATCCGTATGACCAACGTGACAGTATCAAGTAAAGTAATTTAAAGCAGGAGAATAATTCTAAACATGATATGAAATGATCAGAGAATGTACTCGCCTGGTATCTGAGTGTTCGAGTGAAATGTACTGTCCGAGGAGAGGTGTCTAGATCCTAATCAGAACAGCACAAGTCACAACAAGTCTAAAATGATAACAAGATGCAATTCAATGCATTCTACATAAATCTAGGTCAATCTAGGCCAAAGTCAACTCTGGTCAACCCTAGAAGTCAAACTAGGTCAAACTAGGTCTAACAAGTCTAAATTAGGTCAAACAAGTTATTCTAGGTCTAAACAAGCCCACAAGACCATACAAGCCTAAACCAAGCCTATCTAGTCTATATTAGTCTAATCAAGGCTAAACTAGGCTATGCTAGTATACCAAGTCCATACAACCTATACAAAATAAAGTCAAAACCAACATCACACAACCTATATTGCATCTAGGCGTACACATGGAAATCACATAATATATATATATATATATATATATATATATATATATATATATATATATATATATATATATATATATATATATATATATATATATATTATATATATATATATATATATATATATATATATATATATATATATATATATATATATATATAATATATATATATATATATATATATATATATATTATATATATATATATATATATATATATATATATATATATATATATATATATATATATATATATATACATATAGGCTACCTATATGTATACCACACATACATATATATAATATATATATAATAGTACACACACATATTATAATATATAGGATACCTACAAATATACATAATATATTTAGATGCATATTTACATACTATTCACAAGTATCTATACTAGATACCTACATATATTCATTATTCATGTTAAACATATTACCTACATTATACATACTTAAACTATATACCATATACATAGATAAAGAGGGAAACCAAGTGTTTAGTGAAGTGTATACTAGGGTGTCCATATACATGTAAATGTGTGTGTGTGTCATGAGTGTACAGTGACAGTCTAACATGGACAGTGAAAGAAGTGGCTAATATGTGTGTCAAGATAGTGAGTGAGTGAATGCCAATTACAGTGTCACAAGTGATCAGTGAAGGAGTGTCAAAGTGTGACAGTGAAGGGTGTGTGTGTATACATGTATGACAGATGTGTGTATGTGTGATTTACATGTAGGGTGTGAGTCCAAGTGAGTAGGGTTGTGTATGTGTGTGTTAGCCTCACTAGAATCCCAAGGACAGGACACACATGGTGCATGAACCATGAATATATATATCAGTTGCACAACAGTGAAGAGTCTAGGTTTGAAAACATTCCAACCACATTCCAATCCCATTTTCGAATCAAAACTCAACCAATCCACCCCAAAATCGACCCACAGCTAGAATACATGTAGGTACACTATAATAGGGGCTTAAACATACAAATTAGAGCTTCTAACTATGTTAATTTGGTTGCCAAAGTTCAATTTAGAAACTGGAAAATTCCTGAATATAACATGACTCAGTCCAAATTAGGGTAAATGGGATTTAACAATCGAAAACATGTCAAGATGCCAAATCATTGGTTGGTAATGATAAACCAACATGTGTTCGTGTCCCAGAGTCAAATTCGTGTCCACCACAATGACACAAACGTGTCCAAATAGATTAAAACCCCAAATCAAAACATAGGACACAGTGCAGTGTGGACAGCCTCGTGCGTGTGTGCACGCGTGTCGTGCACCCGACACAGGCCAAACCATACCTCGTGTTCACAACCTTAGTTTTGCCTAGGACCCATCTACGTGTCCAACACCCTGTATCGTGTCCTGGTGTGTCGTGTCCGAAGTTATAGAGCCGTATCAGTGGCCCAAAATCGAACTGTGCGTGTATAGTGCAAAACCAATGCACGAGCTCGTGCTCGCTCGACACGACACGAGAGGTCGTACCACTTGGGAAGTGTCGTGTCAGACACTGCCCAACGTGTCCTCAAGGAATCACGTGTCCACGTGCTGTGTCCAAAGTACAATCGCCCCCGAGTAGCATGACACTGCTCACAGGCTGAACGTGTGTGTTCACGTGTCCAAACCGATACGACACGACACTAATTTAAGCTCAGTCGAATGGAAATGCCTAAGCCATCTCTAGATCTACAATCTTATGCAAAAACATTTTGAAAACAACAACATTAAATCCTTTCAGACATTTAATCAAACACCTACACTAGTGGACTGATACGTGTCCATTTAGGACACGAAATGGACACAAAATGCTACAAATTTCTAGGGTTAGCTAGGGGACACCTAGATCTAGGTTAATATGAAAAAATAACAGCATCTATAATAGAGTTTTAGGAATTTACCTATAGGTGTCAAAACTCCTCAAAAGCTCCAAAAAGGGGGGTGTCTCCTTGCTTCCCAAACTTTGCCAAATTGTTAACAAACTGAGATTTTCCTCCATTAAAAGCAAGAGGGAGACAATTAGAATCTAATGCAATTTATTTGGATTAAAAAGGAATTAAAATAGATTTTCTAGGAATTTCTAAAGTTGGGGATTTACCACCTTTTCCAAATGTGAACTTTCTAAAGGAGGCTAAGCTAATGGAAGAGACTACTTATAGGGGGAATCCCTAGGTGGGTTGGCCGGTCATGCTAGGGTTAGGGTTCCATGGTGTGGGCTATGGGCTTCTATCGGCTAAGTTGCTAATTAATGGTTTCAAAACCATAAGTCATGGCTTATGACTAAAAGCCTCTCTATTCTAACTTAAATTCTAAATAGCCTATTAGGAATTAACTTAATGTTAGGTTAGGGTCACATGACCTAATCAAGTCACTATAACTAGGGTTAGCTTCTAGGTTAGTCTCCAAAGTCAACACTAGTCAAAGTCTAGAATAACCCCTAATCAATTATACCAAAAATCATATAAATTCTAATAAATCTCAATAATTCACAATAATTCCAAATAAATCCCAAAAATTCAAAAATGGCCAAAATACCCTCATACTAGAAATGATAAATGAAATACCCTAATTACATGGCTAGGCTCTAGGTCACTTATCTCTAGGGTTACACTAGCAAAACACCAAATCACAAGTCTTGATTTTAAATAGTTTAAAAATGATTATAAATCACCAAAAATCATAATATGAAATAAATATCAATAAATAGTAATTATAATTACAAAATTTCAAAATTACCCTCATCTGGAAAATTGGGTGTTACAATCCTACCCCCATTAGAAAAATTTCGTCCTCGAAAATAAAATATTCATACTCCTTCTAGGTCAAACCCCCACAATCAAAGTCTCAGAACTTAAACAAATCATACGATTTAAAAGGACGGCATACATGGTCATGGCATATGGTGGTAGTGAAAGTCTCATCTAGGTATATAAGTCATGCTAAACCAAAACGGTCATAGGGTATCAAAACATACAAGCAATCAGGGTGTTAAACTAGAAAAGATACAGAAATAACAAATCAACAAAACTGTAAGGTAGTCTACCATCCTATATAAAAACTGGTACTTATCAAATATAAAATAAAATAAAATAAGATAACTACCAATTATCTATAAAGGGGTACTATTCAAAGAAAAATCAAAATCAAAAGTTCAAGGGACAGTTGTCAATAGCATTGAAATCCAATCACAATATATATTAAGAATATTTAGTCTCGATACGATCTAAGTTGATCAATTCTGGAAAATCAAAATTTGGAAAATATAGAGGACAAGGTCATCGAAGTCTGAGCACGAGCATACAAGGATGGAGATTCAGGTCATATTTAAATTTGATTCAATTGAGTACGAACCTAAGACATTAATGTGACAAGAAAGGATGATCAAGGTTGATTGGTCGTGATTAAGGGAGCTAGGATTCAATGATATTGAAAACCTTTTAGGGAAAACAAAGAAATATTTCATAAGAAGTCAAGTTAATCATCTCTCTCTAATACCATCAAGTTTATCATTTGCCAATCATATTTTTATCTCACAAGTTCCAATATAAAAATTAACCTTTATATGACTATCATCAAAATTTTATAACCTTCAGTCATCTAAACCTTTACCATGATCACCATAGACAAAATTCCAAACTTCTAAAACATTTCTCATGAAGCATACCCCTCTTATTTAAGTATCAACACTTATTCATTTAATCAAATTTTCAAATTCCTTCACCTCGTCCTAATTTAGATCTGAAACCTCTAAATTCATTTTTTGAAATCCTTGAACTTGTTTAATTCAAGTCTCGTATTTATTCAACCCTAATACCACTATGTCATACAAAATTTATTCTTATTTATAAATCAACCTTCATATTTTCTTCAATGTTCTCTCTGTCTCTAGTCACCCTCTTACAATATCTAGTTCAATTTCGCATAATCATTGAATACAATTAAATTCTCCTTTCTGTTTCTAAATTTCTATATAGCCTTAGAGTAAAAGTTCCCAAGAATCAATAACCAAGATTTTCTAAGTTCTCAAAACTAGGTTGACCTCTGATATCCTTATTAGTTTTTTTTTGAAATACATCCATGAATTACTCATAACCAAAATTTTCTGCGATTGTTTCTAAATTGATAACATTTATCTCTCGATTCCATTCTAAACCTTTACCACATCTCCATCTCGAATTTTTCATATTTGACATCAAACATTCTGATTCCTACAAAATCATCATATGATAACCAATTACGTCATTTTCGAACTAGATAACTTACATTATTTTCTCAACATGTCTCAGGCAAAATGATATGAAGATTCAAGGATTTCAAGGTATAGCTGACAGAATTAGATACGAGACAGAGAATTAATGTAATCAGGACAGTTATATAAGACAAGGAATGATGGTAATAAAATATTGGTAGGAAGAGAATGATAATAGAATCTGTTCTGCTTTTCTTTTTAAAAAAGGGAATCATTTTAAAACCATAACTATAATATCAAATCCAAAATAAGGTCTTAGCAAAAATCATCGATTCTTTGTATTATGAAGAAATTCATAGCAAGAAGTTACACAAGGTTTATAATACAGCTAAAGCTACTTCTACTCCTACTCCTAAGTTATTTATAACAACAGAAGGGTATGATGTTTAAAACCTTCTCAAGATACAATCTGTTAATCATATGCGTCTGTCCAAAATCATGTTGTCCAGAGTCTTCGTCATGCTAGTGAGCAAGGCTACGATAATCACAGAGTCCTTGACTAAGGTACGTACCTCTAGGTTCATGGTATTAAAAAATTTTGCATTGTCGCATGCGACGGCGAAAACCTTAAATTTCTATACCCGAGAAATACATCCAAAATCTGACTACATGTCCTCACTATGCCAACTAACACGACTATCGAAGATTCTAGATCCCATGATTTAGGTGACCTAGCCCATATAATTTTCTCAGAAGAAAAACAAACATAACAAAAGAGCAACATGACAAAATTAATCAATCAACAAGGAACAGATGGAATCGTATTTCAAGGTAGTTATAAAAGACAATTGCGGGAATGGAGTTGAGAAGAATGGAACTTGCAGTAAGATCTCCAATGGTCTGTGCATCTTCGACTGTCCTGACGATAGCTCGCCCATGCTGGTTTCCCGTGGTCTGCTGCTGATGCTGCATAAACCGCTGCTGCTGAGAGAAATCGGGAATGACGGGAAAAAGGTCTCTGTACAGGCAGAGGTGCACCTCCAATATAGCAGAAATGCCAACCTGAGTCGGCACAACAGGAGCTGCGGTCTCGAGACCCTAATAAACATGACGAGAGGTGGCCAGCCTCTCGATAGTATCCCCCGAACCGAAGCGATAAGATCGTGTCTTCATAACCATCATGAAGACAAATCAAAACAAGAAGCAATTTCTGAGAATGAAGCAAAAATTCAAAGGAGGACAGTTTACATTCAAGGAAAGTCAATAAGCAACAATTTAGATAAAAGGAATCTGATTAAGAGATTTTCCTAATGTGATTGAGTACTTTCAAAATATCCTAATCATACTGCAGGCTGTAGTGATACTCTAGTTCGAATACTACTACACAAACTCGACCTGCATGGGCCACCACTAAAAATGTATCACAACCCGTACCCTAGAGTAAGGGCACGAGACGTGGGTACGTCCAGCCTACGCCGTAGTGTCGGTGGTAGAAAGCAGTTTATACTCCCCGAATGGGAGTGACATAGCAGAATGTCAACTCAATCACAACTAAGGAAGAAGAAGCACGATATGATATAGAACTCAAACAAATATAGATGACCAGCAGAGTCTAAGTGTCTAAGATAACATCTCAGCAAACATCCAGAAATACAAGTCTCAACTCCTAAATATGAAAGAATATATACAATCCAGATCTCAAATGACAGACATAGTAAAACCTAGACTAGTCCCAGACTGCATAAGTAAGATAAAGCCTAACTAAACTTGTCTAGCAGTAGGGGTAATATCATCAGCTAGAGCTGGGTCCTCCTGAGAGTCCAGCTCACAAGTGTCGTCTAGGGCTGTCCCATAGAAGGTGTCAACACCAGCCTCATCCTCGTCCTTTGTAAACATTCAACGGTGCCCAATCAGGACGGAGCGAGCACAATACATCTCAACAGTTTATAGCAGGTTAGAAAATATAATCATGCAGTAAAGTAAGATACAGGAAACTGAAGAAAGTATAGAATATAAACAGAGAGAGAACAAATATCTACTATAAGTAGAGAACTAACAGTGGCTAGTGAGTCAGAGTATAATATAAACATGTGAATGGCATAGAAGATTCTGATACTACACTACGGAAAAGATTCTGATGCTACACTACTTGGATATTATTCACATGTCTACTTTTACTCCCACTTACCCCCAATCAATACACAAGGATCCAGCCAGGTTATGTTATGATCCATGTAATGGCCCACAAGGGGTGATACATGGTAGGCCCAAAAATAGGTGATTCTAGGAATGCCCATAAATGGGAGATTCAAGGAAGACTTTGTGATCATGAGAGTACATGTCACAAGTGATCAATGATCCATGAATCATAGTGATACACCATGTTAGTGAAACGCATAGAACATGTAGTATCTGATGCTCCCTGAGGGGATAACATCTCAAGAAGGGATCCATATAGTACTAATCCGTGTGACCAACGTGACAGTATCAAGTAAAGTAATTTAAAGCAGGAGAATAATTCTAAACGTGATATAAAATGATCAGAGAATGTACTCGCCTGTATCTGAGTGTCCGGATGAAATATACTGTCCGAGGAGAGGTGTCTGGATCCTAATCAGAACATCACAAGTCACAACAAGTCTAAAATGATAACAAGATGCAATTCAATGCATTCTACATGAATCTAGGTCAATCTAGGCTAAAGTCAACTCTTGGTCAACTCTGGTCAACCCTAGAAGTCAAACTAGGTCAAACTAGGTCTAACAAGTCTAAATTAGGTCAAACAAGTTATTCTAGGTCAAAACAAGCCCACAAGACCATACAAGCCTAAACCAAGCCTATCTAGTCTATATTAGTCTAATCAAGGCTAAACTAGCCTATGCTAGTATACCAAGTCCATACAACCTATACAACATAAAGTCAAAACCAACATCACACAACCTATATTGCATCTAGGCCTACACATGGAAATCACATTATATATATATATATATATATATATATATATATATATATATATATATATATATATATATATTTTATATATATATATACATATAGGCTACCTATATGTATACCACACATACATATATATAATATATATATAATAGTACACACACATATTATAATGTATAGGATACCTACAAATATACATAATATACTTAGATGCATATTTACATAATATTTACAAGTATCTATACTAGATACCTACATATATTCATTATACATGTTAAACATATTACCTACATTATACATACTTAAACTATATACCATATACATAGATAAAGAGGGAAACCAAGTGTTTAGTGAAGTGTATATTAGGGTGTCTATATACATGTAAATGTGTGTGTGTGTCATGAGTGTACAGTGATAGTCCAACATAGACAGTAAAAGAAGTGGCTAATGTGTGTGTCTAGAGAGTGAGTGAGTGAATGCCAATTAGAGTGTCATAAGTGATCAGTAAAGGAGTGTCAAAGTGTGACAGTGAAGGGTGTGTGTGTGTATACATGTGTGACAGATGTGTGTAGGTGTGATTTACATGTACGGTGTGAGTCCAAGTGAGTAGGGCTGTGTGTGTGTGTTAGCCTCACTGGAATCCCAAGGACAGGACACACATGGTGCATGAACCATGAATATATATCAGTTGCACAACAGTGAAGAGTTCAGGTTTAAAAACAGTCCAACCACATTCCAATCCCATTTTCGAATCAAAACTCAACCAATCTACCCCAAAATCGACCCACAGCTAGAATACATGTAGGTACAATATAATAGGGTCTTAAACATACAAATTAGAGCATCTAACTATGTTAATTTGGTTGCCAAAGTTCAATTTAGAAACTAGAAAAATACTGAATATAACATGATTCAGTCCAAATTAGGGTAAATAGGATTTAACAATCGAAAACATGTTAAGATGCCAAATCATTGGTTGGTAATGATAAACCAACATGTGTTCGTTTCCCAGAGTCAAATTCGTGTCCACTACAATGACACAAACATGTCCAAACAGATTAAAACCCCAAATGAAAACACAGGACACAGTGCAGTGTGGACAGCCTCGTGCGTGTGTGCACGCGTGTCGTGCACCCGACACAGTCCAAACCAGACCTCGTGTTCACAACCCAAGGTTCGCCTAGGGCCCAGTTACGTGTCCAACACCCTGTATCGTGTCCTGGTGTGTCGTGTTCGAAGTTACAGAGCCATATCAGTGGCCCAAAATCGAACTATGCACGTATAGTACAAAACTAATGCACGAGCTCGTATTCGCTCGACACGACACGAAAGGTCGTGCCACTTGGGGAGTGTCATGTCAAACACTGCCCTAACGTGTCCTCAAGGAATCACGTGTCCACGTACTGTGTCCAAAGTGCAATCACCCCCGAGTAGCAGGATACTGCTCACGAACTGAACGTGTATGTTCACGTGTCCAAACCGACACGACAAGACACTAATTTAAGCTCAGTCGAATAAAAATGCCTAAGCCATCTCTAGATCTTCAATCTTATGCAAAAACATTTCGAAAATAGCCACATTAAATCCTTTGAGACATTTAATCAAATACCTACACTAGTGGACTGATACGTGTCACTTTAGGACACGAAATGGACACAAAATGCCACAAACTTCTAGGGTTAGCTAGGGGACACCTAGATCTAGGTTAATATGCAAAAATAACAGCATCTATAATAGTGTTTTAGGGATTTACCTATAGGTGTCAAAACTCCTCAAAAGCTCCAAAAGGGGGTGTCTTCTTGCTTTCCAAACTTCACCAAATTGTTAACAAACTGAGATTTTCCTCCATGAACAGAAAAAGGGAGACAATTAGAATCTAATGCAATTTATTTGGATTAAAAAGGAATTAAAATGGATTTTCTAGGAATTTCTAAAGTTGGGGATTTACCTCCTTTTCCAAATGTGAACTTTCTAAAGGAGGCTAACCTAATGGAAGAGACTACTTATAGGGGGAATCCCTAGGTGGGCTGGCCGGCCATGCTAGGGTTAGGGTTCCATGGTGTGGGCTATGGGCATCTATGGGCTAAGTTGCTAATTAATGGTTTCAAAACCATAAGTCATGGCTTATGACTAAAAGCCTCTCTATTCTAACTTAAATTCTAAATGGCCTATTAAGAATTAACTTAATGTTAGGTTAGGGTCACATGACCTAATCAAGTCACTATAACTAGGGTTAGCTTCTAGGTTAGTCTCCAAAGTCAACACTAGTCAAAGTCTAGAATAACCCCTAATCAATTATGCCAAAAATCATATAAATTCTAATAAATCTCAATAATTCACAATAATTCCAAATAAATCCCAAAAATTTAAAAATAACCAAAATACCCTTATACTAGAAATGATAAATGAAATACCCTAATCACATGGCTAGTCTCTAGGTCACTTATCTCTAGGGTTACACTAGCAAAACACCAAATCACAAGTCATAATTTTAAATAGTTAAAAATGATTAAAAACTACCAAAAATCATAATATGAAATAAATATCAATAAATAATAATTATAATTACAAAATTTTAAAATTACCCTCATATGGAAAATTGGATGTTACATGAGGCGCTTGACCTCATAGTTCAGGCCATGCCTGAACCTCCTCGCCTTGTCATTTGGCTCCCTCACCATGGATGCTGCAAATTGGCTTAGCCTACCGAATTCTACAGCGTACTCGTCTACAGAAAGATTGCCCTGTACTAGGTCCTGAAACTGCTGTTCCAAGGCACCTCGAGCTGCTACTGAATAGAACTTCCTCTTGAAAAGGTTCTTGAACTGATCTCATGTCAATGTCCTGTTGGCAATCTGGGGCTCCATCAAGTACCATGTGCGAGCGATGTCCGGGAGCTGAGATCCCGCAGCCTCTACCTGTAGTTTCGTTGGAAGTCGGATCAAGCGCATATCGCTCTCGATATTCTCAAGCCAATCGTCGACATAAAGTATGCCCTTCGTCCCTCTAACTCTCGGGGGTTCATCCTTTTAACGTGTAGGATGGTCCTGGGAATTTGTGCTGTGGGATGCGCTAGCTGCACCGTCTTGTCTTCGGCTGCCTCCTGGGAAACCTGGTGGACAGTCTCTATGCCCTGCCGTATCATCTCCGTCTGCCTCTCACCCTGCACCTCTGGGCCTCCATCGGGCCCTGGACAATCTACAGCACCCCCGTTGCATCTAAAGGTGGAGGGGATTGAAGTGCCTCTGATGTTGCGGAAGCGACCTCTCCACTTCCGCTAGTACGGTCGCTGCCCTCCGCCGAGAAGCCGGTCGGAATATAGCCGACCTCTCCATCCACACGGGTACATCTGCTGCTCCTCTGGCTCCTGCCATAGCTGTCCCTCGGCCTCGGGCCCTGCTGAAGCTTTCCGTATTGGGGATGCTAGCGAGGCTGCTCCCTGTCTCAGGATCCCGCTGATGCTCCCCTACCCGAGTCTCTAGCGAAAGCTGCTCCTCTATCGGGAGCTCCTGAAGCCGTGCCTCGACCTCGACCTTGATCTCTAGATCGAGTGCTCACCATGCTAAAGATAAAGAAATTAATAAGAAATTAATATGGCACAAGATAAGATATTAGGATGCAGTCTAAATAATATTCGAAAACACACATATATCTGTAATCACTTCAACTGAAAGTTCACGTCGTGCCAGTATGCATCTGGCGTACGTGAACTCGCAGTTGTTGTGACTCAGATAAATGGTTATCAGTGCACATTTGTGTCACAATGGTAGGCTACCGAATACTCTCTCAACTTTAATCCATAAGAATTTCAAGAAATATTGCATAAAAGAAAGCATTATCAAGATGAGCAATATCTAGCAAATTAAGTTGACAAGAAAGTCCTAATTGCGATTTGAGTATTGAAACCTTAAAATCCTATATCCTATCACAGGCTCGTAGTAGCACCCTATGCCTACGTACCACTACGATATCGCTCTAAAAGCAAACCTTTGGACCTGTATGGGCCACCACTAAAAACGTGTCACGACCCGCACCTGAAAATTGGACATGAGCCGTGGGTACGTCCAGCCTACACCGCAGAATCGGCGGTAGAACGCTATCTAATCTACACAAGGATATAGGTGCCTGTATAATCTCAACTATAAGAACTGGCAATAATATATGTCAAATACTCAATCACCAATCTAAAGCACGATAAAGAGAAAATACGATATATAAGACCGAAAGAAAGAGTAGTCCAGAAATCTAACAACTGACATAGTACAGACATATGTTCCAAGTGTATCAAAAGAATATATACAAGCCCCACAATAGCATACAATCATCCAAAATAATAAGTCTGCCGGAATCGAAGTCCGGTACCAAAAGTAGGCAAACTGGCCTCTAGGCAAAGTCTAGGGGAGCATCTCCCTCTAGGCTAGGATCCTCGGGAACGAACTCTCCGGTCCTCTGGGTACCATATTTTGTGGGGCACCAATCCTCATCATCGGTGCCTACAACTTTCAACCTATTAGGACGAGAGCAAGTGCATACGCTAATAGCAGTTCTACGTATATGCAACAAACTATGAAAAATAACCATAAGTGTGATAAATGAGAGAAATCAGTAATGGTGTACTTGTCATAGAGAAGTGAGTTAAAAATATCTAATAATATACAAAGAAATGAGAACATATACTAAATAGAGAAATACTATACCATCTATATGAATTGGAATGTTAGCTTCATATGTGATCGGCTTAGGAACTTGTACAAGAATATGGCCTGGCTTATCATACGTGAGATGTAGGACTAACACTTGGTTAATCATACATGGGATTGTATGATTAACACTCACATGAAACATGCATGGTGGGGTATGATCACATATTATCTAACAATTCCACCCGCCCAATACTAATACCATGGTGTCGCAAGGATATCATGCTCAAGAGACTTGTACAAGAAATACAGTCACAAGAGAGAGATACCATAGTATAATAGCTCGTGTACCAACGCAACAAGAATCAAATATGACACTACAAGCTATGATGCATAATGTGAAACATAAACAAGAAACTATTAGAGAATGTACTCGCCTGATGCTCTGAAGAAAGTGTAAGAATCGGGGTCCAAGCTGGGGTCAAAATGATCTGTTAGGAAATTTCAATTTTACATGTTCTAAATGATAAACTAAAACAAAAGAGTAAAAAATAAGATTCTAGGTCTTTTCTAGGTCAAATAGTCAATCTAGGTCAAAAGTTGACTTTTTGAGTCAAACTGGTCAGCATTGGTCAAACTAGGGTCAAACTAGTCAAATCTAAGTCAAACTAGTAGGTCAACCGGTCAAATCTATATCAAAATGGGGTAATAGACCAATATTAGCTAAAACTAGCTAATATAGGTCAAATCTAGGTAATATAGGTTCTCTAGCACTAATGTCCTATGTACTTGAGATACAAGGATACCCTGGTATCTAATACCTCAATATTAGCTATATATATATATATATATTTTATATATATATATATATATATTTATATATATATATATATATATATATATATATATATATATATATAAAAAATATATATATATATATATATATATATATATGTATATATTTATATTTATATTTATATACATATTTATAAATATATTTATATACATATATTTAATATATATATATATATATATATATATATATATATATATATTTATTTATTTATTTATTTATTTATATACATATTTATATACATATATATATATATATATATAAATATATATATATATATATATATATATATATATATATATATATATATAAAATATATATATATATATATATATATATATATATATATATATATATATATATATTTTATATATATATATATATATTTTATATATATATATATATATATATATATATATATATATAAAAAAAATTTATATATATATATATATATATATATATATATATATAACCCAAAACCCATTACCTTAACATTTACCCTCATTTACCCGATACCTTGTCGTTACCTTGCATTATCTTCAATATCCCAAGGTAAATCCCATTTACCTCTAACATCTCACTTTCCCTTCCTTTCCTTTTCCCATTTCTTTTCCTTCTTTCTTTTCTCTACCTTACCTTTCCTTACCTTTCCTTTCCTTACCTTACCTTTCCTTTCTTACCTTTGCTTTCTTTACCTTACCTTTCTTTCCTTTCCTTTCCTTTCCTTTCTTTCCTTTCCTTCCTTTCCTTTCCTTTTCTTACCTGTTGTTGCTGCATTTGCTACTGCTACTGCTACTGCGCTGCTGCCGATGCTACTGCTCTGCTCTCTCTCACTCTCTCTACCTCTATATATATATATATATACTCCTATATATATATATTTTTTTTTTTTTATATATACACCTATATATATATATATATATATATTTATATATATATATATATAAATATATATATATATATATATATATATATATATATATATTTAAGGAACACTACATTTTATTCATCAAAAGATTTGAGTACCAACTCAGGTTACAAAAGAAGATCAGTGCTTACATTTGATAGTTGCCTTAGCAACCTGTCTATGAACTTCACTAACCAGCCAATCGGCTCCATATGAATACTGCTCATACAACCACTTGCTCCTATTTTTCCAGAGCACCCAAACCACTGCCGTCACCACAATCTCTTTCCTATTCTTCTTCCTCTTTCTCCACCAAGATCGAAGTCTGTGTAACAGAGTACTGCCACTTGTTCTTATCCCATATGTTTGCTGAACCGCAGCCCAAACTTTGACAGCTAACTCTCCTTCATAGAGGACTTGCGCCATGTTTTCAGTAGAAGGATCAACACAACAATGACACTTAGATGCCATACTATATCCAAGCCGAGATATATTATCATAAGTTGGTAATTTGTCAAGCAACACTCGCCAGCATAAAATAGACCATTTTGTAGGGATACATTTGTTCCAAATATGCTTGAAATAAGTTAGTTGTGGCAGATGAGATCGAGCCACATCCCAAGCTGATGAAACAGTAAACATACCTGAACGAGCATAGCTCCAGTGCCAATCACCATCAACAAGAGTAATGTACTGACTAGCAAGCCTGTGTCCAAGGACTAACCTCTTCCATACATGAGAAGCATTTGAAGTTAGTTGAACCTGCAGCTCAGTCTCATGCGAGCAATATTTCATCTTAAAGAATTGAGTCCAAAGCGAAGATTGAGTCATAAACTTCCACCATAACTTAATAGTCATCGAAGTCATAACATCCTCCAAACGACGAACACCCAATCCGCCTTCTTCTTTAGAACGAGCTATAGAGCCCCATCCCAGCCAAGTCCTCTTCGCAACCCCTTCTTGAGAACCCCAAAAGAAGGAGGAAAACATAGCCTCCATTCTATTCAGCACTGCCACAGGTGGATCACACGCTGCCAAAGTGTAAACTGGGATCGAAGCAAGCACATTTTTGATCAGTACTAATTTGCCTCCAGGAGAAAGAATTTTGTTGTGCCATCCTTCCAACTTATGTCTAATCTTTTCTAATAACTCTTCATACATTCCCCCATTACGCCGACCAGCCATCAAGGGACAACCAAGATATGTAAACGGAGGAGAGCCTACACTAAAACCAAATTGAGAAGCCAATTCTTCTCCCTTCTCTGGTCGTTCTTTCATATAAAGATATATAGAAGACTTATGTTTGTTAATCTTCTGACCCGACATTGCTTCATACCTGTATAAGACTTCATTGATCATCCCAACCGACCACAAATCTTCCGCTGAAAAGAGAAGCCATAGGCAAGGTGTGTGACAGGGGAACATCCTCGAGGAGTGAAGAAAGGAGTGAAGCCATCAATATCTGGTAAACGCTTCAAGCTTCTTGTGAGAACCTCAGCTGCTAAAATGAACAATGCAGGAGACAATGGATCACCTTGTCTCATGCCTCGAAAAGCTTGAAACTATTCGGTCGATTCTCCATTTATCAGAGGTGAATACCATACATTATTCGCAATCCTCAACATCATGTCAACCCACTTATTGTGAAAGCCAAATCGACGAAGCACCTTCAATAGATATCTCCAACCCACCCTATCATATGCCTTCATCATATCAAGTTTTAGCGCAATATTACCTCCCCTGTGTTTCTTGTTCATCTTAGCCATCATCTCTTGAGCCAATAGAATATTATCTACTATCTCTCGACCTTGCACGAACCCACTCTGTTCCTGCGAAATCAGACGTGGGAGTAATGGAGCTAATCGGCGTGATAGTACCTTTGATATGATCTTGTTAAACACAGTACAGAGTCTGATGGGCCTGTAATCACCAAATGTTTGAGGCTGTTTAATCTTAGGGATTAACACAATAGATGTGTTAGTGAAAGCCCGAGGAAGGGGAAACCCATCAGTGAACATAGATATGGCCTCTTGTATGTCATCACCAACAATATCACAACTGATACACCTATATATATATATCTCACTCCCTTTCTCTCGCACTCACACACAAACACACACACTCACCACACAAGACACACACACACTATATATATAAATAAATAAATAAATAAATATATATATATATACACACACACACACACATATACACATATATCACCAGATACTAACCCGAACACCCCAAATCCTTGCAATTCTACTCTCTAGGGCATAGACACGTTCCCCACACGAGTAATCCAACTCGCGCACGCGAGCAAAAATGAGAAACAAGGCCCAAATGGCCAAATGGCCATTTTGGTGACACCGGGGTGTCCGATTCGCGATACCATGCGATACGGGCACCAAACCTATCCGGATTTGTTTGCCATTAAGTAGCAAAACAAAAATTACAGAGAAACTCAATTTGATTGCAAACTTTGAAAGTACAAAAGAGAGCCTAGAACGAAATCCTAGGAAACAATCTAAGTACAATTGTTTTTGATTCTGGGGGTGACGATGGAGGCTCGGAAAACTGTAGCAACTCTGCCTTACTCTTTAGACTATCAGACACAGTCTTTGCTCTTAAAGAAAATTGCTAGCCTTTGATTGCCAATCTTTAGCATGGGTGTGGTGCCCTACTATTTATTGTGATTCTTACATAAAGCAGATTTTGGGCCGCATAGAGGGCCATGTGGCCATGTGTCTGAAATAGCACACGAAGACTCTATCTTGAGCTGCCAGCTGGTGGGGGTTGTTGAGATTTCTTTGTTGTAGCAAATCTGGGTGGTTGAGACTTGATCAAATTTCCGCGTGTCCTTCCCCCACCAAAGTAGAGCCTGAATCGTTTTGGCCGCATAGTGGCCTTAGGAGCCTTTCTTCAGTGGCACGGCTCCGCTTGGCCGCATGGGATCTTCGAGAACCTTGCTTCTGCGGCTTAGTTTCACTTGGCCGCGTGGGATCTTCGAGAGCCTTGCTTCTGCGGCTTGGTTTTACTTGGCCGCATGGGATCTTCGAGAGCCTTCCCTCTGCAGCTCGAGTCCACTTAGCCGCATAGGATCTTCGAGAGCCTTGCTTCTGTGGCTCGAGTTTTTTTAGCCGCATGGGGTCTCCAGGAGCACTGCTTCTGTGGCTTAGTTTCACTTGGCCACATGGAGTGATGATCCGCATAAACTCTATCTTTGTCATGACCTGCACCCACCATGAGGGTATAAATACGTAACAGCGCCCAGCCTACGCCGCAGTGTCGGCAGTAGAATGCTGTTCTAGGTCATGAACTATAACTAACATAATATGAATAAGGACGCCAATCACAGAAGGTACAATTTAATCACAATCTAAAGGTAGAATATAGCACGATGGAATAGATAGGAAAAATTCTCGACTGAGGTACAACAAGTGAAATAAATATAAGTTAACAACTATCAGTCTCAATATCTCTAAAATATACAACTCTGAAATCAAGGACAACAACTGATCATGAAAAGAAAAAACAGACTAAGCTAACTATACTAAGCATGGGTATCATCCTCAGCAGCTGCCTGAACCTCCCCAGGGGTCCAGGTCGCGAGTGTCATCTAGACAAGCTCCATAGTAAGGGGTACAGGGTTCCTTATCATCCTCTGTAAAAATTTTAACAGGTCCAGTCAGGACTGGAGCGAGCACAATACATCTCACGCAGATTATAACAGGTTAGAAAATGTAAACATACAAGAGAGTACGATACGTGAAACTGAAAGAAAGTACATGATGTAAACAGAGAGAGAACTGTATTGAAATATCTACTATAAGTAGAGAGCTACCAGTGACTAGTGATTTAGAGTACAAAGTCGACATGTGAACAGCTTGATTTGCACATGAATATACTAAAGAGGCGCACATAGCTATACTACTTTGGAATTGTTTACATGACTATATATACTCCCCCATACCGCAATAAATACACAAGGATCCAGACAAGTTATGTTACGTACATAATTTTCACATGAAAGCCCATAAATGGGTGCACATGAAGTATTCATTAGGGCTCATAAATGAGTGCACATGAAATTCACATGAAGGCCCATAAATGGGTGCACATGAAATTCACATGAGGGCTCATAAATGAGTGCACATGAAGTCTAGGTTATACATGAGATACATGAGAAACATGACCGAACATGAGAGCATATGAGAGTACATGAACATGCATGAATGAGCATGAAGCACATGAGAAACATGAATAACATGAGAGTGAAGAATACACGATGTACATGAAACACCCGACATGACGTATCCGATGCTCCCGAGACGGATAACATCGCATGAAAGGATCCATATAGTACCAATCCGTGATAATATTGTGACAGCATCAAATAAGGTAAACTAGAGCAGGAATATAGTTCTAAGAAAGTTATGAAATGATCAGAGAATGTACTGCCTGGTATCTGAATAGCTGTAGTAAATATATTGTCCGAGATGAGGTACATGACTGCTAGTTAGAGCAACACAAGTCAAGATGTATACAGGGGATGATAATTGAAATCTAAAATGCATCTGCATGCTGTCTAGGTCAAACTAGACTAAAGTCAACCCTTGGTCAACTCCAGTCAACTATACTAGTCAAGGCTAGGTCAACTAGGTCAAACTTAACCCAAACAAGTCTGATAAGTCTCACTAGACCTAACCAGGCCGTGTCTAGCAATCACACACCAATCACAAGGCTATACAAGCCAAACACAAGCTATCACATTCAATATTATACATAAGAGAAAGGAAGCTAGCATGTAAGCTATGTGTGTGTGTGAACAAAGAGGTGTACATGGAAGAGGATAGACTAGCTAAGTTATAACTAACATGCATATATATCCTACAATTATCTATATACATCATGGAAATCATTTAGAGAGGGTTACATGGCATGGTGGTTCACATATATGAAATTTGAATTTAACTAGCATTCAATAACAAGGTTAAGGGTTAATATTTACATATTAAAGTTCATTCAACAATGTAGATATGTTAGCAATATACTAGTTTTCTGGAATTGAGGGGTGTGTGTGTGAGAGGGAATATAGAGTGTGCGTGTGAGAGTGTCTTATCAGAGTTTTAGTTTGTGTGTGTGTTGAGTTCAGTCAACCTGTGAGGGGGCTGTGTGTATCGGCTAATCCCTGTGTGTGCATGTGAGTTGAAAACAATGAGCTATCATGTGAAAACAGGATTCCAAATTCAGTGTCCTATAGGTGGCAGTGTTCTATACAAGAACAATTTAGTGTCTCATTTATTTGTTCAATCATAGGTGTGTGTTCAGTGTAAGGAATCTCAGATTTTTTGACAGGGAATATATAATAGAGTGTGTGTGTATAGAAGAAATAAGAGGAAAACAGTGCATTAAATTCTCAGGAATTTAGTGATGTGAATTCAGGAAAAAGAGAACCCAATGGCAGATTGTATATATCAGTCTACATTGCTACATTTTAGGTTTTTCCCAGGAAACTAACTTCCCATGCCTACAGCTAGATCAACCCATTCTCAGGAATTTAGTGCAAGTGTCTCATTTATGTGTCAAAGTAACAGGGATTTGGAAACATGTTCTCAGGAACGTGTTCATCATCAATGTGTATTTGTGTGTGTACATGTGATATCTCAATTTGTCACAGCTTTAGAACAAAGTGGCAGTGCATTCAGTTTAACATTTGAATTAATGTGTGTGAGTGTGTGACATAGCTTAGGGAAAAGGCCATTCAATCTCAGGTCACTCTTGATTGAAACTCAATTTACCAATCAACCCAACCACCATATCAACCAAATCAAGTATCAACTACATCAACAATTTCTCAGGAATTCTCAGGTTTGGGGGGGGGGGGGTTGAAAGTCAATAATGAATCAATGACAGTGTCATATAAACCAAACCCCAAATTCGAATTTCCATCACATATACCCATAACAATGAACTATAAAATACACTAGTTTAAGCATGGCAATATTCAACTTAGTTTTTAAGGAAGGGAAATCAACTTAGTTTAAGGAAAGGAAATGGAATCAGTTCTCAGGAATTGAGAATTCCTGGAAAGTCTAATTGACAGTTTATATTACAACAGTGGCTAGCTAATGTACTGGGTTTAACAATGCAATTCTAAGCATCACAATCAGTTCGAAAATAGGGAATTAAAGGAAATCAATTTTCAGCTAACAATTATTTGAATTAGTTGAAACTGGGATTTAAATGCTCAAATAAAACAGTGAATCATTCACTAATGTATCAGTCACACTTCGAAAACCCACTACATGAACATACAACCTAATCAATTAGGTAAAACATATCTAATTGGTACTGATACATATGTTACAATCAATGATAACTGAAACATCATTTAAATAGTTAAAAAATATGATTAAACTCAGAGAAATAATAAGACTGAACATGCGTATCAGTCTACACTCCAACTCGAGTTCAAAATCCCATTCCAGATAATAAAACCTATTCTAACTTGTAAAAATCAACTAACATGAGTTATTAAACATGTCCAGGATCTAAAATGATAATTTATTCATCAATTAAACAATTTAAACTAGAATTTAAACACAGGAAATAATAGAAACTGGACAGTATGGAAAAACAGTCTCGTGTACGTGTTCATTGGGCTCGTGCACATGACACGACAGGACACAGACCCTGTGCTCGTGTCCCAATGTCGAGTGGGTCTAGGTCAGGATGTGGACACCCTGATTTGGGTCTACGACACGTGTGTCAGTGATACAACATGCGTATCAGTCGTCCAAAATCGGTTGAACCGATTCAGTGCACTCGTGATTACGTGTCCGATACGACACGAGGACTCGTGAAACTTGGGAAGCCTCGTGTCAGTGTCTACCCCCAAGTGTATGTCAATTTTATCGTGTCCAAGTGGCATATCCAGGAAGCTATGGCCCCAGAGTAGCAGGGGTCTGCTACGTGTGTGCTGTGCGTACGAAACCCACATGTTCTCGTGTCCATTCCGACACGACACAACACGAACATCACCTTAATCCAATAGAAATCAATAAGCAACATCAAACCCTAATTTTTTATTCAAACAAAATAGAAAATAAGAACGAAATTTCGTCGAACACCTAGGTGTGCCCACTGATACGTGTCTGATACGAATACGTATTGGACACGAAACCTAGCAATACCTATACCAATAGTTAGGGTACTCCTAGGGCTTCATGTTTATGCGTAGAAATCACCATTTAATAGAGAGAATAGGAATTACCTAGGTGCGTGAAATAGCTCAAAAAGCTTCCAAGAGGGGTGTTCTTCTTGCTACCCAAACTTCTCCAAATTGTTCCTCCACTAAAATTTTTCACCATGGACAGAAAATACACAGGGATTAGATCCTAATGCAAGAAGTTTGAAGGAAAAAGGAGTTTAAATGTAAAAGATATGGATTGGGGAAGAATGGGATTTACCTCTATTTTCCCAACTTGATTATTTCCTAAAGGAGGCTAGCCCTAAGTGGAAGAGGCATTAAATAGGTAAGGAATGCCGAGGGTGGCCGGCCACTAGTGTAGGGCTAGGGTTTCATTAGTTGCCTATGGGCCTCTATGGGCCTTAAGTCATAAGCTATGGTTTATGAAATCACAAGTCATAATCTAACCTAATCAATATTCATATTTCCCCAAATTAATTATAATGACTAGGCTATCATTAACTTAGGTTAAACTAAGGTTTCATAATCTAACCAAGTGGTCATGACTAGGGTTAGCTTCTAGGTCAGTCTCCTAAGTCTCCATGAGTCAAAGTCAAGAATAGCACTAATTTTAAATATACCAAAAATTACTAAATTTCCAATAATTCAAATAAGTCAAAATGACCAAATTACCCCTAGACTAAAAATGATAATTAGATATTCAAGATCACACGGTTAGGCTCTAGGGCAGACAGTCTCTACGGTTGCACTAGCCAAACATCAAAATTACAAGTCATGGTTTTTAAATAGTTTTTTAAAATGATTAAAAATCACCAAAAATTATATTATTATTTAAATATCATAAATAAATAATTAAAACCACAAATTTTCAAAATTATCCTTATTTAGAAAACTAGGTGTTACAATCTTTTCCATGCTTCTACAAGACCCCCTTCAAAGTTTTCAAATTGCAAATTTGGAATACTTTGAATAAGAAGCATGGAGACATTCATAAAACGTTAAGCCGTAAGAAAGTTTTGAGCCGCAGGAAGATTTCGGTCTGCAGGAAAATTTTGAGCCGCAGAGAGACTCTGTCCAGCTTTTACTACATCATTTAATGCTCGAATTTGCTGTTTAGATTTGGGCTCTCTTTTCAAGATAAAGATGACAGTTACTAAGGATAAAATCCAAACGGTCATTATTTTCTTTAATGGCATGATAACCGAAGCGACGCATATCCGTTTTAGCCTATAAATACAGGCTGTGTGACAGATAGAGTATTTCTTCTATTCTCTTTCGAATTTCTTTCTCTTTGCACATTTTCTTCGCCTTCTCCGACTAGCCATGGCCCCCAAAGCTTCTAAAGCCACTAGCACCGCCGATAAAGGAAAGGGGCCCGCTTCTAAGAAGTCACCCTCCTTTTACCCAGACGTTCATCCTCTTATCAAGGGTAAGGAGGGAGAATGATCACTCGATTTTAAACAGCCATGTCGCATGTTTTATTTGCGGGTCTGACCACATTTCACCGTTGTGTCATGGCTTCAATATCTTTAATGCACAGTTGGTCTCCATGGGGCATGTGCCACATGTGCTCTTTGTGGCTGGGCCGCATGGACCGAGCTATATAAGTTTCAGAGCACATGCAGCTTGTACCATGTCTATATCTGGGCCGCATAGGTATCATATGACTAAGCCGCATGGATCCTCCCATATCTGGGCTGCATATGTTCTGCTTGCCTCGGCTGCATGTGTTACTTGATTTGAGTCGCATATGCTCCCTTCATAACTGAGCCGCATAGGCTCTGTGTATTGCTTAAAAATCCATTGATTTCTGTTTT
This sequence comes from Iris pallida, assembly GCA_029216955.1. NCBI lineage: Eukaryota > Viridiplantae > Streptophyta > Magnoliopsida > Asparagales > Iridaceae > Iris > Iris pallida. The sequence goes on from JANAVB010011482.1 coordinate 307,137, forward strand.
CTTCTGAATGTCTTCTTTCTTTGATCTTTGCAGTGACCTTGCCCACGGCTCCTTCAGAGGAAGTTCTGGTAGGATATGCTCAGTCTGCCTTGGGTGCTAGATTTGACCATATAGTCCAAGATGTGTTGACTCAGATCACCCGAAGTCAACATGAAGACAGATTGAGGAAGATCAGAAGCCAATCCTTCTTCTACTTACTTAGTATGATAAACTCTGGACAGCTGAATGGCATTCATCTGAAGCCTATGTTTCTGCTCAGGGATGCCCTAGCTATTTCAGACCCGAGCATTATAGAGGTATCTAAGAGTTGGGACTTCTATTTTTAGGTGGAAGCGATTCACATACCCCTAATGGAGCGCCACTCCCCCTATCAGGTTTTAATATGGTGCCTCTTGAGAGAAGATGTCGGGTTCCCTAACTCTGGATCAACAGGGAGTATTCGTGGGCCATATCTATTTTTATAATCCTATACAGTTAATAATTATAGTAAGGGAGACAATGAGCTACTCTGTCGTTGGGCTGGCTCTTGGCAGTCTCATCAACGAACTGAAGCCCAACATCCGATTCTCCGAGGCCGACACTTTTTTGAATTAGATTGCTCATAAAGGGTCATACCCTGTAGGAAGATTGTCGCTATTGAACTGGCTGCACCGTTCCCCTCTATGGGTCAATCTAACCTCTTCGATCTTGGCGGAGTATGAGGACACCCTACGACGGATCGGCCTCTATTACGCCGCTAGGGGCTCCTGCTATGGCTTGTTTATCAACCCAAAGTTGTTTATAGTACTGCTCGAGATGTACAACTGTCAGACTAGAACTTTCTTTACTCCCGAGGGAGAGATGGGGCTTGTTCTTCATAAGATGCATGATGTGTCCAAATTACCCTGGGGAGATGATGCTTATGAGGAGTGTACCCCGACAAATGAAGAGTTTGAGAAACTAAAGCGACGGTTCCCCGGATTCCTTGTCGTATACCTGGAAGTGCTATGTCACCATAGCATCTGTCAACAAATATCCAAGAAGAAGGACGAAAGCTCAGAAGGGAACCTTCCTCATACCAAGGCTTGGATCAATTATCTTTTTGACCTTAGCACCTCTGTTCGGGTTGCCGTTGGAGTCCCCACTCTCAGAAAAAAGTGGGTGTGAAGCACAAAGAGGACCCGGGCAGCTGGTGACAGGTTCGGGAGTCTGAGCGATACTTTCAGCTATTTTTATCATGATACCCAACCCCTGTCTGCTAAGGCCATCCTGGCCGGGTACCTGATGATATGGCTGAGGATTTATGTCATCTCGGGGGGCTCTGGTTCGATTGAGAGGATCGGCCGCAATCTGATCCTTCCGACGGTGAAGCTGATCTTGGGAGGCAAGTTGGCTCTACTTCCAGCTATGGTATGCAGTATTCATCGGGGTCTTCGTATTTTTACGTCAAAAGTTATTGCTCGTGAATTTATGAAAGCCTTCAATAGAATTGAGCTGCCAAACAATTATTTAATGGGGTGGCTGCTGATGCATTGCCCCTCTCTGATATGACCTGGCCCGGAGGGTAATACGACAAGTGACGATGCCTTCATCTATCACTATTGGGACATGCCCTGGAACTTTACCACCTTTCCCGATTGTCGAGCTGCTCTTGCACGGGTGGACATATACTCCTTTTTTGTATCGATCCCATCTTTTTCTGATGAAGAAATAGGATGCGTTCACCTCGATAGCGTTGCTGCGCCTCGGGCCCTATCCGAGAAGCTGTTTTGCTGGTTGCAGAGTATCCGCCCCTTACATCTGGTGTACCGCAATCGCAACATTGTATACTTGTAGCCATATTTACCCAGTTGATACTCTCGATAATTTGGGTATAGTCAATTATATTTGAATAACCCTAATCCCTGCCTGGGTTTTGAGGGGAGCATCTTGGATGGTATTCGTGCCTGGCACTATTATTCGGTGACCCATACCCAGGCCAGCTTCATCATGCCTGACGTCGGGACTTTGGAGCATATCTCGTAAATGGCGGCCCTTCGTCATGTGTCCGTAAATGCTCCCCCCAATGACTTTGATCCACATACCAGTTTTATTGTTGGTACAAAATTGGAGGAACGACAGAGGGAATCCCACAAGATGACGGGGAAGGGGAAGAGGAAAGCTTCTGATTCTGACTCTGACAACACGGAGAAGAAGGAGGAGGATAACTCTGAATATCTCCAGCCCTCTGTAAGTCCTTTGGAAATGTGCGCGCCTTCCGCTGTACCGAACCCTGCGCGTAAACGAAACTGGCCTGGACCTCCTGTCACTGAAAGGCCTCGTTCCCATAAGCGAGTTACGGCTAGGTTTCGTGGGCCTGCCGTCGAGGAAATAGATAGTGACACCGAAGTCAACGTGGGGGTAAGTTCTTTCACGACAAGCCCCAGTATTGTTCTCTGAACATTATCTGAAGGCTCTTCTTTGCAGGCATCGGAGGAAGCAAGCCTTCTGTCGCCAAATGATGCCTATGCGGTTCCCTCTATGGGATCTGACCCTGGAGCTGTGGGGTCCCCAAAAACTGGTGCCGATATAATTACGTCTCTGTCCAGAGCAACAGGGGCTGAGAAGGTAGACGTGGGCGGTTCGAGCGCCGCTGCTGAACTTACAGGGGATGTGGAGGCGGCAGGAGGAGCTGAGACTACTCCGACTGAGCCCAGTCTCTGTCCACACCTCTGGTAAGCTATGTCACATTCTTACCAATGAGGAGATTTTTTCGCTTCAACTCCATCTTCTTCGGGTCAAGCTGATTGTCGGTCGTTCTGGACCTATAGGGCCTGCCTCTCCACTACCGATGGCGGATGTGGCCGCGGAGGAAGGGATAGAGGAGGACCCAGGTGCTGACCCAGTACAAGCAAGAAGTTTCCCTTCTCCCCTTCCAGCTCGAGTCGAGGGGCCCTCCACCATATTGAGTACAGAGGTCGCGGCTTCCTCAACCTCTTTGGTGGATGCGGGATCGATTAAAGTTGCCTGTTCCCCGGAAGTTGAACTTTCTGTACTGTCCGGTCTTCAGCTTCTTCGGACCGCAGAGGAGGAGATTGTCGCTGCACAAAAATCTCATCGCTCAGAGTTTGTCAGGGTCATCAAGCTCCGCTGTGCCTCCTTCCCAGACGCCTTCAGCTTCCTTAGCTGCTATCCCTTCGACGTCGTCCTCTTTGGAGAACTTAGACGAGTCGTCAAAGGACATAGTCGAGAGCTTTTACCGCCATTTGAAATTGGGGGTTGAAGCTGCTTTGAGGAGGGGAACGTCATTCGCCATAGCTCGTTATTGTGCATGCGGTCAGATTGAACTGCTGAAGACGCTCCCTGGTGGAGAAGGGATGGCTACTCTTTTAGAGCACAAACTGGCAGAGGCTGATCGACGCCTAACCCAATTACAACAATTACGGCAAGTCGATGTGCCCGCTGCAGTGTAACAGGAGCGTGCTTTCTCATAACAGTCGTGGAAAAGGTGAAGGCTGTACTGGAGACGACCAATCCCACCATGGAGAAGGACCTCCAAAAGTTGTCTCTTAAGTACGACAAGCTAAGCCAAAAAGGAGAGGTTTGCCTAGCTCGTGAGGAGACCACCATTCGTACTGTGGCTAAAACTAACGAGGAGATCCTCTAGCTCCAAGCCAAGCTGGCATCTCGGGAGACTAAGCTCCAAGCCACCCGTCGAGAGAGAGCGGATCTGCAAGGAGACCGATGAGATCACACGAGCCTCTATCGCTCTGGAGGGTGCGCTGAAGAAGGTGGAGGACAACTGGCAGGCTCGTGCATATCTTGAGGATGCTGAAAAGCTGACCGATGAAGCTGAACGCCGAGCCAAACTGAAAATTGAGCACTCAACATCACAACTGGAGGACATACTCACCAAACTATTGTTGCTGATAAGTAGTAGATTTTCTTTTCTTTCTTCTTTTTTTTATCATCGTTGGAGATGTAGCCCCACAAACGTAGTTGATGTTTACTTGAAATAAAGAGATACATTTTCTCTATTCTTTTGCTTATGATGTCTGAAGTGCTTGTACTAGGGGGCCTAATACAGTATTTGTGGTTGGTAGAGGACATCCCACTGGGGGACATTTTGTGGACCTATTACCCTTTTGTGCGCCTATGGCGCGAGTAGATATGAATCATTTTTGTGGACCTATTACCCTTTTGCGCGCCTATGGCGCGAGTAATAGATTTGAATAATTTTTTGGACCTATTACTCTTTTGCGCACTGGTGGTTCGAGTAATAGATTTTGAGACAAAATCCAACAGAGGTAATATGGACGTGATAGGTTCTGTGGTCTTAATACCATGATTTTATCCCAGATTGGGTACAGGTGTTTAGATGAGAAGACTATATATATCATAGGTAATATGGACGTGACATACAATAATCATGAATAATTTTTTTTGGTGGACCAATTATCTTATGTGTACTGGTGGTACGAGTAATAGATTTTGAGACAAAACCCAACAGAGATAATATGGACATGATAGGTTCTATGATCTTAACACCATGACTTTATCCCAGATTGGATACAGGTGTTAAGTCAAGAGACTATCGGTATCAGATGTAATATGGACATGACACACGATAATCAGGACCAGAAAGTTTGCTTAGAGATGGCAATAAGCCTGGTGAACTCCGGCGGGGTGAAGCATCAGGGTGGAAGTTCAGAGGTATTTAGTATACATAATTTGTCACCCAGGGGGATGCAATGTGAATCCACTCGGAGCTAATAGAGTGTAAATTTAGAGGTACTTGGTGTATATAACTCGACAGTCTGTAAGATTTGGTGGTTTGAGGAAGTACCAGTATGTCCTTAGACATAGTATTTCTTCAGGAACTTGCCATTTATGGGCATCATGAGCAAGTCTCCATTCTGTTTCGTGAGCCGGTATGCGTCGTTGGAGAATACGGTCTCGATGATGAATGGACCCTCCCATTTGGGCTAGAATTTGTCGACAATTTTGTGAGTCATGACCATCGATCTGTGAACGGCCAAGACGCGATCGCCTACTTAGAACGTCCTCTGCTTGACTTTCTTATCGAAGGCTCGAGAGATGCGTGCTTGATAGAGCTTGATGCTTTATTGAGCTTGTAAACACTTCTCGTCTAAGGCTTCCAATTCTTGTAGTCGTCGGTGGCAGTTATCGTCCGACGTCAACCGGTAAGTAAGGGTCACACGAAACAAGGGGATCTGGGTCTCCAATGAAAGAACTGCCTCACTCCCATACACCAGAGATAATGGTGTATTTCTTGTAGCCGTCCGACTCGTAGTGCAGTACGCCCATAAGCATTCGCCAAGCTTTTTATTCCAGTCGTGCTTGTTTGAAGACACAAATTTTTGAGAAGCTTGATTATGGTCTTGTTAAAGGCTTCAGCTAGACCAGTAGCCGATGGGTTGTATGCCATTGAAGCCATGTTCTGGATCCGATTCTTGTCACAAAATTGATAGAAAGCATGGCTTACAAATTGCAGACCATTGTCATGAATGATCCTTCGGGGCAGTCTAAAATGGTAGATGACGTGATGTTTTATGAAAATGATCACATTTGATGTCTTTACCTCTACCAGTGGAATAACTTTCGCCCACTTAGAGAAGTAATCGGTGATTGTAAGTATAAACCGGTATCCCCTAGACGATGGCAGGGTGATTGGGCCAATGATGTCCATTTCTCATGCTTCAAATGGCCAAGAGGCTAATGTTGGGTACAAGAATTCGGATGGTAGATGTATGAAGTCTATATGGATTTGGCAAGCCATACACTTCTTTGTATAATCGACAGCGTCTGCTACCATCATAGGCCAGTAATAGCCCATCCGACGGAGACGGTCCTGCAACTTCAGGCCAGGTTGGTGAGCCCCGCAAACGCCATCGTGAGCCTCGCGTAGGGCTTCTTTGGATTCTGTATTTGATAAGCATCTTAATAGTAGCCCGTCGTAGGATCGTCGATATAATATTTTTTGTGTCAAAAAAGAATCTGAGAGAACGCCTTCTGTTTGAAGTTGCTTCTTTCACATTCTCAGACATGATTCCGTAGACTGCAAAGTCGATGAATGGGAGTCTCCAGTCTTGCACGTCATTGGTTATCTGGGCGGAGTAACTCGTACCCAGTTGAACATTTTTTCTGGGACAGACCAGCTCATGGCCTATCGTGCCGACTAGATGATAAGCATGGTTTGGAACCGCCAAGAAAGCGGCGAGGCCTGCTAGGGCATCGGCTTCAATATTTTGGAGCCTAGGTACATGCTCTATAAAGAACCCCTCTAAGGTTACAATGATGGAAATCGCTGTCTGATGATAAGGAATCAGGTCCGCATTGCGAACCTCGTATGAGTCTCGGATTTGATTAACAATCAACTGCGAGTCGTCATATACTTTTAGGTATTCGACCCCCACTTCCTTTGTAAGTCGGAGTCCGATGACCAAAGCATTATGTTCGAATACGTTGTTAAAACAGGGTAAATTGAGAAAGTATGCCCGATTGACTACCAATCCAGAGGGAGAAATTAATACTATTTCGACTCCAGCGACGATATCACCTTGGGGCCCCGTCCTTGAAGCACCGTTGCAGAACATTCGCCAAACGTCATCATATGAAGTCATGTTTGAGTAAACGACTTCGTCTGGGATTTCTTCATAGATTCTGGTTATTTCTGAGCCTGGATGGGCTGCTAGGAAGTCGACAAAGCTTGACCTTTGACAGTCTTCTGTGGAACGAAAACCATGTCGTAGGGGAATAACAGTATCGCCTAGGTGGCTAGATGAGAACTGAGTACGCCTGGCTTGGTTATGAGAAACTTGAGGGGGTTAGCTCGTGAGACAACATGGATGGTCTGCCCTATCACATAGTGTCATATTTTCTGAATGGCGAACACCAAGGCAAGGCATTCCTTCTCCATGGCGGTGTACTTATGCTCCGGCTCCATCATCATTCGGCTGAGATAGTAGATGGCTTGTTCGTTCCCCGCATCATTATTTTGTGCTAGCAAGGCGCTGAAGGAGTGTTCCATTGCCCGTATATAAAGCACGAAGGGCTTTCCGATGACCGGGGCTACCAGAACTGGCGGATTCGACAGGTATTCCTTAATGTCATCAAAGGCGCATTGACATTCCTCCATACGAAAGAGATGCTTTTCTTCATAAGTTGTATGAAGGGTTGACATCGCCCTGAGAGGTTAGATATGAACCTCCTGATGTAGGCTAGTCTTCCCTGAAGGCCTCGGAGTTCGCGGAGGTTCCTCGGTGGGCTCATCTCCAAGATTGCTTTTGTTTTATCGGGGTCTATGTAAATACCCCGGGAAGTAATGACAAAGCCCAAGAACTTTCTGCTAGACACGCCCATGAAGGACTTGGTAGGATTCATCTTCAGATTATGCGCTCGCATAAGGTCGAACATCGTTCTCAAATCGTATAAGTGATCATCCTTGGAGCGGCTTTTAACTGCGATGTCGTCAACGTAACACTCCACCGTCTTACGCAAGTGATCTCTGAAGATGACACTCATAGCTCATTGATATATAGCACCGATGTTCTTTAGGCCGAATGGCATGACTGTGTAACAATACACGTCGATCGGTGTTTGAAATGACGTATATTTCTCATCATCTGGAGACATTTTGATTTGATTGTACCCCAAAAAGCCATCCATAAAGGATATGTGCTCGAAGCCACACGTATTATCGATCATTATGTCGGTGATCGTAAGAGGGCATTCATCCTTAGGACATGTCGCATTCAGATTGCAAAAGTCGATACAGATTCGGATCTTTCCATTCTTCTTGATGACTGGTACTATATTAGCTATCCAGTCTGGGTGTTTCTTCTCACGGATGAAACTGCTAGCTATAAGCTTGTTTACTTCCACTTCGATGGAGTTCATAATATCTGGACGGAATCGTCGTTGTAGTTGTTTGACTGGTTTTGTGTCCAGATGAATATTGAGCTTATGAAGTACGATCTCAGGGTTTATCCCTGGCATGTCTTCGTAGCTCCAAGCGAAGATGTCAATATATTCTCTGACGAGCTGTAATAGCGACTTCCGCTCATCGTCCGTCTGGCTTTTACTGATGAAGATTGTCTTTGGAGAGGATTCGTCGCCGAGGTTAACTTGTATGACTTCGCCTTCAGTGGGAGAGTCACGTTGTTAAAAGCGCTTTACCCATTGTGCATCCAGTTATTGGGCCCATGGCTCCAATTCGGTAGATTCGGGCAGATCTTCGTCCTCTTCCTAAATATCAGTGTATGCATGTTGACAGACAGTGTTTGCCAAAATATATCTCCAATGCTATCATCGGAATCGTATGTAGGCAATTCGGATGAGTGAGAATGCCACTCGCATTCCTTATCGAAAATCTCGGGCATTATTACTGGTGTAAGAAAATCGAGACCGCATCTGGACTTGCTGTAATAATCCCGAGGTTTCCCAGCCGGGGCTGACAGCTGCAAAGGCGATCGTCGTACGTTGTCGTAATTTAGACCTGGGGTAGTCTCCATGTTGTACCCCTGCTTTTGCATGAAGTACTTGGCTTGGGGACTATACAGGTAGAGCGGCAATCTTCCAGTGTCGGGTTCAAGATCGAACTCTTCTGGCATGAAAGGTTGAGGACCTTCTTTTCGGCCGAAGATGATCGTGTGATCCCCTTTTCTTCTTCCTGGGACTAGGAAATAGGCACCTCTAATGGGAGTAAGTCGATTTACGGTATGGACGGTTGTCACTTGTGTGTGCAGGTTAATGTCCATACCATGCTCTATAACATACTTTAGATTGCACTCAGGGTAGTTCAAAGGTAGCCTCTTATTGATGAAATGAGAAATTTTGTCTAAGGGATTACATCATCATGAGAGGGACTATCCACCGGTGCAACCAGATATTTTATGAGTTTTGCCTCCTCTTCAGCTACCCCCTGCGTGACCGGAGGTTGAGACGATGTCTTGGGCAGCTTGCCCACCAAGGCTTCTGCTCGTGGCATCGGTTTGCCTGAGGGCCTCGGATCAACACTTGGCTGCCGGCTTGTCTTGGGGAGGCAGATAACTATCGACTCGATAGAGGACTTTACATCTTCTAATTGCCTTTGATTGGATTTTGGCAATAGGATCACCATCGGCTCCACAGAGGGCCTCGCATCTTCCGATCGCCTCTGATTGTATTTTGGCAATCGGATCACCATCGGCTCTATGACGGGCTTTGGCTCCTAGCTGGAACTCGGGAGTCTGATGACCATTGGTTCAACTGCGCTGCTGGGGCGAGGGAACCGGGCACCTCTTTATGCAAAGTTGCGACAAGGGGTGCCGCTTTGCATGGTTTACGGGCCTGGAGATGGATTTTCAAAGGTTTCTCTGACCCTGTTATGGCCTCAAGTTCGTCAGTTATGTGCTTTTTGGATTCCTCATATAGACAAGCCTCAGAAGAATAGTAAGACTCAACCCCTTTGAAGGGATCGATGTCGACAAATTTTGTCTTTACGAGGCCATGCTTGCTGACATACTTGAAGCACTAGTGGAGTGTGGACGGCATGATCATATAGTCATGTATCCACGAACGCCCCAAGTGTAGGACGTATTTACGTCTATAACGTAACAGGTAACCTCCGTCTTCAGGTCGCCGATCTGACATTTCCAGCAGATCTTTCCCAGGGGATAGCTCCTTCCGAGTTGAAACCGCTAATGGCAGTGTTGGTCACCGCTAGCCGGTACATAGGGATGTCGAGGAGTTGAAGCAAGCTTTTCAGAATAATGCTTTTTGATGAGCCAGGATCGATGTGCATCTGATCCACCTTGATGTCGCCTATGTATCCAGTGTAGTACAAGGGGCGATCATGTAAGTTAGTCTTGATTAACATGCCCTGTGGGGTGAATACGATGTTGGGCATTGCGTCTGCATAATTGCTGCCCTAGAGATCTGTTGACGCGTCCTCCACTGTAGGCTTGACTTGGACTAAGTAGGCGTCAGCATTCTGGAGTGCTTCACTCAATGCGACATGAAGATCCTTGGAGAGCCTTAGGAGCTCGTATAACGATAACTTTGTTGGCATATTTGCCAGTTGTGCTAGTATGTCAAAGTTGTAAGGTCTTTCCAGCCCCTGAGGTGCATCCTTACGGAGCGGCCTGTCGAAGCGGGTTTCCTTCAGCTTGGATCTGTCCGTCGGTGGAGGCTGAGATGGCCCTGGAACATCAGTAGCAGGCAGCGTTGTCGGCTGAGGGTCTTCGACTGAATTACCCAGAGGGGGCTGAAATGGTACACCAGACCGGGTAACAACGGCCGTCGCCTTCTCAGCTTCGGCTGAGATTGTATGGCAGGATCTGGACTTCCTGTCCTTCTTTTTGTTGGTTGAAGATGGCACCGCCTGGGTAACTTCGGGTACTAAGTCTGGGTGCACCCACATAACCTCTCCTTGTGACGTGGTGAGAGGTACCAACCCAGTCGTCTGGTCCCAGATAGGTGGAAGATTAGTAACTTCCATCTTTGTCCGGGGAACAGGTACTACCCTGTTTTGAGTTTTTGTTGAGGGAAAGTCACCGAACTGGACGGATACCTTATTTGCAGCCACGATAACCGCTTCAAAATCCAGCGACAAAGCATTGGAGTTGATGAGGTTCTGGATGTACCGTTTTAATGTGAAGCACTCCTGCGTAGGGTGGTTGAAATAGCGGTGGAAGTGACAATACTTCGGATCCTCGATCTCTGCTGGTCGAGGCTCGCGCTCTACATCACGGAGCCGGGTCCTACCCGCCTTTAGGAGCATGTCGAAGATAGGCTTGATATGGCTATCTTCAAAGGAGTATATCATCTCCTTGGGCTTCGAAACTTCTGCTTACTTTAGTTCGGGGTTTTTGGTTGTACCAGCAACCATGGCCTGTTTGCCTTTATTGTCCTGGTTATTGGAGGTGCCGCCACCGTTATTGTTGGAGGTGGTACCAGGACGTTTTCCCTTGTCTTCTTTGTCTGGTATGTGCAATCCTGGCTGGCGAGCCTTCTTTAACTTTGCCTCCGCATTGATAGTGCTTATGATGAAGGTCATCCAGTCCCTGAATTGATCTTCGCCCATCCAGAGGATGATTGTGGAGAGCAACTTCTTCTGGCAGATTTCAATCAAAGAGCTTTCGGGATTGCCTTGGGGCAATCTCATCGCGGTTTGACGAAACCGCTCAATATAGTTCCTCGTTAGCTCCCTCTCTCCATGAACGACGTCCATGAGAAACGATATTGTCACATCATCTCCCACTTCGTAGAATCTTTCCAGGAAGATGTGTTTGAAGCCGTCAAAAGAATGGATGTAGTTGTCCGGGAGGTTACGGTACCAGTCGAACGTGATTTCCTCCAATGCTCCGATAAATAATCATATGAGGATGGCGTCACTATGCAGCAAGTGGTCTGTTGTGACTTCAAAATAAGTCATGTACCGGCTAGCAGAGGTATTCCCGTCATATGAATCGATATGAAACAGTATGTACCATGGAGGAAAAGGAACGTCTCTCCATGCAGCGGGATACGGTTGCCGTATTCTGAGGTCCCGGGAGGAGTCTCGGGCATGGAACATTGCTCGAAGCTCCTGGACTTCTCTTCTTGCCTCTCTGGCCGCGTCTGTAGCTGAGGGAGCAGATACTCTAGGAGGGTTGTCACCCAAAAGAGGAGTGGTCGTGTTTGAGTCCGCATTGACTGCGGGGCCCAAACTTGTTTGTCCAGGTGTCCTTATTGGTTGGGTCGGCAAGGCAGCTTTGATCTCGTCTACTGACTTGACAAGGTTAGGATGATGGCTTCAAGTGCTTCTAGGCATTGTCGATTACTAGGCCCTTCGTGATCATCTTCCGCCATAAACACTGTCCGCAGGTGGAGAGAGACAGATGGGACCGTAGAGGATGGGCTTTTCATGTCGTACCCTCGTACAGAGAAATCGTCAGGGAACGTCTGAATGTCCTCTTTATTGGATTCGGAAGGGGTCCCACCCTCTGTGCAGGAAGCTGCATCATCTTGGCGAAGGCGTTCACCCTCGGGGACGTCCAAGTCTGTTGCATAATTTTAGTGGATCGCTGCCCCTTGTGTATCCTCTTGGAACACCGGGTTCGCATACATTGACGGGACTGGTACCCCCAGCTTCATCTAACCCTAGGGAGGTCAAGGATGTACCACCGGGTGTTGGAAGCTTTTTTCTGGAATGGGTGACTAGGTAGACACCCCGTGTGGTTATCGACGGCAATCCTCCAGATGAGAGATTCCTTTCAGTGCTGGCTGAGATTGCCGAGCTGGAGGAGCCTGTCTTCTTTCCTCCCTTGCCGGCAGGATCCTTTCGAGTTAAATTACAGGAGGTGAAAGGAAATTCTTCGTCTCCAAAATTTGTACCTGTTTTTCGAGTTATCATCGGTCAGGTGCTGGCTAGTACAGTCGTTGGAAAACGGATTGCCGATCTTCAGGTGCTGCCGACTTGTTGCAGCAGCAGTTGATGACAACTTGGGTACAGTGATATCCTAGGGAGGGCTCACCGCATACCAAGGTTGCCTCTCTCTCACTTTTCTTATATTTATAGATGAGTACTTCTTGCAAGTCGATGGCAGATTGATCTACCTTTGCATCCATTTTGTGGGCTCGGGTATCCTGAGCGCACATGTGCGTAGATATCATATTTTCTCCCTGATCTGAGGCTAGTAAAAGCACTTGCTCTCGATCGTTATAGGAAGACTTTTGGAACCTACCCTGTCTGTTTGCCGCAGAGGGCTGGACACGGGAGGTTTTGTATAACTTTCCATCAGGAGCCCACATAACCGTTAACGGTGCCCATTGACGGTCTGCAGTTTGGACAGTTGACTGGGCTTGTTGGGCCCGCACTGTCCTGGACTTCTTCGACTTAGCACCCGAAGACACGTAGTAAGAAGAGTCTAGATTGGAACGTTCCACATTCTCAATTGGCTGTATGGGGTCGGGTCCATATGAGAGACGATCGAAAATAGAGCTTCTGACAGGGCCGCATGGGGCAGCCTGTCTGCGGCCAGGATTGGCTGCCATATGGGCCATCTGCGTGCGGCCAGAGTTAGCTGCCGCATAGGTAGACGGCCCATTTTTCTTATGCGACCTCTTCTTCGTCCGCGTGGGTTTTCTTTGTGCCCCCAAAAGCTCAGCATCGTAGTATTTTCCTCTGCTGGATTTGGGGACAGTGGGGTTCTCTGCGGTCTGATCAAGGCCGTAGGAGAGCTTTGATCACCATCTTGGTCCGCAGAAGGAGCTTCTTCGAGAACCTGGCAAGGGGCAGCAGTTTTGCATTTCGATGTCCTGCGGGTTCTCTTCAGATTGGCTCGCTTCTGTGATGGGCTGGCACTCCCTTCAGAAAGCATTTCTTTGAATGCTTGTTGGTTAAAACGAACCACAAGCATTTGCTGCATAGAGCCTAGCTTGGACACGTCGGATTACGTCACCAACTTCTCATTAGAGGAGAAGGAAGTCCCCAGCAGAGTCGCCATCGTGTTTGCCATTAAGTATCAAAATAAGAATTACAGAGAAACTCGATTTGATTGCAAACTTTGAAAGTACAAAAGAGAGCCTAGAATGAAATCCTAGGAAATAATCTACGTACAATTATTTTTTATTCTGGGGGGTGACGATGGAGGCTCGGAAAAGTGTAGCAACTCTGCCTTACTCTTTGGACTATTAGACACAGTTTTTGCTCTTGAAGAAATTTGCCAGCCTTTGATTGCCAACCTTTAGCATGGGTGTGGTACCCAGATATTTATAGTGATTCCTGTATAAAGCAGATTTCGGGTCGCATAGAGGGCCATGTGGCCACGTGTCTGTAACAGCACACGAAGACTCGATCTTGGGCTGCCAGCTGGTGGGGGTTGTTGAGATTTCTTTAATGTAGCAAATCTGGGTGGTTGAGACTTGGTCAAATTGCCACGTGTCCCCCCCCCCAAAGTAGAGCCTGAATCGTTTTTGCCGCATGATGGCCTTAGGAGCCTTTCTTCTATGGCTCGGCTCCGCTTGGCCGTATGGGATCTTCGAGAACCTTGCTTCTGCGGCTTGGTTTCACTTGGCCGCATGGGATCTTCGAGAGCCTTGCTTCCGCGGCTTGGTTTCGCTTGGCCGTATGGGATCTTTGAGAGACTTCCCTCTGTGGCTCGAGTCAACTTAGCCGCATGGGGTCTTCGAAAGCCTTACTTTTGTGGCTCAAGTTTTCTTAGCCGCATGGGGTCTCCAGGAGCACTGCTTCTACGGCTTAATTTCACTTGGCCACATGGGATCTTCGAGGCCCTTCCTTCTGCAGCTTGGTTTTACTTGGCCGCATGGGATCTTTGAGAGCCTTCCCTCTGCGACTCGAGTCCACTTAGCCGCATGGGGTCTTCGAGTGTCACGACCCGCACCCTAGAGTAAGGGCACGAGAACGTAACAATGCCCAGCTTACGTCGCAGTATCGGCGGTAGAACGCTGTCCTAGGTCACATCATCTAACAAAATAATGCTAAGCAGTATAAGGATAAACAGTTTATACTCCCCGAATGGGGGTGACATAGCAGATACAGTCTCAATCACATCTAAGGTAGAGCATGATAAGGATAGATAAAACATGAAATCTAAAAGACATACAGCAGAGAGAAATCTAAGTGTCTAAAATATACAAACCCAGAAATACATCTCAAATATCAAAAATACAGTAATCCATAAAATAATACAACTCCAGATAATGGAAAAACTATCTAAACAACCTCTACTGTGTCTCCTCTAGGCTAGCAGGCAATCCCAAGCTATCTGTAAAATTTATCAATAGGTCCAGTCAGGACAGGAGCGAGCACAATACATCTCAACAGTTCATAGCAGGTTAGAAAATATAATCATGCAGTAAAGTAAGATACAGGTACTAAAAGAAATGTTGTATGTAAACAGAGAGAGAGCTGTAATAGAAATATCTACTATAAATAGAGACTAACAGTGGCTAGTGAGTCAGAGTACAATATAGACATGTAAATGGCATAGGAGATTCTGATGCTACACTATGGAAGAGATTCTGATACTACACTACTTGGATAGTATTCACATGTCTATTTCTAATCCCCCGTACCCCCAATCAGTACACAAGGATCCAACCAAGTTAAGTTATAATTCCACGCAAAGCCCCCGAAGGGTGATACATGGATGTCCCAAAAATGGGGATTCTAAGAGATTCTAGGATACCCAGTAAATGGGATAAGAGATTCTAGGAGACTCTGTGATCATAAGGGTATATATCACAAGTGATCAAAGAACCTGTGAAGCATAGTGATACGTCATGTAAGTGAAACGCACAGAACATGTAGTACCCGATGCTCCCTAAGGATAACATCTCAAGAAGGGATCCGTATAGTACCAATCCGTGTGACCAACGTGACAGTACAAGTAAAGTAATTTAATGCAGAAAATAATTCTAAGCAGGATATGAAATGATTAGAGAATGTAATCGCCTGGTGTCTGAATGTCAAAAGTAAATATAATGTCCGAGGAGAGGTGTCTAGCTCCTAATCAGAACAGCAGAAGTAAAACAAGTCCAAAATGGCAATATAAAGTTCTATTATGCATTCTACATGATTCTAGGTCAATCTAGACCAAAGTCAACTCTTGGTCAACTTGGTCAACCTTGAAAGTCAAACCTATGTCAACTATGGTCAAACTAGGTCTAACAAGTCTAAATTAGGTCAAACAAGTTATTCTAGGTCTAAACAAACTAAGTATATACAAATCAAGTATCCAAGAAGCTACTAACTCATAGCCTAAGTCACTTGCTAAACCAAGCACAAAACTAAACCATAAGCTAACAAGGCACACAAACTTAGTCATATAATGTATATATATTATTCACATTCACATATTCATATACATAGATTTATATAGGAAAGCTATATATATAGGCACATACATATATATATAGAGAGAGAGAAAGAGAGGTAAAAGAGTAAGTGAGTATGTGTGTATTTGGCATGTGTGTGAAAGGATATGTGTTAATGTTCTAAAATTTAGTGATAGGTAGGTGTATGTGACATGGGATACATGATGTCAAAGGGTGTATGAATGCATGTGTGTAAAAGGTTATAGGTTAACTCAGTTTATAGAAATACATACATACATACTTACCTTGTATACATGCATACATACATATCATGTATATTACATTTACATGATACATACATGTATACTTGTATTATATTATACTTACATTCATGCATATTAGATACTTGTATTTATATTAACATATTGCAAACATACATTTCATTCATGCATCTATGCATTACCTACATGTTTTATACATATGCATATATTGTATATTCTTATCATTTCATACATTAACATAGAGACATACAAACATGCACACATGATATATTTTATATCTTGCGTTACATTACATATCATGTTATATATTATCATTCATTCCTTTCATATATTACATTATCTTTAAGTTGAATACATCATATATGGATACAATACATAATCTTGCATGCTTGCATTTATATATTACATTCTATATTACCTATATACATGTATTTTCTCCATTCATTCATGCTTGCATCATATACTCTACATTACCATACATGTTATCATTATATATTGTATTACAATATTTATACATTATGCATTCATATCTATCATTACATATATATCTTGCATTCATATCTAGCATTCATTATATACTTTCATGCATACATTGTATATCATTCTTTCATTCATGCATTTATGCATTGCTTATATGCATTATATTAATTGCATTCCTACATGCTTGCATTCAACCATATATATACATTGATGTAAAAAGAATATGTATCATATATATATTATTTCATTCATCTAACATATCATGCATTACATACTCTATATTCATTTAATATCCATACTACATAGGCTCATAGGTTGCACAAAATGCATATATCGTATAGTCACTCTTCTACTTAAAATCAATACTGTACCAATTGGGCCTTCAATAAATTCTAGGATTAAAGTATGTTGTAGCTCTTTGTGTTAGCTTTCCGAAACTTTAAACGGATCATATTTTCGTGTCCGGAAGCTCCCGAAATCGTAATAACACCGAAACGCGTTCGTCTTTCGTATAGCTGACACTCAAATAATTTTACAGAAAGTTCTAGAATGAATTTGGCTTATTAAAATATATATTTGGAAAACTAACTTCGATATGCTTCTTTGAAAAAAATGGAAGATCAATTGGAGTTATGAGCTAAAAGTTATGACATTTCTAAGTTGCTATTGCTACTAAAAACGTGGATAAATATTATGACGAATTTAGGTAGTTTGAGACAAAAGAAACACAAGTATATAACATAATATATCAAGAACTCACTCTCTACACTAATATATATATATGAGACACTATAGAACACATCTCCAATACAAAAATATAAGATGAAACATGTAATAATTCATTCATACATAACAACAACACATAGTGTGTCCAAATTTGGGGTTTTCCCACATAGACACAACCACAACACAAAGGACACTCCTATGACCTCCAAATGGACACGAAATGGACACAAATGGAGATACAACCATGGAAGTCATTCCTATGGGTTCAAAATATTTCTATATGCATGTAGGGATGGATTAGAGGAAAGATTATACCTTCCGGAAGAGAGATTCAAAGGAAAAGCCTTCCGATACGGCACCGACATGTAGAGATTCCAAAAGGACACGAACGAGCTCCGAATCCTCCCAAACTTGGCTAGCACCCTCTAACCATGGAGTAGAAGAGAAATAAAGAAGATTTGGTGGAAGAAGGGGTTGATTTGGAGATGAAATCAATGGAGGTTCATCTCTAAATTAATTTGGGGAAGAACAAGAGAGAGAAAGTGGATGAAAACAAATAAATGAAGGAGTGACCCACTCCTTATCCCCCCATAAGTGGCTGCCCAAAAAGGGTGAGGTGTCCCCTATTTGAATGTCCAAAATATCCTCCACTAATCTATTTGATTTAAATTACGAATGGGTTAAAGGTTGAGGTCAATTTAGTCTAGTTTTAAGTCTCTAATTAAACTAAACATATCCATAAATAATTAGTCTAACTACTAACTAAAATTAATATCATGTGGACTAAAATTAATATCATATGGGCCATGCCTAACTAGTGTGTGGGTCCCACTAGAGTCAAACTATCCCCCCCGGGTCCCCGTTTCAAGTCGAATTGAGTTGAAATTCGAACCCGACTCAAATAACCCCAAAACAATATCATAAATAATAAAATAAATTTCAACCCCAAAATAATATCATAAATAATAAAATAAATTTCAAAAATATTCAAAAATGTAAAATGACAAAAATACCCCTGTTTCTGAAAACTTGGGGTGACAAATCTATCCACCTTAAAAAATTTCATCCTCGAAATTAAAACAAAGCAATCACAGGAAACACATGAAGAAAATAATCTCTTTCAAATACTTTTCAAAAAAAAATCAGCAATAAAAAAATATCTTTGAGGCACATCAAACATTTATAAATAAAAACTGATACGTGTCCGCTACGGACACAAAACTATCACAAAATCACACCTATCAAAGGTCAAAATCAACAATCACCAATGTAATAAATATCAAAATAATTTAAAGAGGTCAAATGCAAAATATCCTTAGGCCAGAAATGACATTAAAACATTCTAATCACATAGTTAGGCTCTAGGTCAAACAGTCTCTAGGGTTTCACTAGCAAAACATCAAAATCACAAGTCACGATTTTAAATAGTTTTAAAATAATTTAAAATTACCAAAAATCATATCATGATTTAAATGTCAAATCAATAAATGATTAAAATTATAAAATTTCAAAATTATCCTCATTTTAGAAAACTGGGTGTTACAAGTCTACCTACCTTAGAAAAATTTCGTCCTCGAAATTAAAATGTTCATACTCCTTCTAAGTCAAACCCCCCCACAATCAAAGTCTCAGAACTTAAACAATCATACGATTTAAAAGGATGACATACAATATCATGGCATACGGTGGTAGTGAAAGTCTCATATAGGTATACTAGTCATGCTAAACCAAAACGGTCATAGGGCATCAAAACACACAAGCAATCTAGGGTGCTAAACTAGAAAAGATACAGAAATAACTATCATCAAGACTGTAAGGCAGTCTACCATCCTATATGAAAACTGGTACTTATCAAAATAAAATAAAGTTAACCACCATTTATCTAATAAGGGGTACTATTCAAGAAAATCAAAATCAAGAGTTAAAGAATGAAAGCC
>JANAVB010011483.1:0-42105 GCA_029216955.1 Iris pallida
ATGCCTTAGTGAGAACGATCGCTCCTACGGGAGCGGAACGTGACAGATTGGCATCAGAGCACGGCTTTACGTCCTTGGACTTCATTTTGATTTTTTCAGTTTTGAAAGCTCGATTGGAAACAAAAGAAGTGTACGCTCTCTCTCATTATGCCTTAGGATGTTCCATACAATAAGTAATATTTTCAAAAGCTCGTATAAGTACTCGGTTGAACGGGATCGATAAGCGAACGCCTTTGTGCCAAACCATGACGGACTTAAGTCGGAAGAAAACTAAAATGCTAGAAGTTAGCAAACGCAAGGCGTGCTTGAATAACCTTACGCTGACAATGGCGAATGAGTACATGAGACCAAAGTATAGTTCGAACGGGATGGTTATGCACGCAGCCTTTCGGCTAAGTTGTGCGGAGTATCGCGCACCTAGACCTTCTGGTGCAACCGAGTTTCGAACGAGATCGATTATTGCTCGAACGAGAATAAGTGAGCGTGAAACTCGAATATAGTTCGCACAGGATAGCTATGCACACGACCTTTTGGCTAAGTTGTGCCGCGTGTCGTGCACCTCGACTTTTGGTGCAATCGAGTTGCGAGCGATATCAAGTACCGCTCGGTCGGGAACGAAGCTACATTTAGAGTGTATATCGATAGGAACACTATCGAGTTCATGCTTAGGCGTGCACGGAAGATTGATTTGGATTTTGAGGAATAATGCGAACGACTTAGTGCGTCGATACGACGTGAGCGATTACGCTAGAGATTCGTCGAACGAATCTGAAATATGTCTTAGCAAATGATGCGAATGTGATTGTGGATTAAATAGGATGGCTCGAATCCGAGTGGTATATGTGATAGCTTCGAGGAAGAATAAGAATGAGTGTCGACGACTAGTGGAGTGGCTCGAACCCTGAGTGGTGTATGGACGTCATAGAAGTTATTCGAGCGAGACTAAAGGATATACGGATAGAACGAGTATGTCGGCGAAGCGATGCGATCGCGCAAAGCCTTAGAACGCGTCACGCTTAGTTGGTCGTGACCTCGAATGTCCCGAACGAGATGTCGTTCAGACAACTTGTCAATGGGCAACGCAAGTTAGAAAACGACTCGGAACGATGAATAAAAAAGATGTATGTCTTGATCGAGGAAGCTAGAGGATAGCACTTGTGGTTTCGGATTGGGTCAAGTGAAATGTGACTTGAGTTTTGGAGAACGTTATTGAAACTAGCTTGAGGAATAGCGATCGAACTTGATCTTGGATTGAATCGAATGTAATTGTGGTATATCCAATTCGGACAATAGCATCAGTCGCACGACTCAAAATTGGTTACAAAGGAAGATCGTCAGGTTACGTATATCATCGATGGTATTGAGGCGTATCAAAGATCGATATGCGATAACTCGGGAGTACTCTGACTCGGCGAATAACGATCGTGCAAATGTTATTGTTCCGATGGATGCTATACTCGGGATATTGAAACGTGTCGAGGAAAATATAGACGTGGCTCGAGGATTTTCTAGTTGAACGAATGACGGTCGGACTATCGAATAGAGATCTTGGCTTGGAGGAAAATGAAATGTTTAGATTTGCTTCATCGATAACCACAACGTTAACGTTCTTGTCTTATGCGAGCGCAACTCCAGCCTTGCACATGCGTCACGCCGATTAGGGCGATCACTCCGCATGAGCGCTGGTATGGTGATTCATAGAGCGGGGGTGATCGAACTTGCATGGCATGGCAAATTTGATACATCGACTTGTGGTTTGACGCGAATGTGGACTCAAAAATGACTTAGCATGCGTGACGGTCGAACTTGAGGATTGCGTAGGTCTAATCCGTGTTTCGAGAATGAATTAGTCTAGACGCAAGCAAGAGTTACGTCCCGATGAGAATGATTATTTCGCGGGAGCGATGCATGGTGATTCATGAACCACCGTGGATAATCGGACTCGCGTGAGATTGGGGCACAACATATTGTCAAAGCTAGACGACCTCGTGATCGAATACATGAATTGGTTAGAATTGGTGATTTGAATGGATTCGAATACGTGCAACGAATGTATTGATGCGAATAGGTGATCATGCTCGATGTTTAGAAATCTGAGTGACGCGAGCTTGGGTAGAAAACCCCGTACTACCGACTTTGGTTTGACCCTAGGATTGGGGTCAGTGTTGGCATTATTGTTGGGGAACTATGATTCCAATCCTGACATTGACTTAGCCTCGAAAAGATGGCCTAGCGGTTAGGCAAGACTTCCTGTTTCAAGAGTTATCAATCGAAAGATTGATCTTGAGGATTGGTATGAATGGATAGTGTGAATCACGAATATAGGAATACCCCTCACGAGATTCGGCTGACATGCATATATTTCAGGGTCGCCGGAGTATGTGCACGATACGACTCGAGTGAGAATGATGAATTCTCTATCACGCGATTTGGTGAATGTATGTATTTTGGGGACGCCTGGAATGCGTGCACGATCCAACCAAGTGACACGTTGAATTCCAAACAAGACTTGAGGAATGAAAAGTACCGGGGATTGAGATTGTGTTAAAAGAAAGGAATGATACTAGTACGAGCGTGGCTCAGAATCAAAGAAACGTGTGAGAGGAGTGTGCATGAACGACAATGAGATTTGCCCTAAACAAGTGAATGATATGGAATCGATATCGTGCAAGTAAAAGTTGGTATAACGAATTGAACCATTGATAGGAAGATATACTCGATGATAGTGAAATACTTGGTCTTGAATCGGACGAAAATTACTTAGACTTGGTCGACCCCGCTAAGAAGAAATCATACTGATTTCTTGGACAAGAACGCTTGAGAAGCGAATCGGGTCATCTCGATGGCCGAGATAAACGAAAGTGAGTTTGCCTCAGCCTATGACCCTCGCATTTGACGAATTACAACGTGCCTCGTGCGACCATTTCAGTCCCATGACACGAAGAAATAACAACCAAGACGAAGAAACACTTGAATTGAATAAGTACCATCAACTCTAAAATGAATGAAAAGTTATTCAATAAAATCGACCAAACATATGCAGACACGGGACTTGGAAAAATATCGAGTATAGTTCGGTGCCAACGAGCGGTAAATCCATTCGATAGGGATTGTCTAAGAAATACGACGACACGAGTTAAGGAGTGGTAGGATGACCTGCACTCAGGAAGTCTCGAAGGCGAGACTTGTTTTGAGTGGTGTATTTTGTAATGACCCGCTTCGCCCTAGCGGAACGCCGATTCAAACGGTAAGTGCAATGACTCAGACGAGCCGTCGACCCGAAGAGTTGGCATCGACCTGATGAAGAATCGATGCAAGGCTTACATTGGCCCGTCAAGATGAATCCAGACTTAGACTTTCAAAGGCACGCTCGGAGTATCGCTCGGCCGATGCGAACATCACTAAGGTGGGTGGCTCCGATGAACCCGTCTTTGCTTAGCCTAGACACATAACAATACGGACATTATTGCTAGAATTGCTAGGCGATAACACCGCACATGCTAATAAATGACTCAACGCACCTAGCTAAGGGAATAATCCCACCTTGTATGCGTGTATAGAATATGGAAAAGAACATGAAAAAATGTGAGAACTTTCGCACCGCGCTCTACGCTCGTGCTAAGGCACAAGCTTATATTCAAGTTTCCTATACGATCAACAATGAAACAATAAACGGTTTACAACAAAGAAACGAAAGATTATCGACATAGTCGTTCCGAGTAGAGTATAGCAACATTGGAAGACTTCGGGACCGATGGGTTGCCAAGGCGACTCCCGCACGGGGAGTTGCATAATGAATAAATGAATGAACGAATAAGTGAATGAATGAACGAATAAGTGAATGAATGAATAAAAGAATGAATGAATGAATGAATACGTGAAGAATGAATGAATGTACGAACAAGTGAAAGAAAGAAACGAAAGAGTGAATAAAAGATAAGAAAGAAAAGAATGGTTAGCGACAGGTATGACGGGCACGTGCAACGGGGCTCGCTACCCGCGCTGTACGGACGCCAACCTAGTTGATAACGCATTATGGCTCAGAGACAGCCCTATGGCTCAATGACAGCCGTTAAGTTAAATGACAAGTCAATACGAAATGGTCGTGGACAAACGGCACGGGTGATGGGGGAGAATATCGTGGCCGTAAAGAAGAAGGATTCTGCGGCACGATCGATGGGGGGTATATCGTAGCCGGCCTAGGCAGAATCAAAACATGGGGCTTACGGGCTGCTTTGAGTGGGGGCTCGGCCACTCAAGGAGACGTAAGGCCAGGCATTTCAAGAGACTATCAAGGTGTACCAGCCATCACGCTTCGATAGATGGGAATGCCAAAGAGAATATGTCCAAAATGGCTTGTGATGCCAGCGACCCATGCATGTAGATTAAGTGGGCTATGCTGGTGGCAATCCACGTGCAAGTCCTTACATTGAAACAAGTAGTCTAAGTGCAGGATGCAGGAGACGTCATCGGGGGCGGAGCTTCCCTCGAACGTGCTAAGGCACGGAGCTATCTCTGGAGCCTTGGAGCGTTGCAAGGAGTTGAAGCATCATATACAGGATATAATGTATCGGAACATCGCCATGAATCATTCCATCTTGTAAGCCACTTGGCACGCCTTTTATGTTTCGAATAGAGAGAGAGAGCTTGAGAGACTTGTAAACTCGGCCTAGCACCGCTTGTAAACTTCTTGAATATCAATAAAGAGTTTGAATTCGCTTCAACTTGTGTTTATTTACTTTCTACTGCAAATGGGGACACTCTGTGCGACTCTGTGGCCTAGCTCGAATCGGCCGTTTTTGGGATTAGCCTTGCACGGGCGCAACCTAGGCCCGTACGGCGTCACGCCATAGCGAGGACGATCGCTCCTACGGGAGCGGGGCGTGATACCTGGTGACCTCGTCGTCGCTCCTCCATCGTCGACCCCTTCGTCCCCTGCTCCGCTCCAGTGACCCCTACCCGACCCAGTCCAGGTATACCTAACCCTAACCCTATCTCCCACTGACACAGCACAGACATTTTCAACCTGTGAATATCGATTTTATACAGTGCCTATGGTTGTATACACACACATATTTTCAATCTGAAATCTGAGAACAGTGACACTGATTTTGTGTACACTGTTAACACACACATCTACACACACCCTTACACACACTACAAAAATTTGAATGTGGATACACACACACTTTTGCACCACTGTTAAATCTGAATGCAATATGCATATATGTATGCAAATGGGAATACATGGATATATGCAAGTTGGTAAGCACATATGAATGCAATATGCATATATGTATGCAAATGGAAATATATGGACATATGCAAGTTATAAATGCAATGTTTGGATAACATATAAAATGTAATGTATAGGTAAGCATTAATGTAGGTAATGACATGTAATCATGTAATGCATATGTATAAAGAATAGAATAGGTGAATGTATTATGCATGTTTAGATAACATATGTGATAGACATATATGCATGCATAAATGCAATGAACTAATAATCAAGTGTAATGCATTTATGTTAAGAAATGAATGCATGAATGAATGCAGAAATGCAAGCATCAATGTAAATATGCCTATGATTGAATGAATGCAAGTTCAAATATATGAATATATTGTAAGCATGTATATATATGTAATATGTGTTCTCTATGACTTGTGATGGTGTGTGTTTGATTGCCTAGGCTTGGTTAGGCCTAGTGAGACTTGACTGGACTAGGATTGACCTAGTTGACTAGTGTAAGCATGTATATATATGTAATAGCGATGTTTATCGTCGTCTTTAGTGACATCGCTTATGTTTAGTTTAGATTCTTATAGTTTATGTTTAGATTCTTATATGAAATGCACACTCATATTTGTGTCATACTAAGTAATTTTGATATCTAATATACTAAGGAGTATCCTAGTACCTACAGTGTATAGAGTATCCTAGTAGTGTTGGTATGATTGGTATATCGTATTACATAGAGTGTATAGAGTATCCTTTCGGTCTATAAGAGTTACTTCACTCATTTTGTCAAGACAAGTAAAAATTTTAAATGTTGACGGTATATATACCGTCAACATTTGGTTTTGCCTTGTAGCTACAGGCAGTTGCCTACATTTTGCCTTATAACTTGGCCTTTGGCCTGTGCTTGAGCAGTGTGGACTTCCAGGTTAGGGGGTTAGTTCATGATTAGCATTGTTTAGATATTAGTTTCAGTTAAAGGGTTAGTTTAGTTTATGTTAGAAGGAATATGAGAGTTAGTAGATGTTAAAGTAGGATATTAATTTATTAGTTAGGATAGATAGTTTGAGTTGGGATACTGCTCAAGCACAGGCCAAAGGGTCGATATTGGATATTAATTTAAAAAGTTTTACCTTTCTTGACAAACTAGGTGAAGTAACTCTTGTAGACCCAAAGGGTCGATATTGGACAGTTGGGATGAGTATCAGAATCGGTATCGGATTAGTATCGACCGTATCAGATTAGTATCGACCGTATGTACTTAGTGTCGTACACTCCTACAAGTACAATTATACCTCGACCGTATGTACTTAGTATCGACCGTATCGGATTAGTATCGGTCAATCGGATATGACACTTTGACACAAGACAGTTGTTTTAGTCCCAACACAGTTGTTTTTGTTTCTTCCTTCAAATTCTTTGTTTGTAATATGTGGAATTAATGAATAGTTTATGTTGTGCACCCATATCTAAACTGCCTTAACATTCATTCACTGACTGCAATGTGTATGTATCTATCTTACAGAATTATCATCAATTGGATATGGATATGAATTACTACTTATGGAATCGTTCGTAGATGTACAACCGTCATCCTGATGACATGTGCGGTGTGCGGGATGAATTCATAGAGGGTGTACAGCAGTTCCTGCAGTTTGCTAAGGCGTTCCCTCAGTGCATGGACGGTACCAAAATTAAGTGTCCGTGTGTGAGATGTCCTAACTTGAAATATCATCTAGAAGTAGAAGTCACGTATCATTTATACTCGAAGGGTTTCACGCTGAATTACTATCAGTGGAGCGCACACGGAGAACTTATGTCTTTAGCATCGGAGTATGAGTCTTATGTGGATGTCCACAACAACGCTGCTTACGACGATGGGTTGGTGAACATAATTTTTGACATGGCGGGGCCTAGTTTCGATCCGGACGATCATGATGCACCTGAGGAGTCACCGAATGCCGATGTTGCACAGTTCATGGAGTTGCTGGAGAATGCAAGGACTCCATTATATCCTGGTTGTGAGGATCATTCACCGTTGGAGGTGGTTACAAGATTGTTGAGCATCAAGTCCAATTTTAACATGTCGGAAGATTGCTACAACCGTCTTATGGAGTTGCTTATAGAAATTTTGCCTGAGGGTGCTAAGTTGCCTAAAGACTTCTACCGATCTAAGAGGATGGTGAGATCGCTCTGGATAAAATACGAGAAAATCGATGTATGTCGCAACGGGTGGATGTTGTACTACAAAGACGACAAGGATGAAGGCGCCTGCAGATTTTGTGGTGCCAATCGCTACAAGGGCAGTGGTAGAGGAAAGTCTGTCGGTGCCAGGAATCCTACCGATTCGATGCACTACTTGTCGTTGACATCGCGGTTGCAGCGGATGTTTATGGTGAAGGAAACTGTAGAAAACATGAGTTGGCATAAGCGGGAACAGACCAAAGGAGTGTTGGATCACCCATCTGATAGAGAAGCATGGAAGCACTTTGATCGAGAGTATCCAGATTTTGCTTCTGATCCGCGTAATGTCAGATTGGGTCTCTGCTCCGACGGTTTTACCCCATTCGGACTTTTGGGATCCCAGTATTCGTGTTGGCCTGTGATCGTCACTCCGTACAATCTACCGCCTTGGATGTGCATGAAGACTCCGTATATGTTCCTCACCGTTATTAGCCCAGTTCCGAACAATCCGAAAAGGAACATCGATATGTATTTACAGCCATTGATTGATGAGTTGAATCAGATGTCGGAAGTAGGTTCCAACACGTACGATGTATCTAGAAAATAAAATTTTCAGATGCGGGCAGCACTTATGTGGACCATCAACGACTTTCCGGCCTATGGTATGTTATCTAGATGGAGCACGCATGATCGTCTTTTATGTCCGTATTGTATGGTCCGCACTAAGGCTTTCCGTTTGAAA
Source organism: Iris pallida (assembly GCA_029216955.1). Lineage (NCBI taxonomy): Eukaryota > Viridiplantae > Streptophyta > Magnoliopsida > Asparagales > Iridaceae > Iris > Iris pallida. The sequence goes on from JANAVB010011483.1 coordinate 8,166, forward strand.
CACGGAGGTAAACCGTGCTTCTTCGATTGTCATCGACAATTCCTGTCGAAGGATCATCCGTACCAGAGGAACATGAATGCTTTTCGTGCTGGCATTGTGGAGAAGGCTAATCCCCCGCCAAGGTGGCCCGGATACACGATATGGAAAGAGGTAAAATATTTACCAAGAGCTATTGAAGAGCCTGCTACGGGCTACAAGTGTGACGGATTTGGTCGCACTCATAACTGGACGAAGAGGAGTATATTCTGGGATCTGCCATATTGGAGAACCAATCTGATTAGACATAACCTTGATGTCATGCATATCGGGAAGAATGTGTTTGACAACATAATTAATACTGTAATGGGCGTAAAGGAGAAGACGAAAGACAATTCAAAGGCTAGATTGGACTTGGAAGAAATATGTAGGCGTCCTGTATTGCATTTGATAGAGGACGGGAATGGGAAGTTGAAGCAGCCTAAGGCAATTTTTTTACTGAAGAAGGAGGATAAAGTGAGACTTTATAGGTGGATTCAAGGTCTGAAATTTCCAGACGGGTATGTTTCGAACTTGAGAAGATGCGTCGTCCTCAAGGAGAACAAACTGACAGGTATGAAGAGCCATGATTGTCACGTATTCATGGAGAGGTTAATTTCGATTGTATTTTGGGAATTCTTACCCCCGGTTGTTTGGGATCCATTGACCGAGCTTAGCATATTCTTCAGAGATCTTTGTTCTAGTAAGTTGCTCGTCGATCGTCTAGAAAAGCAGGAGAACGATATTGCGGTAACACTGTGCAAGCTCGAGAAGGTATTTCCTCCTGGATTCTTCGACTCCATGGAGCATTTGCCAATTCATCTTTCCTACGAGGCACGTGTTTGTGGATCCGTTGGTTATCGGTGGATGTACCCGTTTGAGCGGCGTTTGAACCACCTAAAGAGGAAGGTAAAAAACGAGGCTCGAGTCAAGGGTTCTATTTGTGAAGCCTATATTCTCGAAGAGATTACAAACTTCTGCTCGACGTATTTCAAACCTCATGTTGCTACGAATAGAACGAGAGCTCCGAGAAACGACGACGGTTATCAAGAATCTAATGATGGAATACTAAAAGTATTCAATGCGTCCAAAAAGCCTTCGGGAAAAATGAAAAAAAGATATTTGAATGACGAAGAGCTAAGGGCTGCTCAGTTGTATGTATTACTCAATTGCGACGAGGATGAAGTGGAGAAGCTAGAGGGGTAAGTAATTAATGATGAGCTTATGTCATCTCAATGTAAGAGTATAAGCTAATATTATTGTACTAATTGGCAGTTGCTTCGTTGTTTTTCAGCACATATAATACTGAGTTGAGGTCGGTTGGACCCCATCTAACAGACGAAGCATTAGAACAAGAAATGAGACGTCATTTTCCTTCTTGGTTGAACGAATATGTAAGTAGCCCGGTAATTACTGGCCTCTTTTAATGCAACTGCACAATAAATAACTTACTATCTCTTCTTTCGTATTCAGGTCGATCGTCTAATTTTACTCGAGATTGAATTAATTAAAACTCTTGCCAAGGGACCAATTACTTTTGTTAAAATATGACCAAGTTACTGTGTCAATGGCTTTCGGTTCAAGTCGACAAATGCTCCGATCAGAGACAGCTTCCTGGATCTTGATTCCATAAAAAATAGTTATTTGCGTATCAAATCTTCGAACTACAAAGACGTCGATCCAGAAAATGATTTCTTTGGCATCTTGCGAGAGTTGTGGAGTTGACGTATTATTATGGCAGAGAACCTGCAAAGATCGTGTTGTTCAAGTGTGAATGGTTCGATCCGACTGAAAATCAAGGTTGGAACGTTATCGTCCATGGATTCATACCGCGAGCGACTTGCAGGATTTGGTGGCTGATAGCAGTGATAGAATGTTATCTACCATGGATTCATACCGCGAGCGACTTGCAGCGTTGGAGCATTATCGTCCTCCGGGTGCGCCTTCATCGTCGTCGACTCCGCCGGCGCCACTGCCTTCTTCATCGACACCGAATCCACCGACGTCACTACCTTCTTCATCGGTATCAATTTCACAGGAGGACTATGAGCTTTTTTTAGCCCTTCGTCGCGACGCGCCCCCTCCTGCTCCAGATCTCCAGTAGTCCGAGTTAGGACTGATTGTATTGAGTGTTTGAGTACTTGTTTTTTCTTTCTATTTGTTTGTGACACTTGTTTGTTGGTTGCATAGATACATTGGTTATTGCTTGTGTAGACCCATGACGATTTGGATATTGGTTTATATATGTTGTGTGAACTATGGTCATTTTATGTTATTCGTTTCATTTGGATGTTAATTTACCGGTGTTGAGTGTTCCACCGATGGGGTCGGCGAACCCAGGGATAAAATTTGCTTTTGTATTGTGTTTCAGATTAAACTGCAAGAAAAAAATAATTCTGTGGAAAAAATTGCATACTGCAATTTATTTTTTATTTTATTTTTTCAAATTTACCGACGTTTACCGACGTTTATCGACGCTTTTCGACGGCACATTGCGTCGGTAGACGTCGCTAAACTGGCAAATATTTCTAGTTTACCGACGTATAGCGACGTTAGTTTCGTGGATATGCGTCAGTAAACGTCGGTAGACGTCGCTAAATATCCCAGGATTTTATCTCATTTTCCCAGGATATACAGACGTATAGCGACATCACAAAACGTCGGCACAATATACCGACGCATAGCGACATTAAAAATGTTGATAATTTTCTCTGGAAATACCGACGTATAGCTACATCATAAACGTCGCTATTTCATCGACGAAACGACGGTAAACGTCGGCATATTACCGACGTATCTTTGCGTAGGTAAACGTCGGTGTTGGCGACGATCAGCAACGTCTTTCCAAACAGCGACTGAGGTTTCCGTGATAAGAGGAAGACGTCGCTAAAATGGTTTAGCGACGTCTTTAGGCATTTTAGCGACGTCTTTAGGCGTCGCTAAAGTGCCTTATTTTGGTAGTCTTTTTTGTCCTTTTTGTCGTTTTTTTTATCGTTTTTGGTTGTCTTTATTTTTTAATTTTTGTCGTTTTGGTCTTTTTTGGCCTTTTTGTCTTTTTTTTGGTCGGATTTTTTTTTCATTTTTTCGTTCTTTTTTCTTTTTATTTTTATCATTTTTGGTTTTTTTTCATTTTTCATTTTTTTATTTTTTTATCATTTTATTTTTTTCCCGGGAACATTTATATAGACACCAAACATAGGAATGTAATTTTCCAGAAAATTTAATTACTTGGAATTTGATTTCCGGGAATATAGAATTCTCGGCTATATAGTATTCCGCATACCAAACGCCCCCTTAGTCTCCGTCTCCTGTCTTGTTAGTTATTTTTTTGGGTACTTTATAAGCTTAAAAATAATATAATATTAAAATAATACAAGATAGGTTAATGAGATATATTTTTATCAAAAATTACATATATACTACTAGATATATCATGAACCCATAATGATGGATTGTACATATGGGTATAAGTCAGACTCAGAGATTTATGAAGTACTATATTCGTACTCGGTCCCGAATCCGACTACATTTTTTTATCCATATTCCGCCCCTGTTTTTGTTTTTAAATATCCAAATCTGTTCCCATTGGAAGAAAAAAAAATCCATTATGTTCAGAGTAAATTGCAATCCCTAAATTCCCACACGTATTAAAAGTTCTCAAGGTTGCCTTTTGTATTCAAATTTTCAATATTGAAAATTTTAATATTCCTAGAATGAAATTTTTGGATATTAAAATTTATGAAAAAATATATATTACCACTTTTAGTTTTTGGTATAATATTTACTATTATTTTGGAAATTTAGTTTATATTGTATAAAATTTAATATTTCAATATATACAGTAAAATTGATGATTAGTTATAATGTTGAGATAAACTACTTTTATTACTGAGAAAAAAAAACTTAACAGAGGCGTTGTTACAAAATTTATTATTTTGAATTAACTATCCTTAGTACACGTGATAGGGAGGTAAATTATACACTATATTAATAATTATTTAACAAAGCATATCAAATTTAAGGTATAGATATCGACAAATGAGAGACATAGTTTCAAAAAACTAGTACATATATCTATGCAGTGTTGCAAATATATAGACAATTATTACTATAAGTTCCTTAAGATGGTCATATAAAAATTTTAACTCATTATAATGTGAAATTTATTCTTAATTAGAATTAGTTCAAGTTGGAATTTTTTTTTTTTGAAGAGGATGGACTTTATTGATTAAGGACATCCAAACATAGAGTCAGAGACAGAAAGTTCCTCAGCAAGAAGTTGATTAATACAATTGGGGGAAGAAAGAAATAGTGCACTAGACTTATTTTCTAGGGCAAACCTAGCCAAAGAATGGGCCACTTTATTCCCGGATCTTCTTACAAAAAGGAATTTCAGAGGTTGATTAGAAGGGATTTCGCAAATCATGGGTTCAATCAAGTCCGATAATCTCCAAGGGATGTGGTTTGGTTCCCCTTTGAAGATTCTAAGTGCAATCCATGAATCATCGATACTGATATCTGAAGTATTAAAGTGTCGAGCAAGTGGAATCCTTGTGTGAAAGGCTTCCACTTCCGCCTGGAGGCTTTGATCTACGAAGCTCATCGGTTCAAAGAATTTCGTAACTGCTCTCAAGAACCTGCCTATGGACTCCCTAGCGACCGCCGCGGTAGCCAAGGAGGAAGAAGAATTCGTGCCATCGACGTTGATTTTAATGGTTCCTTGAGGCGGCGCCTGCCAATAGATATTTACCAAATTTTCTCTGCGCATGTCGTCGTCCTCAGCTAGTCTGTTATTACATGCTCCATTATAATTGTGAAAGGATCTCATAGCATGATTGATAATGCGCTGTATGCACGGGACAATGCTATGGAAGACACAGTCACATCTTGCTTTCCAAATGGCCCAAAGGATAGCCGCTCCCATTCGAAGAGCCTCATGAGCTATGGTATCATTGATCCATCCGTGGAGAAGGGAGTTGAGGTCGTCATGATCATCAGCCCGGATCCCTAAAGGACTGGCAAACCACGCTCCTCTTGCAATGGCGCAGTGCAAGGAAAGGTAATTAACATCTTCCTCACATAGGAGACAGAACGGGCACATAGGACTGATTTGTACGTTTCTCTTGTTGATTGCATATAACAGCGGCAACCCATTGTGCCAGAGCTTCCAGATGAACATTTGTATTTGAGGGGAGATGTTGTTCAGTTTCCAGAGCTTGTCCCACTTGACGTGCGATCTAGTCGACGACGAACTGCTAGGTCATTGTAATCGAATAGATTCATAAAGTGATTTTGAGGAGAATATCCCTGTTTTGGAGCTTGTCCAAATAAGATTATCTGGGCCGTCACCTTCTCGAAGGCTTATACTGATGATAGCCTTGGCTTCGAATGGGTGAAATAGTAACGGTATGATAGGTATATTCCAGTTCCTGCATATGGGATCCATTAATTCTCTGACAAGTTTAGGCCTGGGCGACTCCATTTGGCAGGGAGACACTCTAAACCTAGGAATGCCGGGTACCCAAGGTTCGGTGTAGATGTCGATCCACCCACCTCTTATCTTCCAGAGTACCTTCCCCTCCCGATCGTGTCGGGCGTCAAGAATGCTCGACCAGGTAGCAGAGGCTCGCCTGCGCTTGGCCTCATGCTATATAGATATGTTCTGCAGATATACGCTACAGAGGAATCGTGCCTAGAGTTGATTTGGATTAGTGATGAAACGCCATAATAACTTGCCGATGAGAGACTCGTTCACCCACAGTGGGTTCTTGAGCCCCAGATCACCATCCTTCTTTGGGATGGTGAATTTATCCCACGACAGGAAACGTATTTTCCTCTCCGAAGTCGAGTGCCCCCACCAGAAGTCTCTGCAATGCCGGCCTACTGTGTTGCATATAGCCCTTGGGATCGTGTGAGTCGACATTGTGTACACCGGAGTAGAGCTCAACGTGGATTTAATGAGGACGGTCTAACCTGCATGCGATAGTGTGTTGGCTTTCCATTCCTGCATCCGAGAAGAGATCTTCTCGAGTAGTCCTTTGTATGATGCAATCCAGCCTTTAGGGAGCAGAAGAGGATGGCCCAAGTATTTGTCCGTACTTTGTATACTAGATAACTGGAGTGTGGAGGCTAGCTTGTCACGACCCGCACCCAGTGTAGGGGCACGAGAAGTGGGTACGTCCAGTCTACGCCACAGTGTCGGCGGTAGAACGTTGTCCTAGGTTACTATCTGATCAACAACTCACACAATTATATAATGTACTTGTCAAATCTCAACTCCGAACGGATGACAAGTATAGATATAATGAAATCTCAATCGCAGTTTAAGCACGATATGATAACACAGAAGTTTATAACTAAAGACTAAACAACAACAAATATAATATAAATTACTAAATAATAATATCTCAAACAAACTCAATACAAACTCATATCTCAAGTTATTACAATCCATGTTCTAAAACATGAAAACTAAACCAAGTCTACAAGCTAGTCTCCCAATTACTCCTTAGTGTCAGGGCCAAAGGTAGCTAAGCCATCTCCTGCTCCAAGGCAAGTAGGGCAAATGTCCTCAGGACAATCATCTGTAATATTTTTAACAGGTCTAGTTAGGACAGGAACGAGAACAACTCATCTAGAAATCCTAAGTAATTGACAGAGAACTATAAAGCAGTTATAGACAGTTATATTGATGAACATGGCAGTTTTATACAGGTAATGATATAGAGCAATAGTTAAGGTACAAGGGAAGTAAGGTACAAAACAAGAGGAGAACATGGCAAGAAAGACTATAAAATAAGATCTAGCTGAACTAGAGTAACATGATAAGTCCAGACAGTACAATGTAAGTCGAGTGTAATTCCAATATGAGTCTAATACAAGATGAGTCGAATGTGATTCCAGTACTGTATAAGTCGAATGTGATTCTAATCATTGTTCTAATAAGGTAATTCGAATAAGGTTGTATGAATAATGATTCACATGATGTTCTAACAATAAATCGAATTAATTCTCCAAGTGTGTTTTAAAATACCGAGATCGACATGTAAACGGCTGTAGGTAATACGGTACACCACACACTGATCAGGTGAGGGATGGCTATCATACGAATATCATTCACAGAAGGGTGATTCGAATATTAGGAAATTTCTATATGTCTAATCAGTATTTTCCTGCCCAGTCTAATACAAATGAATCCATAATCCAACACATAAGACGAATACAAGTCCAACCAGCACATGAAGATGCGAATAGGTGGTTCGAATAGTAGGGCCAGACAAGCAAAGTATGTATGTCATATACATGAATTCAGAAAGCCAATACGTGTTGTAACAGAGAATCACATAGAACTAACTAGAACTGAAGTACAGTAATTGACAAGTAAATGAAAAAACTATTAGAGGATGTACTCGTCTGATACTCTGAAAAAAGTAGTATAATATCAGATGTCTACACCGGAGTCACAATGTCCTAAATAGAGCAATATTGGTTATGACATGTCCAGAATGATAATATAGAACATTACGATGCAATATACATAATTTCTAGGTCAATTTAGGTTAAAGTCAAACTTGGTCAACTCTAGGTCAAACCAAGTCAATATCTAGTCAAACTAGGTCAATTGGTCACATCTAGACTCAATGTTGACTTTTGGTCAACTCTAGTCAATCTTGAACTATTGGGTCAAACCTTGGTCAATTCTAGGGTAAACAGTGAATCTAAATGAGTTAACTACATGCTTCTAGGCCTTTTCTAGGTCAACCTAGGCTATCTTGGTCAACTGGTCAAACTTAGGCTATCAAGGGTCAATTTGGTCAATGATCAACTATTGGTCAACTTTAGTGTTGGTCAACTAAGTCACTTGGGTTTTTGGTCCACATTGGTCTTTAATAATCTAGTCTAAGATTTTGGCTAAGGCTATGTAGAAGGCAACTTGGTATAATCTAATCATATGTCATACTAAACTCAAAGTCCCTAATTAAAACCATAACATATATATATACAATATATCTCATATTGTCACGCCCCAAAACCGGAATACCGGAGAGCGGGGGAATGACTCAGCTAGCTACGTATTACGGGTAGAAGAATACCGTATAATATGATCAATGCTGTCTAACGATGAGGGGGTGCATACTACAAGAAATTCTCACTATGGTCAATTAACATCTATTATCTCAATCATTCAAACAAGAAGCAATAATAGAGAACATGTAAGATAAAGCAGTAAGGCGTCTCAAACGCTCATTCAAAATGTTCTAGAGATCTGGCTGTACAAAACATAGCCAGATGATGTAGCAAGGTATACACAATTGTTATTAGCTGCAGTCTAACTTAGTAACAATTATGTAAAGGTAAGTGCAAGACAGTCCGACTAACATGTCGGTGCTAAGCGGCAAAATATAAAGTAAGTAGCAAAACGAGCAGAGAAGCAATGAACCCACTCGTGTCCTCCTGCGATCATCCCTTTAGTATTGACCATCTTGGAGGTAGAAGTAAGCTGAGTCCTCGGGAACTGGCACTAGATCTGGCTATACAAAACAAGAGAGGTTAGACCTCTAATAGCAAGTACCACAAGGAAGCACGACATGAGAATTAAAACATGTGATAAGAGTTAAGAATATAATAATAAGTCTCTGGTTGCTACTCAGATTCACACAACGTCCCGACACTTCAAACCAACTTCCCAACCAAACAAGGACAGAAGTTGACCCGTCATGTCCTGACATTCCGATCATCTCAGTAGTTAACATAGTGGGTACAGTACACAAACAAATCAATTTAAACGGCTATGCAACTACTACGGCTTGCTACTATAAGTTCCAAATTATCTTGGAAATATACAATCAGGATTCCTTAATTCTTACTATGTGCAACCAAGGCTAGTCTATCTAATAATCAATTACGCCAATCATGAATTAGACGAGTCCCAGCGAGACGCCCGTCATTAATATACAATAAATAATATAAACAGATACCGCTTCCTGTCCGTGTGGCAGATTTGCAGTATCTGTGGGAACCAGCCGGCATGTCGGGACACTAATTGTCCCGGGATGGCTGCCATGTAAGAACTCAAAAATCCATTCTCTCTCCATGCAATCATTATTTTATTTAACTTAATAGCCCCTATGTTGATTGAAATCCTATGCCGTGGATCATGGTCATTCAGAATGAGTACTTTCGTACAAAGTACGATATGCACAACTCTACAACAATGCCCGTGTGGTTAGGTTGTAGGTCTTACATAGCGTAATGCAACAATCAGACCTAGCCATGGAATAATCATGCCTTGACTGTAAAGTACGCATGCTGCTTTTGCAGAAAATCAGTTGAAGTCTGTACGTGTCCATAGGCCAATGTTCGGGATCGGCTAGTCGATTGCAATAGTTCATGTTAATATGAACGTGTCTCATTCAATTTCAATAAGACGACTAGCCAGTCTCTTTAGTTCCAACTAAGAACGCATGATCAATCATTCAGTCAAGGTAACAATCAATGTTAATTCGTGCCAAGGCATAACAGTCAAACTGGTATTTAATATGGTCGAGTCTATAACTCTTAGGGTTAAGTTCCAGTCATTCTGGACATCCATAAACCAATTGAGACACAGGGCACATTCCACACTCAATAAATTACGTGCATAAAAACATTGCACGCATAAAAAGGATATCTTTACGCGTAAAGGAGTACGCGTAAAAACTCGTCTTATGCCAAGCCAGAATAGTACGTATAAAAAGTAATGTTACGTGTAAAAACTCATACACGTAAAAAGTAACATTACGCATAAAAACTCATACGCGTAGAAAGTAACATTACGCGTAAAAACTCATACGCATAAAAAGTAACGTTACGCATGAATCTTGTATACATAAAGAATAATGTTACGCGTGAAACATTGTACGCGTAAAGGGTCGAGCCACGCGTAAAGGTTTCACATGTAAAGGGTCAGGTTTACGCACGAATGAATACGCGTAAAAGAGTAATAGGCCAAGCCAAGTCGACTTGCGTAAAACAGATTCACGCTGACACGAATGATCGTGGGCGTAGAGCTTGATATTACGCGAGCACGTATAAACGTGTGCGTAGAGCCGGATATTACGCTGGCATGTAAAAACATGGGCGTAAAGCGCTTCTCGAACGCCAAACTCCATAGAACCTTCATTCCAAGCCGAAAATGGGATTCTACGGATCATAATGGCGTATAACACAACCTCAACAATCTAGAATGAACAAAACTTGGCAATAAGGAGGTTTAATAGATCAAAACCAATGAAAATCGAAAAATAGTAATTTTTAGATCTAGTAAAAATGAGACTTCAAAATGCAAAGTGCCAAGTTCTAAACTATCTTAGAATCATGAGAGAAAGATAAATGAACCTAAAAATGGGTTCTCATATGGAAGCAAGATGTATTTGTGTATGGGTTTGGTAGGTGGAGGGAGTTATGAGGAAGAAGAAGAAGAGTAAATAAGAAAGAAGAAGTAATGAAGAGAGAAAGGATTGGGGCTTTAAATAAAGATGATGATGGTTTGGTTGGGTTCATGTTGAACCATCCAAATCCCAAAATAAACCAACCCAAGCCGAACCTAGAAGCAAAGCTAAGCAGAAAATAAAATACAGCAAAAATAATTAGCGTCAAATTAAAGAATTTAAATACAGAACAAATGCATGATAAATATTAAATAAATACATTCAAGCAATACACGTATTAAAATATGTATTCCGGGAACGGGGAGTGACATTTCTACCCTCCTTAGAAAAATTTTGTCCTCGGAATTTCAAATCCAAACATGATAGAAATATCAGGGCCAAACTAATCTAAGTACCACAATTTTAGCTAGCAAGCAATCATTTTACAATACCAATAGCAAGTAATATATCTATGTTTATCAATCTATGACATCAAGTAATTTCTACTTATAGGGTGATAAGCATGAGGAATCAGGATAATCAAGGCACACGGAAAGAGATATACCTTGTGAGTCAGTCAAATAGGTGCGGATACCGTGATCGGATGTTATCCTCACGTTCCCACGTTGACTCACCTAAGGAGTGATGACCCCAAACAACACAAACAAGGTTAATTATTCGGTTCTTGAGTATCTTCTCCCTTCAGTCCAAAATGGACACCGACTGTTCCTCGTAGGACAGGTTGGTACCAACAACCAGTTCAGAATGATCGAGGATATGGCTTGGGTCCGATACATACCTACGCAACTGAGATACATGAAACACATCATGTACTTCTCGTAACGAAGGTGGACGAGATAAACGATAGGCAACATAGCCTACCCGATCAAGGATAACAAATGGGCCCACGTATCGTGGACTTAACTTCCCGCGAACGCCAAATCTAATGACCCTACGGGTAGGTGAGATCCGCAAGAACACGTGGTCCCCAACAGAAAATTCTAACGGTCTACGATGCTGGTCTACCCAATGGTGATGTCGATCTTGCGCAACTCGAAGTCGCTCTCTAATTCCCTTAATCACTTCAACCGTCTGAACAATCATCTCTGGGCCTAACATCTTTTTCTTCCCGATATCATCCCATGCAAGTGGAGACCTACACTTCTCACCATATAGTGCTTTAAATGGCACCATCTGGATACTGGCTTGATAACTGTTGTTGTACGAGAATTCGACTAAGTGCAGGTGACTCTCCGAAGACCCTCCAAAATCTAGGGTGCAAGCTCGTAACATATCTTCTAAAGTTTGAATTAATCTTTCTGATTGCCCGTCCGTCTGTGGATGGTAATTCATACTAAATCTTAACTTGGTACCCAGACTATGATGTAAACTCTTCCAGAAATAGGACGTAAAATAGGTATCTCTATCTGACACAATACTGACAGGGACCCCGTGCTGCCTGACTATCTGCTGCATATATAATTCTGCCAACCTTTCTGTAGATTGCCCTACTCTAAAAGGAAGAAAATGTGCCACCTTCGTAAGCCGATCCACTATTACCCAAATAGCATCCTTACCACTTGGTGATCTCGGTAAACCGGTCACAAAGTCCATTGTGATATGCTCCCATTTCCATTCCGGGATAGGAAGCGGTTGTAATAATCCAACTGGCCTTTGTTGTTCTGCCTTCACTTGCTGACATATCAAGCAACGAGAAACGAATATAGCAATCTCTCTCTTCATTTCGTTCCACCAGAAGTGCTGCTTGATATCTTTGTACATTTTGGTCCCTCCGGGATGTATACAATACTGAGAACTGTGGGCTTCTGTCATAACCTCCTGTCGGATATCTCCACTAGGAACACATAGACGTGATCCAAATCTAAGTATACCATCTTCGTGAATCTCCATCACCTTCCTAAGTCACGACTTACATTCTGTCCTAAGCTTCTGAATCCTTGGGTCCCGTGCCTGAGCTGTCTTGATCCTGTCTACCAAGTCGGATTGAACTCGTAGACTTGCCAGAATTCCTATATCACTAGAAAGTATAACCTCGATGCCCATCTCCTGAAGGTCTTCTAAAATGTGCTTTTGTGTTGTCAACATAAATGTACCGCCTCTCCCGCTGAGAGCGTCTGCTACCATATTAGCCTTGCCTGGATGATACTGAAGCTCCACGTCGTAATCCTTGACCAATTCTAACCATATTCTCTATCTCATGTTCAGTTCCTTCTGAGTAAAGATGTACTTCAGACTCTTGTGGTCTGTGTACATGTCCACTCGATCACCATACAAGTAATGCCTTCATAGCTTCAAAGCAAATACCACTGCTGCCAACTCCAATTCATGAGTTGGATAATTCTTCTCATGGTCTTGAAGTTGCCTAGATGCATACGCTGTCACCTTCCCATATTGCATGAGGACGCACCCAAGTCCTTTCCCTGACTCATCACAATATACAGTGAATTCTCCGGGTCCAACCGGTAATGTAAGAATAGGTACCGTGATCAACTTCTGCTTCAAATTCTCAAATGATGCCTGTTACTCTGTCGACCAGACAAATGGCACATCCTTTCGTGTCAAGCGGGTCATAGGTGCTGAGAGTCTTGCAAAGTCTGATACAAACCTCCTGTAATATCCTGCCAATCCCAAGAAACTACGCACATCTGCTACGGTCTCAGGTGTTGGCCAACTCTCTACTGCTTCTACCTTCTTGGGATCCACTGCTACTCCAACCCCTGATATGATATGTCCTAAAAATAAAATATGATCCGTCCAAAACTCACACTTGCTGATCTTGGCATACAACTGGTTCTCTCTCAGAACCTGTAACACTTTCCTGAGGTGATCTTCATGCTCTTCTTCACTAGTTGAGTATATCAGAATATCGTCGAGGATAACAACGACAAATTGGTCTAAGTACGGCATAAAGATGCGGTTCATCAAATCCATAAATATTGTTGGAGCATTGGTTAAACCAAACGGTATTACTAAGAATTCTTATTGCCCGTACTTGGACCTGAATGCCGTCTTGGGAATATCCTCTTTCCGAACTCTCACTTGATGATACCCTGATCGAAGATCTATCTTGGAGAAAACCCTTGCTCTGCTCAACTGATCAACCAAGTCGTCGATTGTGAGACTCGTCTCACAGTATCGGTATTTATATACGGATACGTATTTTGCAGCATATTTCATATTTTCATGGTTTCCGGAATACTTTAAATTTTTCCCAAAACTATAGGTTTTCTTCTTGATCGGCATACCGCCGGTATACCGGAGTATACCGACGGCATACCGCCCGGACATGTTTTCTACACTTTAGATATTTTCGGTTTTTGATATTTTCATGAATAGTGTTTCGGATATTTTCATAAATAGTATTTCGGATATTTTCGTGAATAGTATTTAGATATTTTCGTGAATAATACTTGGATATTTTCGTAAATAGTGTAGATGCACTCTATTATCCAATGGACAATTGGTTTTGTTTGAATGGCCATGATTGACTTAGATTTTCACACGGATCATGATCCAACGGCTAAGATTAATTCTCCCTTTATATATAAACCACTTCACTTTCTCTCTCCTCTCTCTTTTCATTCTCTTCACACTCTCTTCATTCCTTCTTCCTTTCTCTTCCCTTGGAGCTTGCCAAGAGCTTGACCTCGAGGTCTAGAGTGTGGTTTCGTGCCCCTCTTGGTGGTGGAGTAGAAGATTAGGCTCGGAGCTTAACCTAGGCAAGTACATCTTGCCAAATTCTTGAACAATAGTAATCTATTGTCATTTTTGTTTTCCTTGGTATTAAATACTTAGAATTTTCCTAAACTCATTTTGTTAAAAGTGTTTTCCTGATTATTCTCGTATATGTGCATGTTTCCAAAAATTCATTTAAACAAGATTTGATTTTCTGTTAAAATCCAATAGTGACTTAGTAGAAAAACTTGGTATCAAGAGTGATACTAGTGTTACCATCATGAATCTTGGTCACATATACATGTATGAGGTCCTTACCTAGCTAGTATACATGGATTTTGAGTTTGGTGGCAATCGGGACTCGTTTCGGTGTTCCGAGAACCCCTGTTTTAGAGTATTTTGAGATATTGATCTATCAAATCTTTGAATTTGTGAAATCTAATAGTTCCATGTTGTAGGAAATTCAATTCTATGCAATTTTGACTTTTGAAAGTCCGAATTTCGATTTAAAATGAAGATTTTATGGCCGAAACAAGTTTTGGAAATTTTCTGAATTTCGTTGCTGTTTGAAAAAACCGGTATACCGTCGGTATGTCGCAGTATACCGCCGGTATGCCGTTTTTGGCACCAGAAACTTACTGTCTTTAGTCCGGTATACCGCCGGTATGCCGCAGTATACCGCCGGTATGCCGTTTTATGCTGTTTTTGTCCGATTTTGCCCGTTTTGGCCCGTTTTTGTCCGCTTTTGATATCTTCTTCGACTGTAATGATTTTTTAACATGATAACATGATCTTGCTCAATTAGATAATGATTGTACACCCTATATAGACTTGATACTAGCACATGTTCAACCTTTTTATGAAATGTACTTAGCCTTCATTATTCTTCTCCACATGCCATGATATGTCTTTGGATAGATTCTTTCTTACAAGCTATGATAATTGTTGCCATGCCTTCTTGCTTACTTGATAGTGACCCGTCGTGGTGCACTCTTGAACATGTCTTTTTCTTTCTTACATGATAGCGGCCTGTTATGGCGCACTCTTGATTCTAGTACATGTCTAGCTCCTTGATAGTGGCTCGTCGTAGCGCACTCTTGTCTTGATATTGTCATGTCTTGTTGTGGCTTGTTGTAGTGCACAATCTTGCTTATCTTGTCCAGTCTTGCATGTCTCATGTCTAGGATGGATTCTGCGGATTGCCACACCTAGAATCCAACAAGAAAAAAATGTTAAGGACTAAACTACTAGCTTGATTACCTAGATCATTGGAGACTTTCCCGGTTACCTGCTATCCCTTTTGATCTTGGCCCTATATATATATATATATACTTGGGATTTGGAGCTATCTGTCATGATGAGCACTCTTCCAGCACACCGTCGAGTGGGGCACCTCTTTAGGACACATGTATCTTACTGCAGTGTGTCTGCTATACTTCTTTTCTTTTTGCCCGGATCATTCAGGTAGTAGCAGGCGGGTAACTGGACTTGGATTTCTCAAACTTGCATGTGTTAGTAACTAGGAATGTGACAACCCTAGTTAGCTAAAGTATCAAGCCGTACTCATTGCTTGGCCGTGATTGATGGATGGAGTCCATTCTTGTCTAGTCTAGTCTTGCTTCAGTTTATCTTATTGTAGTACTTAGCTTCCTGTCTTTTCTTACATGCTATTCTTCCTACTACATGCTCGGCTTTACCATATGCTCACAAGTCCAGTTTATTCTATTTATTTACTTGTTATCCTACTTACCTGTTCTAGTTTCCTTTCGTAAATACTGTGGTACCAATTTAATATTCTAGTCTCGTTTACTGCTTATCTTAGAAATGTTATGAATTGCATGCTGGTTTTAGTTCATAAGTTTGGCTTCCTTTGTGGTACTTGCTATTGGGGTTCTGACCCCACTGGTTTTGTATTGACCAGATCTAGTTGAGGAGCCCGAGGATCTTTCGGACCTTCCTCTCGATGGTGACCACCCGGAGCACCAGGGGACTTGAGTGGGTGTTCTTTCTCTTACCCACTCTCTTCTGTACATATTCTTTTGAGGCGTTTAGCCACCGAGCACGTGTTTAGCTCGTGTTTTGGACTTGACATTTGGCCTACGGGCTTAGACATGATATTATATTTCTAGACTGCAGCTAGAGCTGATCATGTATTACTTAGTCTTGATAGTTCTTTATTTTGTATTACTAGCTTCATGATCATCTATATATTATAGTTTGGGACGCTTTACTGTCTTATATGCATGATGATCATATTCTTGTACTTTACTTCTTGTCTGAGACTGAGATATCTAGGATTATGTGACCTAGGATTGACTGTTGGTTTGTAGTAGTAACCCCCATCTATACAGCTTATACGTTGTTTCGGAGTACCGGAGTACTTTGGTATACGTAGCTGGCCTTGTCCGTCCTAATTTGCTAGCATTCTGGTTCTGGGGCATGACATAGGTTTTAGTGGTGGCCCATGCAGGTCTGATTTATCAGATATGTGGGGGTTGCTGGTAGTTATCTCAGTCATAAATTCTTCTCTATTGATATCCTCAATATTACTCTTTACCTCTGATCTTTGACCTGATATCTGCTTTGATCGTTGATCTTTCCTGTTCTTTCGACCTAATCCTTGTGTCCTTAAACTTTCAGGGGCACCATTCCTGGTCCTTCTGATCGGCCTGTGCGAGATTTGCCGATGGCAGATCAGCGTCCCTTAGTTTCGCCAGTTCAGGAGGAGCATCCTCAGCATTCGGAAGCAGAGTCTAGAGTTGACCGAAGGGCAGAGTCGCCAGTTCCTCCTGTTCAGCCAGCAGTACCAGTTCAGCCAGAGCAGCCAGAGGGTGTTGTAGATGCACTGGTGGATGTTCTGAAAGATTTCATGGCGTCGCACCAGCGTCAGAGTGATGTTCTCACCCATTCTGTCCAGACGGCTTTGGATAGAGGTGGTGCTCAGGTCTACAATTCTGCGAGCAGCTTCAGGCGTCTTCATCCCCCGTACTTCTATGGTACAGAGGATGCTATTGCGTCTGATGCATGGCTTCAGGATACTGAGGCCATTATGGAGGCGGCAGGGATTCCGGCTAGGGAGCGTGTGGCAGTTGTCAGGTTGCAGCTCTTGGATTTGGCCCGCGACTGGTGGGCGGCTCAGGAGGTGTCTCTTAGGGCACCAGTAGCCTGGGCCGATTTTAGCGAGAGGTTTCAGACTCGCTATTTTGATGCGGTGTCGCGTTATGATCTGCAGCAGAGGTTCATTGGCTTGCGGCAGATGAGCAGGACCGTCGACGGCTATGCGTCAGAGTTTAGCCGGCTCAGTCGGTTTGCCCCTTCTTTAGTGGCGACCGAGTTGGACCGGGCGAGGAGGTTCCAGCAGGGGCTTCATCTGGAGATCATATTGGCAGTTGAGCAGCATGAGTTCCAGACTTTTGATGCAGTGATGAGGGTAGCGAGGAGGCATGAGTACACCTCGCAGAGGATCGTTGATAGAGTCGGAGGTCAGAAGAGGCCTCACATTCAAAGGGGATCTTCTTCCCAGTCGTCAGCACCAGCTCCAGCAGTCCGAGCTTTGACGATTGGATCTCCGAGGGGACCTGTTCCGACGGCTTCCTTTCAGCAGTCGTCTCAGCCGCGTCCTCAGCAGCAGAGGCAGTCTTCTTCAGTTGCTTGTTCCCATTACGGGAAGGGAGGACATGTCTTATCAGAGTGCCGTAGGGCACAGGGCTTGTGCCTAGCTTATGGAGCACCAGACCACAAGATAGGGGCTTGTCCCAGGAGGAGTTCGGCTGGATCAGCATCCTTCCAGCCAGCAGTTCAGCAGTTTAGAGCACCAGCGTCGGTTCAACAGCAGCAGGCCCGGAGGCCATTACCGACGCAATCTCAGCAGTTCCAGCAGAGGCCTCAGCAGTATGCTCAGGCTCAGGCTCAGAGGCAGAGGGGTCCAGCGACCAGAGTTCAGGGTCAGGCTTTCACGCTTTCTATGGAGGAGGCGCTAGCAGCAGGGGAGGTAGTCGCAGGTACCATTCTTGTTCACTCTCATTCAGCTTCAGCTTTATTTGATTCTGGTGCTTCGCATTCGTTTATATCTGCACGATTTGCGACACATATTGGTATAGAGCCAGAATCTTTACCTGTAAGGATGAATATACTTACTGGTAACGGTCTAGTAGGAGTAGACCGAGTCTATGCCTCGTGTAGAGTCATGGTATGTGGGAGAGTGTTTCCCGCTAGGCTGATAGAGTTTCCTATGGGCGATTATGATGTCGTCCTAGGTATGGATTGGTTGAGTGCTCGACACGCTTCGATAGATTGCCATGTCGGCAAGGTTATCTTTCGTGTTCCGAATGAGGAGGAGTTCTCATTCTCTAGAGGCGAGGTGGAGTCTTCACCAGCGGTCATGTGGATGGCAGTAGCCGAGAAGGTTCAGTTGCCCAGAGTAGTTTGCGAGTTTTCCGATGTGTTTCCCGAGGAGCTTCCGGGTATGCCTCCAGTTCGGGAGATTGAGTATTATATTGATTTGGTTCCGGGAGCAGAGCCAGTGTCAGCGAGAGTCTACAGGATGTCTCCTTCAGAGTTGTTGGTGTTGTATCAGTCTATTGAGGAGCTTAGGACCAAGGGATTCATTCGTCCTAGTGGATCGCCTTGGGGAGCTCCAGCCCTTCTTGTGAAGAAGAAGGATGGTTCATCGCGTATGGTCATTGACTATCGTCAGCTTAACACGGTGACCGTGAAGAACAAGTATCCCTTGCCCAGGATAGATGACTTGTTCGACCAGCTTAGTGGAGCGGCTGTCTTTTCGAAGATCGATTTGCGGTCTGGGTACCATCAGATCAGAGTCAGAGAGCAGGATATACCCAAGACGGCGTTTAGATCTCGATATGGCCATTGGGAGTTCCTTGTTATGCCTTTCGGAGCGACCAATGTGCCAGCGATCTTCATAGATCTCATGAATCGCATCTTCATGCCCTACTTAGACCAGTTTGTGATAGTATTTATTGATGATATCTTGGTCTATAGTCGGACTGAGGCAGAGCACGAGCATCATCTTCGCGTGGTTCTTCAGATTCTTCGAGACCATCAGCTTTATGCGAAGTTCAGCAAGTGCGATTTTTGGCTCGATCGAGTCTCTTTCTTGGGTCACATTATTGCCGGAGGTGGTGTTGAGGTGGACCCCAAGAAAGTTGAGGCTATCGAGAGTTGGCCAGTACCTCGTACAGCTTCAGATGTACACAGCTTTCTGGGATTAGCAGGCTACTACAGACGGTTTGTGGCAGACTTTGCTAGGATCTCCGCACCCTTGACACGGCTGATGTGTAAGGATGTGTGCTTTGAGTGGTCAGATGCTTATCAGGTTTCTTTTGAGAAACTCAAGCAGAGTTTGATTTCAGCTCCTATTCTGACATTACCCGTCGGACCAGGTGGGTTCACGGTGTATTGTGATGCGTCAGGCCGGGGACTTGGTTGTGTTCTTATGCAGCACGGTCGAGTGATAGCTTATGCATTTCGGCAGCTTCGGGACCATGAGAAAATCTATCCGACGCACGATCTTGAGTTGGCCGCAGTTGTGTTTGCCCTCAAGCTCTGGAGGCATTATCTGTATGGTGATCGAGTGGAGATTTTCACTGACCATAAGAGCTTGAGGTATGTGTTCACCCAGAGGGATCTGAACATGCGGCAGAGGCGGTGGCTTGAGTTACTGAAGGATTATAATGTTGATCTTCAGTATCATCCCGGGAAGGCAACGTCGTTGCAGACGCTTTGAGCAGAAGACCCGGGGTCTATTTTTTGACGGAGCAGCGTCACCTTCTGGAGGATCTTCAGGAGATGGGCATTGAGGTAGTGCTACCTGGCGAGGCAGCTATGATGGCAGGCTTGCAGGTTCAGTCTACCATTGTGGATAGGATCAGAGCAGCTCAGTCAGGGGATGCCAGGCTTCAGCAGCTCAGAGCAGAGTGTGTGGCAGGGCGCAGAGCAGAGTTGTGCATCCATGAGGATGGGACACTCCGATTTGGGAGTCGTCTTTGTGTGCCGAGTGGAGATATTCGACATGAGATTATGTCGGAGGCCCACAGTTCTCAGTACTCTATTCATCCTGGAGGGACGAAGATGTACCGAGATATTCGTCAGCATTTCTGGTGGAATGGTATGAAGAGGGAGATAGCTCGGTTTGTCTCTCGATGCTTAGTTTGCCAGCAGGTCAAGGCTGAGCACCAGAGACCGGCCGGACTTCTTCAGTCTTTACCGATTCCGGAGTGGAAGTGGGATCATATTACCATGGACTTCGTGACTGATCTTCCTAGAACTCCGACTGGTAGAGATGCCATTTGGGTTATAGTGGATCGACTCACGAAGGTTGCCCACTTCCTACCTTTCAGGGTTGGTCAGTCTACAGAGCAGTTGGCCGACTTGTACATGAGGCAGATTGTCAGATTGCATGGGGTGCCAGTTAGCATAGTCTCAGATCGGGATTCCAGATTCACTTCTCATTTCTGGCAGAGTCTTCTGCAGAGTCTGGGTACCCGTTTGAGTTTCAGTTCAGCATACCATCCTCAGACAGATGGTCAGTCGGAGCGTACGATCCAGACCTTGGAGGATATGCTTTGATCATGCATTCTTGACTTCAGTGGTTCTTGGGAGGATCACTTACATTTGGTGGAGTTCTCTTACAACAATAGCTTCCAGGCGAGCATTCAGATGGCTCCTTTCGAGGCTTTGTATAGTAGGAGATGTAGGTCACTAGCTTGGGATGACATTGGAGAGAGGCAGCTGCTTGGTCCAGAGATGATTGCTCAGTCAGTTGGAGTAGTCAGGCAGGTCAGAGAGCATCTCAGAGTAGCTCAGGATCGACAGCGTCATTGGGTAGATCAGCATCGACGCCATCTTGAGTTCTCTGTCGGCGATCACGTATTTCTTCGGATCTCGCCTACCCGTGGTGTCATCAGGTTTGGTGTACGGGGAAAGCTTAGTCCTAGATTTATTGGGCCGTTCGATATTCTCGAGCGAGTAGGGGATGTATCTTATCGCCTTGCTCTTCTACTGTCGTTGCGTGAGGTACATGACGTGTTTCACGTATCTCAGCTACGTCGATATGTTCCGAATCCGAGCCATATCCTAGATCATTCCGAGCTGGTCGTTGGTACCGACCTATCGTATGAGGAGAGGCCCATATCCATTTGGACCGGAGGGAGAAGATTCTCAAGAACCGGACTATCCGACTAGTTCGTGTTTCCTGGGATCACTGGGCGAGTCGACTTGGGAGCGCGAGGATGATATCCGAGCTCGTTACCCGTATCCGTTTGGCTCGTGAGGTATACTTATTTCGTATATCTATGTTCTACCTTTTTAGTATGATTGTAGGAATACATGATGTTGTTGCTTACGTATGTTTAAATTGCTTTCACATTCTTGTACATTACTCTAGCTGGATTTCATGTTTTATGAGTTTTCCATCTTGATCCTGATAGCATGTTTTCTTGAATTTCTTGCTTGCTTTTGATTACCTTTAGGAAATTCCGTGGACGGAATTTTTCTAAGAAGGGGAGAGTTGTGAGACTCGTCTCACAGTATCGGTATTTATATACGGATACGTATTTTGCAGCGTATTTCATATTTTCATGGTTTCCGGAATACTTTAAATTTTTCCCAAAACTATAGGTTTTCTTCTTGATCGGCATACCGCCGGTATACCGGAGTATACCGACGGCATACCGCCCGGACATGTTTTCTACACTTTAGAGAATAGTGTTTCGGATATTTTCATGAATAGTGTTTCAGATATTTTCGTGAATAGTATTTAGATATTTTTGTGAATAGTACTTGGATATTTTCGTGAATAGTGTAGATGCACTCTATTATCCAATGGACAATTGGTTTTGTTTGAATGGCCATGATTGACTTAGATTTTCACACGGATCATGATCCAACGGCTAAGATTAATTCTCCCTTTATATATAAACCACTTCACTTTCTCTCTCCTCTCTCTTTTCATTCTCTTCACACTCTCTTCATTCCTTCTTCCTTTCTCTTCCCTTGGAGCTTGCCAAGAGCTTGACCTCGAGGTCTAGAGTGTGGTTTCGTGCCCCTCTTGGTGGTGGAGTAGAAGATTAGGCTTGGAGCTTAACCTAGGCAAGTACATCTTGCCAAATTCTTGCACAATAGTAATCTATTGTCATTTTTGTTTTCCTTGGTATTAAATGCTTAGAATTTTCCTAAACTCATTTTGTTAAAAGTGTTTTCATGATTCTCGTATATGTGCATGTTTCCAAAAATTCATTTAACAAGATTTGATTTTCTGTTAAAATCCAATAGTGACTTAGTAGAAAAACTGGTATCAAGAGTGATACTAGTGTTACCATCATGGATCTTGGTCACATATACATGTATGAGGTCCTTACCTAGCTAGTATACATGGATTTTGAGTTTGGTGGCAATCGGGACTCGTTTCGGTGTTCCGAGAACCCCTATTTTAGAGTATTTTGAGATATTGATCTATCAAATCTTTGAATTTGTGAAATCTAATAGTTCCATGTTGTAGAAAATTCAATTCTATGCAATTTTGACTTTTGAAAGTCCGAATTTCGATTTAAAATGAAGATTTTATGGCCGAAACAAGTTTTGGAAATTTTCTGAATTTCGTTGCTGTTTGAAAAACCGGTATACCGCCGGTATGCCGCAGTATACCGCCGGTATGCCGTTTTTGGCACCAGAAACTTACTATCTTTAGTCCGGTATACCGCCGGTATGCCGCAGTATACCGTCGGTATGCCGTTTATGATTTTTGTCCGGTTTTGCCCGTTTTGGCCCGTTTTTGTCCGCTTTTGATATTTTCTTCGACTGTAATGATTTTTAACATGATAACATGATCTTGCTCAATTAGATAATGATTGTACACCCTATATAGACTTGATACTAGCACATGTTCAACCTTTTATGAAATGTACTTAGCCTTCATTATTCTTCTCCACATGCCATGATATGTCTTTGGATAGATTTTCTTACAAGCTATGATAATTGTTGCCATGCCTTCTTGCTTACTTGATAGTGACCCGTCGTGGTGCACTCTTGAACTGTCTTTTTCTTGCTTACATGATAGTGGCCTGTTATGGCGCACTCTTGATTCTAGTACATGTCTAGCTCCTTGATAGTGGCTCGTCGTAGCACTCTTGTCTTGATTGTCATGTCTTGTTGTGGCTGTTGTAGTGCACAATCTTGCGTATCTTGTCCAGTCTTGCATGTCTCATGTCTAGATGGATTCTGCGGATTGCCACACCTAGAATCCAACAAGAAAAAAATGTTAAGGACTAAACTACTAGCTTGATTACCTAGATCATTGGAGACTTTCCCGGTTACCTGCTATCCCTTTTGATCTTGGCCCTATATATATATATATACTTGGGATTTGGAGCTATCTGTCATGATGAGCACTCTTCCAGCACACCGTCGAGTGGGGCACCTCTTTAGGACACATGTATCTTACTGCAGTGTGTCTGCTATACTTCTTTTCTTTTTGCCCGGATCATTCAGGTAGTAGCAGGCGGGTAACTGGACTTGGATTTCTCAAACTTGCATGTGTTAGTAACTAGGAATGTGACAATCCTAGTTAGCTAAAGTATCAAGCCGTACTCATTGCTTGGCCATGATTGATGGATGGAGTCCATTCTTGTCTAGTCTAGTCTTGCTTCAGTTTATCTTATTGTAGTACTTAGCTTCCTGTCTTTTCTTACATGCTATTCTTCCTACTACATGCTCGGCTTTACCATATGCTCACAAGTCCAGTTTATTCTATTTATTCACTTGTTATCCTACTTACATGTTCTAGTTTCTTTCGTAAATACTGTGGTACCAATTTAATATTCTAGTCTCGTTTACTGCTTATCTTAGAAATGTTATGAATTGCATGCTGGTTTTAGTTCATAAGTTTGGCTTCCTTTGTGGTACTTGCTATTGGGGTTCTGACCCCACTGGTTTTGCATTGACCAGATCTAGTTGAGGAGCCCGAGGATCTTCCGGACCTTCCTCTCGATGGTGACCACCCGGAGCACCAGGGGACTTGAGTGGGTGTTCTTTCTCTTACCCACTCTCTTCTGTACATATTCTTTTGAGGCGTTTAGCCACCGAGCATGTGTTTAGCTCGTGTTTTGGACTTGACATTTGGCCTACGGGCTTAGACATGATGTTATATTTCTAGACTGCAGCTAGAGCTGATCATGTATTACTTAGTCTTGCTAGTTCTTCATTTTGTATACTAGCTTCATGATCATCTATATATTATAGTTTGGGACGCTTTACTGTCTTATATGCATGATGATCATATTCTTGTACTTTACTTCTTGTCTGAGACTGAGATATCTAGGATTATGTGACCTAGGATTGACTGTTGGTTTGTAGTAGTAACCCCATCTATACAGCTTATACGTTGTTTCGGAGTACCGGAGTACTTTGGTATACGTAGCTGGCCTTGTCCGTCCCAATTTGCCAGATTCTGGTTCTGGGGCGTGACATCGATCCTTGGTAGTGGGTATTTGTTCTTTACTATTGCCGCGTTGAGCTTTCTGTAGTCAATGCACAATCTCGATGACCCATCCTTCTTTCCTACAAGTACCACTGGTGCTGCCCATGGTGATTCGCTAACTCGAATGAACTTCTTCACCTTCAGTTCCTCTATGTGTTGATATACCTTGGCCTGCTCTGAATCTGCCATTCTATAAACTCGATCTGACAACGGTTTAGTTCTATGTGCAATTCTATACTGAACTCAATATCCCTAACCGGGGGTAGACCTGGAAGTTCTTCGGGAAATACATCTAGAAACTCTTCCACTATCTTCGGAACTTGAACTTCTTCCATTACCGTCACTACTCATTCCTCTTGTTGAGTCGCCACTGATCTGACTAAGGTGAACGCTTCATGCCTAGAATATTAAAAGATACACTCCCTCTACGACAATCATTATCGCATGACTGTCTTTCAGCTAGTCCATGCCTAAGATAACGTCAAAATTCTAACAGGAAATTCTATTAATCTGGCGGGTAAGGAACGTCCGCAAACTACAACTCTACACGCTAGAATAACTACTAACTCCTACGGACCATTACCAGTGAGTATATTCAACCCCCTGGTAATGCCTCGAATTCTTCCTAGTCGTGTCGTAAATTGTGCAGATATAAATGAGTGTGATGCTCCCGAATCAAACACTGCTACTGCGGGATATGAGGCGACAGGATGTTACCTGCTATAACATCTCCCGATGCCAATGCCTCTTGCAAGGACAGATTAAATGCCTGCCCTCGGCCTCCTTGTTGGTTCCCTTGCTGCGTGTGAGCACCCTAAATTTTAGGTTGATTTTTTTTATTTTATTTAATTTTCTGATTGAGGGTAACTTTGAAATTTCGTATTTAATTATTTTAATAATGATATTTAATTCATGATATGATTTTTGGTGATTTTAAATCGTTTTAACATTATTTAAATCAATGACTTGTGGTTTTGACGTTTTGCTAGTGAAACCCTAGAGACTGTTTGACCTAGAACCTAACCATGTGATTATGATATTTTAATTCATTTTTGGCCTAAGGATATTTTTGCATTTGACCTCTTTGAATTATTTTGATATTATTTTATTATTTATGATATTGTTTTGGGGTTATTTGAGTCGGGTTCGAATTTCAACTCAATCCGACTTGAAACGGGGACCCGGGGTAGTTTGACTCTAGTGGGACCCACACACTAGTTAGGCATGGCCCACATGATATTAATTTTAGTCCACATGATAGAAATATTTTAGTTAGAGGTTAGACTAATTATTATGGATAAGGTTAGTGTGATTAGAGACTTTAGAATGACTAATTTAGCCCCAACCAATTAGCCCTTTCCTAATACTCATAGAATAGTGTTAGTAGGGGCTTTTGGACTTTTCCTAATAGGACAAAACCACCTTTATGGCCAGCCACAATAAGGATAGGGTTGTGCCTCCCATTTGTCATTATCCATCTATTTTTCTCTCTTTGTTCTTCCCCAAATTCCTAGAGAGCAATCTAGCAATTTCTCCACCAAATCCTTCCATTTCACCACCAAATCTTCTTCTTTCCTTCTCTATTCTAGTCAAGGAGGAAGCTACCCAAGTTTGGGAGGATTCGGAGCTCGTTCGTGTCCTTTTGGAATCTCTACGTGTCGATGTCGCTCCGGAAGGTTTTTCTTCGATTCGATCTACCGGGAGGTATAAATCCCTTCTCCTTTCATTTTCTTATGCATATAGGTCTATTTCGAACCCATAGGAATGACTCCCATGGTTGTATCTCCATTTGTGTCCATTTTGTGTCCATTTGGAGGTCATAGGAGTGTCCTTTGTGTTGTGGATGTGTTCATGTTACATATATAGATTTTATATATATATATATTGTAATGAGAGTGTATCTATATTTATATAGTAATAAATGGTTCATGATGATTATATAATCAAGTTTGTGAGTGTGGTTTCTCATATTATTGCTATTATTGTTGTGGATAATTAGGATATATTGTGTATTCTTTTGGCTCAAACTATCTAAATCCGTCATGATTTTTATCCACTTTTTAATTTCAGCCCTAACTTAGAAATGTCATAACTTCTAGCTCAAAGCTCGGTTTAATCTCTCATTTTTTTTAAAAGAAGCGTATTGAAGTTAGCTTTCCAAAACATGTATTAATAGGCCTAATTCTTTCTATAACTTTCTGGAGAATTATTTGAGTATCAGCTGTACGAAAGACAATACGTTCTCGGTGTTTTCGCGATTCCGGGAGTTTCCGGAAACGAAAACGCGATCCGTTTAAAGTTTCGGAAAGCTAACACATAGATCTATAACATACTTTAATCATAGAGTTTAATTCATGCTGAGATGGTACAGTATTTATTATTAGTATGAGTTACTATTCGGCATATGCATTTTGTGCACCCTTGTGTGTAATATAATGTTCTATTTAATTTTAAACCATGTTAATGTATATACATTATGTAATTAAATAGAGAATACAAGCATGAGTAAATATTTAAATAAATGATGTATGAGGTGTAAGTATCTAACTAATGTAAGCATGTATAAGTATGGCTTGTAATGAATATGTAGGTTCCATAGTATATAATGTATGGTGCATATAGTAGTGCAAGAGAATAAATGAGTGATGAATGAATGCAAGCATGAATGTAATGTAATAATAGATGTAATTATGCAATATACAAGTTAATGAGATGTAATAATCTATGTTAACACAAATCCTATATTACCTCATGTACCCCCTTACACTATGTTGACACTATCACACTTGACACATTGTTCACTTACACTTTGACACTTTGATATGTATACACTATAATGCCCATTTAACCCTCACTTGCCCCTTTGCCATGTTCACATACACACACATAGCCTCTTAAATAAGTATTTATGAATATAGTTAACTTAGCTATGTATGTATATTATATA
Source organism: Iris pallida (assembly GCA_029216955.1). Classification (NCBI taxonomy): domain Eukaryota; kingdom Viridiplantae; phylum Streptophyta; class Magnoliopsida; order Asparagales; family Iridaceae; genus Iris; species Iris pallida. The sequence goes on from JANAVB010011483.1 coordinate 35,728, forward strand.
TATGTTAGCATATTGTGTTGTAATATATAAGTTTTATAACCATTTGAAATGCCATGATTATAGACCTAATGTTGAATACTAATATATGCATGTTTATATATGTGTAGACATATATAGCTTAAAGTAATAGATACCTAGTGTATATCCAATGTGAATTCTTGCCTATTTGAGTATTGAATAATTGCATGCTATATAGAGTTGGGTGTATGTTGGCTTGTATAGCCTTGTATTGATGTGTGCTTGCTAGGATAGTCGTTGGTTAGGCCTAGTAAGACTTACTGGGTTAGGACATGACCTAGTTTGACCTAGTTTGACTAGGGCAGTTGACCAGAGTTGACCAAGGGTTGACTTTGGCCTAGTTTGACCTAGATTCATGTAGAATGCATTGTAGTACTTTATATTACCTTCTGGACATGTTGTGACTTGTGTTGTTCTAATTAGGAGCCAGACACCTCTCCTCGGACAGTATATTTACTTTGGATATTCAGACATCAGGCGAGTACATTCTCTGACCGTTTCATACTTGTATGGATTTACATTCTTGCTCTAGATTACTGTACTTGATGCTGACACGACTGTTATCACAGATTGGTACTATATGGATCTTCTTTTGAGATGTTATCTCCTTGTATTCACTAAATACATATTGTGACGTGCGTTTCACTTCCATATTGTATTTATTGAATACCCATATCCTTGTATACTTATTGTGCATATTGTACTCTCATTATCACATGAGCCCCAGGGATAGACCATTGTACACTATTGTATAACATTGTACATCCATTGTATAACATTGTACACTATTGTATAAGATAACGTAACTGGAGTAGATCCTTGTGTATTGATTGGGAAGGGGGAGTAGAATTGGTTATGTACTCAAATCCTATTGTACAATATTGTATAACTATTGTATATGTCTATTGTACACCCACGTACAATGGAGTTACCATTGCATTTTCCTAGCCCGTTTACATAACCAGATTGTACTCTAAATCACATGTTCCTTACAGTCTTACTTATCATATTTAGATATTTCCTGTTATTAAATCTCTACTGTTTTTTATACATTCTTCTTTCAGCGTTCATGTACTTTACTCTATTACATGCTTTATATTTCCTAACTCGATATGAACTGCGTGAGATGTTTTGTGCTCGCTCCGTCCTGACTGGACTGTTGATAAATTTTATAGATAGCCTGGAGGTGCCTGCTAGCCTAGAGGAGACACATTAGAGGTTGTTTAGGTAGTTATTTCATTTTGTCTGGAGTTGTATTTTACTTTGTGGAATACTGTATTGAGTTTTGAGATGTATTTATGGGTTTATGTATCATAGACACTTAGACTTCTATCTCCTATCTCTTTTGGATTTCATGTTTTATCTATCTTTATCATGCTCTACCTTAGATGTGATTGAGACTGTATCTGCTATGTCACCCCCATTCGGGGAGTATAAACTGTTTAGTCTTATACTGTTATACATTGAGACCTAGGACAGCGTTCTACCGCCGACACTGCGGTAGGCTGGCGTTGTTACGTACTCGTACCCTCACGGTGGATGCGGGTCGTGACACTGCGGCCTAGCCTGGCATTGCTGCTGGCCCTGCCGTGGTGATGCTGGGGTAGCCTTTGTTGTTGCTGCTGTATCGGCGGTCCCTGCTGCCGAAACATCTGAGCATGTGGCATATTGGACGTTATGCCAATGGTCTCACTGCGCTGGTCCTTGATACTGGCCTGTCCCTGGTGCTGGCAGAGCCGGATACTGTTGTACTAGTCCTCCTGACCTCGAATTTAAAGGACAGGTGGAAACTCAATGATCTGGACTTCCACATATCAAACACTGTAGTTCAATGCTCGACACACCTCTAGTGTGCCCTACCTTCCCGTAATAAGTACAGCCCATTGGAGGTTGCTGGTTCTTCCTCTGCTGCTGCTGCTTCCTGACTGGTGGTGCTGGCCCTCGCATCGCCACATCGTGAATGCGAACGCCAGGAGATGGTGTTGTTATTCGGGGCGCTACTCCTCCTCCTTTAATCTGATTGTGAGGTCTCGTCTGACCTCCAGTCCTTGCTGTGATCCTCTGGATGTGATCTCATGCCTTCGGGTTGCCGTCAACACCTCATCAAAGGTCTGGTAGTTGTGCCCCTCTACCAATTACAAGAGTTCAAGATGGAATCCATGATGAAATCTCATAGCCCTCTAGCTCTTCGTTGCTACCATCTCTGGGGCAAACCTACTCAATCTGCAGAACTCGGCCGCATAAGCATCTACTATCTTGCCGGCCTGCTTGAGGTTGGTAAACTTCTGTTGTAGCTCAAATTGTGCCACAACTCCATAATACTTCATCTTGAATCTTGCAGTAAAATCATCCCAAGCTATAGGACGTCTGATGCCCACTTCTTCTGATTCCACCAATCACGTGAGGTCCTGAAGTAACAACTTCACTTGATCCACATGTTCTTCTGCCGGTACCTTAGCTGCTGTCAGAATAGCCTTAATATCTTTAAGCCATGCATCTGCTGAAATGGCATCTTCCGTGCCTTCGAAACGACGAGGGTTGTACTTACAAAATCTGGTTGATGCTCTGAATCAGTCCTCACCCCTCTTTCCAAAGTCGACTGCAATCCTTGATTGAGTAATACATTCTGCTCTTATAGCTGAGTGTGCACGTTACTGGGCCAGCATCTGATGTTGCTGCGTAGCCATCATCCCTCTATGATCTCTAGAAGGGCTGGTGTGTCTACTTCCACAGGGGTAGGTGGAACTGTTGGTGGTGTTGGAACCTCCGGATATTGCGGTCCAGTTGTTGGTTCCAATCATCTCTTCTTGGATGGTCTCTTGAGGTAGCACCGGCCCTTGTTGCTGACCAACATGGTCATGTTGTTCATGCTGTCCTTGTTGTCCTTGTTGTTGCTGTCCAGCTCTGACAGATACGGACGAGGTGCCCGTAAGAAAAGGGACAAGAGAACAATCAAACGATCAGACAAGAAAGATCAAATGAAATCAAAGGGTACCGGAATATCAAGCTCGAGTCGAGAGTAACGAATCATGAGATCAAGAAGAAACATGTATGATTGAGACATCCTATAAATTAAAACACCCCACAAGTCTGAAATCAGACCTGCATGGTCTACCACTAAAACCTTGTCACGCCCCAGAACCGGAATACCGGAGAGCGGGGGAAAGACTCAGCCAGCTACATATTACGCATAGAAAAATACCGTATAATACGATCAATGATGTTTAACGACGAGGGGGTACATACTACATAAAAGTCTCACTATGGTCAATTAACATCTATTATCTCAATCATTCAAACAAGAAGCAATAATAGAGAACATGTAAGATAAAGTAGTAAGGCGTCCCAAACGCTCATTCAAAATATTTTTGAGACCTGGCTGTACAAAACATAGCCAGATGATGTAGCAAGGTATACACAATTGTTATCAGCTACAGTTTGACTTAGTTACAATTATGTAAAGGTAAGTGCAAGACAGTCTGACTAACATGTCGGTGCCAAGCGGCAAAATGTAAAGTAAGCACAAAACGAGCAGAGAAGCAAGGAATCCACTGTGTCCTCCTGCGATTATCCCTCTAGTATTGACCATCCGGAGGTAGAAGTAAGCTGAGTCCTCGGGGACTGGTTCTAAATCTGGCCATACAAAACTAGAGAGGTTAGACCTCTAATAGCAAGTACCACAAGAAAGCACGACATGAGAATTAAAACCAGTGATAAGAGTTAAAAATATAATAATATGTCTCTGGTTGCTTGGGATTCACACAACGTCCCGACACTTGAAACCAACTTTCCAACCAAACAAGGACATAAGTTGATCCGTCATGTCCTGACATTTCGATCATCTCAGTAGTTAACAGAGTGGGTACAGTACACAAACAAATCAATTTAAACGGCCATGCAACTACTACGGCTTGCTACTATAAGTTCCAAATTGTCTTGGAAATATACAATCAGAATTCCTTAGTTCTTACTATGTACAAGCAAGGCTAGTCTATCCAATAATCAATTGCACCAATCATGAATTAGACGAGTCCCAGCGAGACGTCCGTCATTAATATACAATAAATAATATAAGCAGATACGCTCCCTATCCGTATAGCAGATATGCAGTATCTGTGGGAACCAGCCGACATGTCGGGGCACCAATTGCCCCGGGATGGCTGCCATATAAGAACTCGGGGATCCATTCTCTCTCCATACAATTGTTATTTATTTTAACTTAATAGCCCCTATTTGATGAAATCTCATGTCGTGGATCATGGTCATTTAGAATGAGTACTTTCGTACAAAATACAATATGCACAACTCTACAATAATGCCCGTACGGTTAGGTTTAGGTCTTACATAGCGTAATGCAACAATTAGACCTAGCCACGGAATATCATGCCTTGACTATAAAGTACACATGCTGCTTCTGTAGAAAATCAGTTAAAGTCTGCACGTGTCATATGCCAATGTTCGGGATCGGCTAGTCGATTGCAATAGTTCATGTTAACATAAACGTGTCTTATTCAATTATAATAAGACGACTAGCCAGTATCTTTAGTTCCAACTAGGAACACATAATCAATCATTCAGTCAAGGTAACAATCAATGTCAATTCGTGCCAAGGCATGACAGTCAAACTGGTATTTAATATGGTCGAGTCTATAACTCTCAGGGTTAAGTTCCAGTCATTCTGGACATCCATAAACAAATCGAGACACAGGGCACATTCCACACAACAATATGTATTAAAATATTAATATCATGATTTTATCGAGTTCATGTCAAAAGGCGTAAGGATGTAATAGGTAAATGCCATGTACGTAAAAAGGAGTACGCTCAATAAATTACGCGCATAAAAACATTGCAAGCGTAAAAAGGATATCTTTACGCGTAAAGGAGTACGCGTAAAACTCGTCTTATGCCAAGCCATAATAGTAGGCGTAAAAGTAACGTTACGCGTAAAAACTCATACGGTAAAAAGTAACGTTACGCGTAAAAACTCATATGCGTAAAAAGTAACGTTACGCGCAAAAACTTATACGCGTAAAAAGTAACGTTATGCATGAATCTTGTATGCGTAAAGAATAGTGTTACGCATGAAATATTGTACGCGTAAAGGGTCGAGCCACGCGTAAAGAGTCAGGTTTACGCACGAATGAATACGCGTAAAAGATACGCCAAGCCAAGTCGACTTGCGTAAAACAGATTCATGCTGACACGAATGATCGTGGACGTAGAGCTTGATATTACGCAAACACCTATAAACGTGTGCGTAGAGCCGGATATTACGCTGGCACGTAAAAACGTGGGCGTAAAGCTCTTCCCGAACTCCAAACTCCATGGAACCTTCATTCCAAGCCGAAAATGGAATTCCACGGATCAGAATGGCGTATAACACAATCTCAACAATATGGAATGAACAAAACTTGGCAATAAGGAGGTTGATAGATCAAAACCAATGAAACCGAAAAATAGTAATTTCGAGATCTACTAAAAATGAGACTTCAAAATGCAAAGTGCCAAGTTCTAAACTATCTTAGAATCACGAGAGGAAGATAAATGAACCATAAAAATGGGTTCTCATGTGGAAGAAAGATGTACTTGCCTATGGGTTTGGTAGGTGGAGAGAGTTATGAAGAAGAAGAAGAGTTGATAAAGAAAAGTATAAAGCGAGAGAAAGGATTGGGGCTTTAAATGAAGATGATGGTGGTTTGGTCGGGTTCATGTTAAACCACCCAAATCCTGAAATAAACCAACCCAAGCTGAACCCAGAAGCAAAGCTAAGCAAAAAATAAAATACAGCAAAAATAATTAGCGTAAAATTAAAGAATTTAAATACAGAACAAATGCATGATAAATATTAATAAATATATTCAAGCAGTACACGTATTAAAATACGTATTTCGGGAATGGAGAGTGACACATATGATGTGTATATATGCTACATACCAACTCTATGCATTATGTTCATAGGTTACAATTGAACCAAATGGGCAAGGGAGCTAAGGCTAGTCCTCAAACCCATATCTATACATCAAACATGCATAAAGTAAAGTATCACTCATAACCCCATATAGTATATCACAAATACCTAACTCACATAACCAATATCCCACATTAACTTAACACATCAAATATGAATCTATCATATCTGTAAAGTTTCCTCCTATATTCTCCTACTATCCAGGCCTTCAACTTCTGTTCAGTCCCTCTAGTGCTCACCCTCAAACACTCATACCATCACTCAAACATTCATTACCTCTGTGTGTGTGAGCAACCAACATGGAACCCACACCCTAATCTTTAGCTAATACACACTCACACAACACAACTCCAAAGATAGATACCTTAAGGTAATCCCACTAATGCAAG
>JANAVB010011484.1:0-28333 GCA_029216955.1 Iris pallida
CAACATGAACACTCCTCACCTCTTGATCAGTGAAACGAGGAACGGATACGAAGAAATTGTACCCATCCACCCTCGCCAGCATCCTTCGACACGCTGGCATGGTACTACATGCCCAAGGCTGGTGGTGATACTTGAAAAGAAACACATCATCACCTGTAACGCCATCTTCCGTCCCGGGTCTCATCAAGGATTGATAATGCAGCAATAGCCATCCCAGCAAGTAATGGTAAGGCAATTCTACACGTTCAAAATCTATTGCCACGTCACGAGCAATGACCTTGGACGAGAAGGCACGAAGACCATGTTGAATACTGCACACCATGGCAGGAAGGAGGGCCAGCCTGACCCCAAAGGCCAACTTCACGGCAGGAAGAATGAAGTGGCGACTGATCCTCTCAATAGAGCCTGCCCCTCCTGAGACCACGCAATTGTGCAGCCACACCATTAAAAATCCGGCCAAGAGTGCCTTCTCGGACAACCGTCGAGTGCCATAATGAAAGTAGCTAAAGGAGTCAATCTGGCTCCCGAACCTGTCACTTTGAGACTTCGACCTCCGGGCAGTCGACATCAAGACCTCCACTTCTTTAGGAGTTAAACGATCTCGGGAAGTAACCCGGCCAGCCGCGCTAAATTTGAAAAGGTATGCAACCCAAGATTTAGTATAGGGAGAGTCCCCCTCCGAGCTATCATTTTTCTGGATAGTCGTCCGGTGACAGGTGCTATGATGGCATAATAATTCTTGATACACGGTGACGAAACCGGGGAATCGCTGATCCAAATCTTGGAGCTCCTCATTCGTCGGCGTATACACTTCGAAGGGTTCATCCCCCCAGGGGAGCTTGGAGACAGCATACATCTCGTGAAGAGCGAGCCCTAATTCTCCAACAGGGGTAAAAAAGGTCCCCGTTCGATGATTGTACATCTCCAAAAGGGCCATGAACAGTGGCTTATTAACGGGCAACCCGTGGCTGGTACCCCGTATAGCTTCATAAAGGTTGACTCCCCGCAAAAACTCTTCATACTTTCGTAGGATCCATGAGGACAGATTAGCCCACGGAGGAATGGGGTGTACCCAGCTCGGCAGGACCAACCTACCAATAGGATAGGACCCTTTGCGAGCAAGCTGACTCAGGAAGGTATCAGCCTGGAAGAATAAAAAGTTAGGACCAGGGGTGTTGATGAAGGTACCTGGAACTAACCCATCACGGACCGACTGGCCGGATCTTTGACTGCGTACACTGACCCAGTGGCTCTGTTATAACGGATATTACCAACAAACATCCCCGGTCTGGTTGGAGTGAGGGTGTCCGGCATCTGCCTATCCAGAACGATCATATTGAACCACTCAAAAGGGAAATGGCGCTTCATAATAGGGATGTGAATCGGCATCCCGTCCAGGTCAAAATCCCAACTCTCCGAAACATCCAACACTCGGGAGTTTTCTACAACCAACGCATCCCCAAAGAGGAAGACCGGTTTCAGATACTTCCCGTCAGACTGCCCAGAGCTTATCATATCAACAAGGAACTGAAAGGATTGAACCCTGATGGCATTTAGTCGCTCCAGAGGTTCATCAACAAGTAGCTGTTCGGACACTTGACGAACTAAGTCATCCCGATGAACGCTCGAGGCAAACTGACGCGAGCCTACCATAAGTTCTCCAGCAGGATTCACGGACAGAGTCACTGAAGAAAGGCAAAAGAAACAAGGTCAAAATGATAGCTGAAACGACAAAAACACATGATGCTTATGCGGCTCAGCATAGGTGCGGCTCGGTTTATACAGGTCAATTCAAATGAGCCTATGCGGCTCAGTTTGAAAGAGCCCATGCGGTCCAGTACGAATAAAATCATACGGTTCCGTTCGAAGGGAACTCATGCGACTCAGTACGGAGGAACTTATGCGGTCCGAAAGGAGTATGTTCGGCTCGAAAACGTTTATGCGGCCCTGCAAGGATGAGCTTATGCAGTACAGCGAGGATGAGCTTATGCGGCCCTGTTAAAGAAGTAGTTACGCAACCACTTCCATGCGGCTCAAACCTGGGTCATACCCCATGCGGCCCAGACATGAGTCGGACACACAGTGTGCTTTGGAATATAGGCTCGCGCATAAAATATGCGGCGTAGCCATGGCAGTTCATATTAAGGGACCCTTACCAGCGATAGGCGGGTGGACGTCGGGGTGAAAAGCGGGTACGTCAGTCAACGAAGGAGTCACCATGTTCGCCGTCGCAGCCGATGAAGACGCGGCTTTCTTGCCCTTTGCTGCCGCAGAAGATGAGGCGGCCTTCGATGCTGCAGCCTTCTTGGGAGCTATTGTCGGTTGCTAAAAGACGAAGAGCAAAGACAGCAAATAGAGATTCAGAGCAAAGAGAGAAGGTAAAGAAAAACCCCAAGAGGCTTAAAGACTCCTATTTATAGGCAAAAGAGACCCATGAAACGAACAGACGTCTCGGAGTATGCCTCGGATTACGTGCCGCCCCCAAAGAATAAAGGCAAAACGCTTCGGTCAAGGCAAAACCGACTCTTGGGATCCTCCCCCAAAAGGCGGCGTTAAATCAAATCAAAGGCACTTAATGAAGATTTGCACATGTGTTCAGGACACGTGGCAACCAGTTTATGCGGCCAGATAAATTTATGCGGCTAAGGCACTTATGCGGCTAGGAAGCTCAGGCAGACAGAAAAATCCTATGCGGCATGAACGGGGCCATGCTTCTTGTTCAAAGTATTCCAATTTTTACAAATTGAAAACTTTGAAGGGGGTCCTGTAGAAGCATGGAAAATATTAGAATAATGATCCATGCGGCTCGGAGTAAGAAGCTTATGCGGCTCACACAGGAGCGGTCCCTATGCGGTTCAAAGAAGACTCTCAATCGCATGCGGCTCGGGAGCGTATGCGGTTCAGCAAGGCATATGCGGCTCGATGGATGCCATGTGTGATCCTTCCCTACAGCTGGTCGTTTGAGGGTGGCCTCATTTAATGCTCTGACACGACTTGGCGACTGTGACTGCTCTGACATAAAGTGTCATAATGGCTCTGCCCATAATGACAGACTTTTCGGAAAGGAAGAAGATCTCTGACCCGAACCGTCAGAAATCCTAGGTTGCCACGTGGCAACTCTCATGCGGCTTAAATGGAAAACAGCTCCATGCGGCTCACGAAGAAGTCACTCTATATGGTTAGCAGAAATCAGCCATATGCGGCCCACCTGAGAGCTCAATCCCTGCGACTCAATACAATGCTAGCTCATGCGGCTCGCAAAGACTATGCATATGCGGCTCACGGAAGGTTCGTCCCCTGCGGCTCGATGAGGTATTGTCTTCATGCGGCTCAGGAAGAGTATCTCTCTGCGGTTCGAGGATAGTCAATCCTATGCGGCTCTGACAGGACTCACAATTAAGACACTGTGGCATGGGATCAATAAGAGATTTAACCGAATCTTCAACAAATATATTTGACATCATCTTCATAATTACTGAGATCAGGGCATATCATTTATCATCAAGCTAATGGGACACGTGGCGAGCAATCAGACATTAGCATAATCAATCACGAGGATTTAAAGCAGCTAGCATTAATTGCTCATAAGATACGATGCTATCCGCATTAATGGCCGAGATTCAGCTATAATCAGGATCAAGGGTTCAGATAGAATGAAGGAGCGTCGACATTCCAAACAGATAATCATTAGCAAACCCTAATGATCACCCCCCTACTCTTATAAATAGCCAGCATCCTTCCCTTGTAAAGAAAAAAAGAAAAGAAGAGAGAGAGAGGTCGGCACCAAAAGAAATAAGAAGAGAGAGATCTACACAGAGAGAGCTCCCCCTTCTTCTTGATAATCACAGAGAGAGAGAGAAGCCAGGAGAGCAATCTGAGGAGAGTAAGAAGAGCGTTTCTTCATCAACGTCGAGCAGATCTTCCCCGAGCCAAGACTGCATACTGATCGTCCAAGGAGTAAGGCAGAGCGGCCGTCGCTTTTCCGAGCCTCTATCGTCACCCCCCCAGAATAAAAAATAAACAATCGTACTTAGTCTGCTGTACCTAGGTTTTCGTCCCTAGGCTTTCTTTGTACGAGCGAGTTTGTATTGTGAGTCTAAGTTCAGTCCTCCGATAATTGTTCTGTTCTTTTACAATCAATGGCAAACAACCGTCGGCATACGTCGGCATACCGACGGTATACTGGTGCGCGGCGGACTGCTGTGTCAAATCCAGCACGGGCCTACCTTTCTTTCCTTCTCTCTTTATTCCTTATTCTCCTCATTAATACCCTTCACATCAATCACTTCCCTCTTTATTAACCACCTCCTCCTCTCCTCTTTCCTATATCTTACTTCCCATCACATTAACTACCCATCACATTAACTACCCATCCCTTCCTCTTCCCCATAACTCATCTTTTATCTCCAACATTTCCAACCTACCCTTCCCCTTCCCAACTCCATAACCGTTCCCCTTCCCACCTTCTCCTTAAAAACCCTATTTTTCTTCTTCTTTCCTCCACTTCTCACAAAACCCTACTTCCTTCTCCATCTATCTTCTTCTCCTAATGGCTGCCCCCAAGCGTGCTCGTTCCTTCTCCATCGCTTTGAATCCCATCACCCCGGTAGCTCTCCCCTATGGATATGATCAGCGGGTCTTCACCTCTTCCTTGGCTGTCGAATCTTGGTTTCAACACTTCGTGCACCATAACATCTACAAAGGCCGCGCCATCAACTGAAATCTCTTCTCCGGCCATGTTTCTCTCTTCCAAGAGGCTGGACTATCTTTCCTTCTTCGGCGTCAGGTGCCTGTCTACCCCCCGTCATTCGTCTCTTCTACTGCAACATGGTCCCGAACATGGAGAACGGAGCCATTAAGACGATGGTCAACGACCGTCATTTTTGTCTGACGGCTCGTGACCTATCTAGTATTCTTGGCATCCCGGACAGAGGAGAGGCTCTACCGGGCTTGGCTGCTCTTCATTCTTCGACATCGATCTCCTTTGATAAATTCTGCGCCATAATTTGTAAGGGCCCCAAACCTCCTAATATCCCGGCTCTTTCCGCCCAACTGGAGCCGTTCTATTACGAGCTTCATAGGATCGTGTGCCACACTCTCTATCCCAAGGGCGACAACTATGACGCTATCACTGGTGACGCCCTGGTATGCATGTACTACTTGTATTCAAGGAAGCCTTTCTCCTTCCCCAAGACTCTTCTCCATGCTTTCTTCAGCGTCCTGCCCGCGGGGAAGCAGAATCTCTATTATGGCTCCTTTATCACTCTCATATTGGAAGCCAAGCAAGTCAACCTCTTCCAATGCTACTCGGACGGCGTCCCATCCTTCCTTGCTGTTTCTAACTCTATCGATGGTGCCTCCACATCACGTGCCTCCTCCTCCCAAGAGCCGCCAGCTTCCGCTCATGCCGCACCCACCTCTACTCCTCCTGCCTCCGGCTGCTACATGCCGCTAACTCAGCAGCATTTCGATATGCGTATGGCTCAGGCGGAGGAGCAGATGCGAGCCAACACTCGTGGCCTTGGCACTCTGATTCAGTCCCGCTTCCATGACCAGGCCTATTTCATTCCGCGCACTCTTCAGGACCGGGACGCTTTTCTGGATCTGAATCTTCAGGATCCAATGTACCAGGCCTCTCGTTTTTCCGATCCCAATGCCTACGGTTTTATGTACCCGGACTACATTGATCCGTTTGGCGCTTTCCACCAGGCTCAGGATGGTGGGGATGATCCGACTGACGAGTAGGGGTTGCTTCCTTTTGATGGTGGTGTCGAATAAACGGTTGTCTTAGTTTGTTTGTGTTTGTGTCTTTTTGTCTTTTGAGGTCCTTCCGGGACCAGTGGTTGGTTGTTACTTGTTGTTTGCAGTCCTACGGGGACTTGTTATCTGCTTTTTATTGTCTTGCTAACTCTCGTAGAGGAGAGTTTTTACTTTGGTCTTATGAAGTATGTTATGGGTGTCCTGCATGTATTCTATTTCCAACTTTAACTATCAATACATGCTTTTGACTATGATACTGTGCTCCATATTTATGATATTTTTTATTATTATTATTTCCCCATCTTTGACTAAGTGACAAAGGGGGAGAAAACGTATTGAGGGGGAGTTGTCTACCTACGGGGAGTCACTCCATGAAGATGCTATCTCTCTATTTTGTCAATTATCAAAATGGAGGAGATTGTTGGCACATTATTATTTTGATAATATTAACAGCATCTTCGTAGTTTAGTTTTCTCTGTTTTCAGATTGATATCATTTCAGAAGCTCTACTACATAAAGTCTATCCATTCAAGTTTACCATCCATAGCCTTGAAGACTGAAGTAAAGACCGGCGCTCCTTGCATAGACGGCTTCCTACACTGCATGATTTTGAGTCTGTACGAGGTCTAGGTCTTTCTGTAAACACTTAAGGTTGGATGACAAACTAAAAGCTTTCTACTTCTTTAAGTCAAAAATCAATATCCTATAGATCGACATACCGGTATGCTCCGGCATACCGGCGGTATACCATTTTATTGTCCACAAACCTTCTGTGAGAATTGTCGGCATACTGACGGTATGCTCCGGCATACCGGCGGTATGCCATGTTTGGACCACAAAACGTTCTGTGACAAACCTTGGCATACCGACGGTATGCTCCGTATACCGACGGTATGCTCCGGCATAGCGACGGTATACCATTTTGTTTGCCTCAAAAATATTCTGTGATAAACGTCGGTATACCGCGACATACCGACGGTATACCGGGTTACGAATATTTGATTTTTGAACGGTATAGACTGCATTAATGGCAGCATTAAATGCTTCCAACGGATATTAATGACCGTTACTGTTCGACCGGTATACCGACGGTATGCCGGTGCATACCGACGGTATGCCGGTCAGGCTGTATCCAGGAGCATTAAATGCTACCTACTCTTGGTTTCTCTATAAATGAAAGCCTTCTCTCTCTTGAAGCTTTCACCAACTCTTGCCATAAATTTTCCAAACAACCAAGAACTCCACCATTAATACTCTACCAAGCTTTTAATTGTCATCCTCTCCCAAAGTGCTAGAGTTATTAAGAGTTGTAATTTTCGATCTTCAAGTGTTAGAAGATCAACAAGTTCTCTTCTCATTTCTTTGAAGTTGGCGAGCCTTCGTAAGAAAACTTGTGTGTTGAAGTTGGTGAGTTCTTCGGATCCAAACTCGTGTTGAAGTTGGCGAGTTCTTCGGATCCAAACTCGTGTGTACTATTTTTATTAATAGTGGATTTAAGCCGGAGAAGTTCCGGGACTGGATTGCCTCAAGCGAGGATACCAGGATACATCTTGTGTTTGATCTTCCTACTCTCTCTTTTTATTTATCATATATTGCTACTTGTGATCAAGTTATTTTTTATTTCCCTATTCACCCCCTTAGGGTTCTACACATGTAACACTACTAACCGTCAAGTCTTCTAATATACAACTATTGACAGTTAGACCTAACGCATGCGCACTGGGATCAACCACACGCAAGGACCTCTACATGTTATTCATCTCACATATCCTTGTGGTACAACTGTGTCAAGGTATATGCAATACACTACAAACGGTAGTCTATTAACTCTAAGTCCATATGCAACCAAAGGATAATAACAAAGTACAACTAATATCACTGAGCAGACAGTAAATCAAGAACTGTAAAAAATGGAAATAAATGAACAGTGATATGTAATAAAATACAACAGAATATAAACAGTATAATGGCAAGGTATCTTGCCTGAGGTTATGTACAAAAAGAATAATCCAGTAGCTCGAACAGACAAATAAATAAAGCAAGAAAAGCCAAATCCCGCAGATGACTCCGGATGCTGCAACAACATCACGAACGAGTTTAAAATATAAGATATGCCTAGGACATGCCTGTCCAAAAGTTAAATTCTGGAACAGGGGCAAAATCGTAATTTCGGGTCAAAATGATGTCTGCCGTTGGACCCATTTTGCACCGAAATGCGTGCCAATATCTACGGTCTTTAAATTTGTTAAAGTATATGTCTACAAATTTGTTTTGATGAGACGAACCAATGGTATGTCCAATTTTGGATTCCAGTGGGCTGTGCACAAAATCGCCCGTTGAGTGGGATTGTGGGCCCGCCAAAATGGCATCCCGATCACCTTCTCAGAATTGAACCAAACTTGGCATACAGGACCAGAAAATATTTTGAGTCCAATGGCGCAAGTTTCGTCACGATTTGATGAGTGTGCACAAAGTTGTGACTAAATTTGCAAAGGGTCGATATGGGAGTATCTCGACGGATACGCACTGATTTCGTCGCGCACATGCAACGAAATCGGTTCCGTCAGTTCCCACATGTCGAAAACATCCATACGCGCCTTTTGATGCATATAGTGCACGACCATGTCGCCCGGTTTGTCGGGGCGCACGTCGTATCGAATTTTTTTTCCATATTTTTAATGTTTCAAAAATAGTTTTTCGTACAAGTTCGTCGATCCATAACTTTCTGTACGATGCGTTAAATCTGATTCTACAAATTTTGTTGTAATCTCGGTTATGTTGTCTTTGATTTCCTTCAATTATTTTCTACAAAATCCTTTTGTACAGAAAGAAAAGTGGCCGACAAGTTGGTATTTTGAAACAGTTTTTAATATTCCAGAAAAGTGGATTTGTCTCCAACTTCGTCTCAATTTTTCGAGCAAGTTGGATGACCATGTCAAAATTCACCTGGGGAATCTCGAAGAGGGTCATGTGGGCTTTCTACACGAATTTACGGAATAAAAAACGAACAAGAATTGACGGAGAAATTGATCGGGGAAGTGGGATACCTTAAAGTGGGAATCTGTTGTTTTAGTGTTGTTGTTGTTGTTACCGTGACGATCAGGAGGCGGAGTTGTTGTCGCTCCGGCGAGGCTGACACACATGTCGAGGAGAGGGAGGAGGATGGAGGAGAGAGGAGGAAGAAGGTGGACGAAGAGATTCGGATTTTAGGGTTTTATAACATATATATATGTATGTATACATATATATATATATATGTTTCGGCCAACATATTGCCAAGGCTGCTGCTTGCTAATATATGGACGGCCAAGCATAGCATGTTGCTGCTGTATTTGCTCTTGTGGTCGGTTCCCACATGGTGGGCCGACCACAATGAGTTTTTTTTATCTTTTCTTTCAAATCTTTTTAAACCTTTTCTATATAATTATAACCATGTATATATATATATATATATATATATTATATATATAATATATATATAGATATATATATATATATATATATCTCTTTAAAATCTAAATACCATTTAAAAGTCACTATCCAATTATTTAATATATTTGAGCATATCTACATATATATAAATTCAATCCTTAATAAATCAACTCAAAATAATAATATATTTAAATAGAAAAACATGTTTATTAATCTCCACAAAATAACTTTAATAATATAATTAATAAGATCGTCCCAAGGAGTGCACTTACACTGCACACCCTTTCCCGGGTCCACAAATACTATTTTGTAAAATATTATTTAATATAAAAATACCAATAATTGTACACATAAAAATAAATTAGAAATTGTACATAAAATTCTAAAATAATTTAGAAAATATTCGTACATATATAAAATATGCCTACATGACCATATTTGGTTACCCCATATGTCTACATGGACTTGGGTTTGGTCCAGGCCCAGTTCGGGCTGGTTTAGTCCAACCGGGTTATCTAAAAATCAATATATAGAATAATATTTAATTAAATACTTTAAATAAGTCAATTCACAATTTGGTATGGTTTTCCTAGTTTGGACATCACCATGGCTAGGCTTCTCCCTGCATGGCTAGTACACTAGTCAAGGCACACTGCTACATCTTCCGTGTCAAAATTAATGGTAGTCTTGTGTTCCAAATTCAACAATGGCTAAGATCATTTTTATAATTAATAGAAACCATAAATTGTATAAATTAAATTTGAAGTCTAATAAAAATAAATAAATAAATAAATAATTTAAAAAATAGGAGTTTTACAGTGGAGTTGTCTATCTTTAACTTTTAGCTATCTCTCTGAACTTGTATTTATCATCTTTGGATTCTGTATTTCATCTATTCTATCTTACCGTACTTTTTCCTTTAGTTGTGATTGAGTTGTACTTTATTATGTCACCTCCATTCGGAGTGTATATACTGTACATGTACATTATAACTGTTAGATGTATGTGATCTAGGACAGTGTTCTACCGCTGATACTGCGGCGTAGGCTGGACGTAACTACTTCTCGTGCCCCTACAATGGGTGCGGGTCGTGACAACCGTGACCCACCACACCACTGTGACCCCCTTGTGTGCTCTTTTATTCTTCGCGGACTTCTCCTTGTAGGTTCCCTCCTCGAATCTTCTCTTCATTGCCGCCCAATCGGTGGCAGAGATCCAACCCTGAATAGGCTCTCCCCGGCGCTCGCGATCCTTTTGGTCGAGGATCGCGCCCCTAATGAGCTTGCTGGCGACGCTGGAAAAAATAAACTCGACAGCAACGGCACGGTGGAGAGGGAAGAAGTAAGTCCGCTGAAAAAATTATAGTAGTACGTAAGTTATAACATAACATATTAAATGTTAAAAAATAAAATTTTACGTACCGAGAAGTGCTCAAACCAGAAGGCCATCTTGTCGGCCGGGACATCCCTCCAGTTGATCCAGGGCCCCCCGTAGTTCTGTCGCAGGAATGTACCTAGCAACCGATGTACGGAGGAGGGATAATTGATGTAAAATGAAAATAAAAATTTATTAAACAAGTTTATAATAAATTTAAACAAATTAAATGCAACAATTTTACTTACCGCCTGGCCCGAGTACAGGCCCAAATATCCAGCCTCAGATCCCCCTCCGGGCGACACGGAGGATCTGCCTCAAATGGGAGCTGCAGCCTGCCCCTGACCCTCCCCTGCCCCTGCCCCTGCCCGCAGCCTGCCCCTCGGCCTCGCCATCGTACTCGCCCTCGCCTTCGGCCTCCTCCTCAATAGTGGGGTCGGCCTCTGGAATACTCGACGATACTGGTGGCGTAGAAGTAGACGGCCCTAGCCTAGAACTGCTAGAGCCGGTGTGGAGCCAATGCCGGCGACTAGACCGCTAGTATATATTGGAGTACGGAGGGATGAGGAGGACCCGGTAGGAGGAGTGGTAGATGGAGACCGTCCTACTCGTCGACTCCCACCAGCACCAGTACCAAAGGATCCACATCGAGCCATATCTGAAAAAAATAAATATTAGAGAAAATTATAACAAATACAAATATGAAATAGAAACTAAGCTACCAAGCCACAAAAGTATATACAAAATAATCACCAAACCAGACTACTAGCTAGACCACAAAGTATATATAAAAATTAAGTGTCATAATCAACAAACCAGACCACTATGCCATAAAAGTATTACAAATTTAGGTCAACCAGCCAAAAAAGTAGACCATACTACATCTGAAAATTAAACATATTCAATCCTCTTCTGAAAATTCATCTTGTTCCTCTTCCTCTTCACTTCTATCAACTTCATCTTCCTCTTTCGATACTTCTGCCTCTTCCCAATTGATGAAACATGTCACGAGGAACTTCCGTTGAGTCCATATCGATAATATTTTTAATAAGAGGTAGTTCGTCTTCCTGATAAGCTATCTCGTCGACATCGAAGGTATTCCGAGCTTTAGTCTTACAGACTGCCCACCAATCTGATCTCCTGGCTACTCATTTTGGATAGCTGGTAAAGTAAACTAGTTGAGTCTGGCTTGCTAGAACAAACGGCTCATAAGCTTGATATCGACAGCGATAATTTATGTCGACAAGACCATGTTTTTTAACTCTCCAACCTCGATCTTGGATATCGAACCAGTCACATCTGAAAAAGACGATCTTACAAGGTTCTATGGCATAATTGTATGTCAGTTCCACAATCTTCCGTAAGATGCTAAAGAAGTTATTGCCTGGGTCGACATCTTTGTAGTTTGAAGATTTTATGCACAAACAGCTATTCTTCGCAGAATCCAGATCCAAAAAGTCGTCTCTTATTCGAACATTTGTTGACTTGAACCTGAAGCCATTTACGCAGTAACTTGGCCAGGTCTTCACTTGATAAATTGGTTCCTTGGCTAGAGTTTTAATATACTCATTCAAGGATTGCCTCCGGACGATCAACCTAAATACCAAATAAACGATGCTAAAGTAATTATTCTGTACAAGTATATACGTACAGAAAAAGTAAATTGTGAAGATATCCTTACATATGCTCTCAACCAAAAAGAAAAATGAAGTCTCATTTGCTGTTCTACTTCCTCCTCGGTTGCGTACGGATTGTTGGACGTTACCTCATCCTTAAACATGTTGAAAAGCAACGAAGCATATGTATATTAGTTATATTGAGAAGCAACGAAGCATCAAAAATAATTTTACTATCCCTCTAGCTGGTCCACTTTTTTCTCATCGTAATTGAGCAATACATATAACATTGCATCCCTAACCTCGTCGTCATTCAGATATCTTTTTTTATTTTACCGGATGGTTTTTTCGTAGGCAGTAAATACTTTCAGCTTTGTCTCATTACCATCTTTATGGCCGTCGTCATTTCTGGGAGCTCTTGTTCTGTTTGTAGAAATGTGAGGCTGGAAATACATGAAACAGAAGTTTAAAATCTCCTCAAGGACATATACTTCACAAATAGAACCCTCCACCCGTGCCTTATTTTTCACCTTGCTCTAGAGGTAGTTCAACTGTCGCTCGAACGGGTACATCTAATGATAACCGATAGGTCCAGCAACAAGAGCCTCATGGACAAGATGAATCGGCAAATGCTCCATTGAGTCAAAGAATGCAGGAGAAAAAAGTCTCTCAAGTTTGCAAAGTGTTACCACAATGTCCTTCACTTGCTTCTCTAAGCGATCGACGAGCAACTTGCTAGAACAAATTTCTCTGAAGAATATGCTAAGCTCTGTTAATGGATCCCAGACTACCGGCGGTAATAATTCTCGAAATGCAACAGGAATTAACCTCTCCATGATTACGTGGCAATCGTGTCTCTTCATTCTGGTCAGTTTACACACCTTTATGTCGACACATCTTCTTAGATTGGAGACGTATCCGTCCGAAAATTTCAAGTCCTAGATCCATCTACAAATCTCACTTTGTCCTCCTTGTCCAGCGAGTTGATTGCCTTAGGCCGCAAAAGCTTCCCCTTCCCGTTGTCTATCATGTGCAATGTAGGGCGTCTGCATATTTCGGCTAAGTCCAACCTGGCCTTCTGTCTTTCGTCTTTCCCTTGACGTCCATTACAGTATTAATTATTGTAACGCCCCACTCCCAAAATACGTAGGACTAGGTACATCGACATGCCAGCTGTATACAAACGAAGTATACTCCAATATATGGAAACCTCGTATGAATACATCAGCTGTAAAATGTAGTAGAACCATAATAAAAATCTCATCCACTAAATAAATAAATGATATAAAGGCAACTTTGAATTTGTCATGTATACAATCGTTGGGCGGAGACAAAGTCTACTACCAACTATCTCAAATAAAATGTACAAGAAGTGATCGATAAAATAACGAGACGAACCAAGTGCAATCGTCTTAGAAAGAATGGAGAAGATCACAGCCTTGGCTAGAACACCTGCAAAATCACAGAAGCACACACCTGGAGAGATAACCAGGTCCTCAGAGGGACGTAACAAGATACATGATGAACATGCCATATGAACTGAATATAAATGCACCATAAAATAAAGATAAAGTAAAAGTGTCCAAACCATAACACGGCTCAATATCCCATCATCGAAACAGTAGGCTACCCCTACAACCAAACAAGGACAAAGGGTAACTTACTATTCCACGAAGTGACATTTTTCTATGCCATGATTGGAACATAAAATTTGCTAAGGCTCCTAACCTTTCTAGTAGGCAATTTAGAAGACATATCGATGTATGGACAGGTGAAGGCTGACTCCCCCAGGACAATTAACAACTCATAACACGCACAAGTCAAGTACCAATACTATCAGCCGGCATAACTCGAGGCTAGCGGCCCACGTGACCCATCAGTCCACATAGCTCGAGGCTAGTCACTACTAAAATAACCCATTTTAGCGACGTCAGAAGACGTCGCTAAATAAAGAAAATACGTCGCTAAAACCAATTTGCGACGTATTTAGCGACGAAAACCGGACGTCGCTTATAGGCAAGTCGCAGATGACACTTTAGTCGCTGAACGTCGCTATTTGCGACGCGGAGTTCATTGTCGCTAGACGTCGCAAAATTAGCGACAGATAGCGACGTATTTCTACGTCGCCAAAATTGCGACGTAAAGCGACCACTTGCGACGCTGTAACTTTATATATGATGACATGGCGTGGCAGCCACGTGGGCAACTTAACGACGTATATTAGTGACGTCTAGCGACGTTACGTCGCTAAATAGCGACGTATAGTCGCAGTACGTCGCAGAACGTCGCTATACGTCACAGATATTATAAAAAAATTAAAAAATATAATTGATATTTTTGTTATGCTGTGTGTCTGTGTTACAGTGTGTGAAGTGCAGTATTCGAACCATTGACTGTTTCGCTTACTGTTCTATGTTTTATCTTGGATAGAAAGAGCAACAGTTCAGGGTGCACTTCTCAGAGCTTCCTCTTCACGTCCTTCACCTTCTCGGGAACCTTTACGACGTCCCGAGAAAGTGAAGGACGTGAAAATGAACCTCTCAGAAGTGCACCCTGAACTGTTGCTATTTCTATCCAAGATAACACATACAACAGTAATCGAAACTGTCGATGGTTCCGAACACTGCATTTCACATTCACTGTAAACACAGACACACATCATAACAAAAATACATAATATATTTTTTTAAAATTTCAGCAGCACCTCCTTTGTATATCAGATCATCGCTTATAACCCAGTGTAGGTATATTTGTCATCCCCGTCGCAGATATCACAATAAAAATAGGAGGCAGTGCAAAGTAAATATCACAGACACACATCCTCACAACATCCAATAGAGTCAAATAAAAATGGAAGATGATAAAAAGTCTTCCACCAAGTGTATAAACAACAGTGTATGAATAAACAATTTGTCCATAGGGCCAATACATACAAGTCATAAAAAATTAATAAAATCACTGTGGACCCCTGTCGCGCAACTGGGATAGAATGTAGTCATACTGCTCCTGGGTGAGCTGTATCGTAGGGGCAGTAGGAGGCAGTACAATGTCTGGAGTCGACGCCGGAGGCAGTACAGTGTCTGGAGTCGACGCCGTCGATGGATCGGAGGACGTATCTGCTCCAGCTCTCGCAGTCGCTCACCATGCGCAGCAAGGGTACTCACCACCCTCTCAGTATACTGAGCGAGTGAGACAGACATGCTCCTCTGCGATCCGTCCAGCTCGACCTGTCTACGCTCTGTGTGCTGTGTAGACTCGGTGAGCATCTGCAAGCTGGCAGCTGTAGCCTGATGCAGACTTATCAGCTCCTGTATACTGCTCTCGACCGCATCAAATCGTCCGGTGACGATCGGAGGTCGGATCGTCGCTCGACCGTATCAGAAATCTGCTGCTGTAACTCGCGACGCAGCTCCTCGATCTGACGATGAACATCCTCAGCTCGTGACGACGCCTGCATAGCCGGAGACTGCGCACTGACAGAGGGGGCCCGGGATGACTCCGAAGCCAAATACATGCCGTAGGATCCCGTACCGTAGTACGTACCCTTCTGAAGACCGCCAACAGCGGTCATCCAGAGCTCGTCCGGCGATGGATCTGTAGGCGGCTGGGAGAAAGTACCAGCCCCTCCCTCTACTTGCGCACTAGCAGCAGCAGCAGCAGCCGCCTCCTTCTGTAGCCGAACAAACTCGGCCTAGAACATGTTTGCTAACGTGTAAGTGTTTGTTAAAGTCTATATTGATATCTATTTTCCTGTTTTCTAAATTATAGTAAATTAATATAAAGAATAGAACGTACATATGCCTGCGTCGCCCTCTCGTCAATGAACTCCCCAGCCCTCCGATGGGTGACCAGGAAGACGGTCACCATGTTCGGGTCCTCACCCTTTTTTACCTGTTAAAATATATTATCTATTAGTATTAAACATTCTATCGAACTATATAAATTAATGTCCGTCATAGGAAACGTACCAACGACAAAAATGCTCCGTCATCGGAATGGAGCCACCACACCACTTACCGGCACTCGATCGCGCCACCTTGGCCTTCTCAGACCGCTCCTGGTAACTGCGCTTGCTGAATCTAGCCTTCATCGTAGTCCACTGCTCTGGCGTAATCTAACCCTGGATCGGCCCTCCGAAGCGATCACGACGCTTCTGGTCGTCGATCGTATCACGGATGATCTTGGCTGCGACGGCAGAAAATTGGCCCTCGATCCTCGCCGCCCGGTGTGGTGGATAGAAATAGGTCCTCTACAAAAAGTAAAATACAAAAGTTGTATAATATACACAAATGATTATTAAAATTTAAAATTAAACAAATTTTTTACCTTGAAGTGGGCGAACCAAAAGGCCTTCCTATCTGCGGGAGCATCTGAGTAGTTAATCCAAGCCCCACCATAGTTCGGCCTCAGAAATGTCCCCAGCTGTCTCTGTACTGCAGAAGGCCGATATCTATACAATAATAATTTTCATGAATATATATGTACATATAATCATTTGAGAAATATATATTAATTATAACACTTCATAGGCCCGTTCGTCCAAATCTCCATACGCGTCTCGTTCGGAGGAGCGCATGGAGGGTCGCTCTCACCTCCTGCCTGGGCAGGATCAGTCTGATCGCCGTCCTCCATATGCTCGGCGTCGGCTCTCCCCATAGAGCCGTCGACAGGAGGAATGCTGGACGGGGGATCAGGGATGCTGGACGCAGGATCAGGAAGGCTGGACGACGAGGGAGTCGGCAACCTGCTAGAACTGCCCTGTCCCGGTAATGGACCGGGAACAGAACGGTACAATGGCGTACTCGGAGATGAGGATGAGGGTACGGAACTGCCCTCTCTATCCCCACGCCGAGGCTGACGGGACTGGCTAATGTAAAATCCTCCGCGTCGTCCAGATGGTCTAGTCATACCTGATAATAACATATGACAATAAAACAAAATACATATTTATATGATAGACATCACAGATTTTTGAAAAATATCATGGTCACAGATAAAAGTGTCACTATAGTGTCACAGATTTATTATTACAAAAATATATATTTATATGATAGACATCACAGATTTTAGTCCTCTTCTGAAAATTCATCTAGTTCGTTTAGCTCATCTTCTTCTTCTTCTTTCTTCTTCTTCTTTCTTCTCTCTTCTTCTTCCTCCTCTACATCTTCACTTTCATCTGCATCTTCCTCTTCAGATAATTCTACTCTTCTACACAATTAGATGCAATGAGGAACTTCCGTCGTGTCCACTTCTATAATATTTGTTACAAGTGGTAGTTCATCCTGTTGATAAGCTATATCGTCAACCTCAAAGGTATTTCTAGCTTTGGTCTTGCATACTGCCCACCAGTCCGACCTTGTTGTTCCCCGTTTAGGATAACTTGTGAAGTACACGAGCTGAGCCTGACTTGATAGGACAAATGGTTCATAGGCTTGATATCGACGCCGATAGTTTATCAACAAGACCGTGTTTGTCTACTTTCCAACCTTGACCTTCAATCGGATCAAACCAATCACACCTGAATAACACAATCTTAGCAGGCTCTATTCCATAACTATATGTCAGCTCTACGATCTCCCGTAGCACGCCATAGAAATCGTTGCCCGCATCAATATCTTTGTAGTTCGAAGATCTGATACACAAACAGCTGTTTTTGGTGGAGTCGAGATCCACAAAGTTGTCTCTGATCGGGCAAGTTGTTGACTTGAACCTAAACCCATTAACACAGTAGCTTGGCCATATTTTTGCAGCATAAATTGGTCCCTTGGCTAGCGTTCTAATAGACTCATTCTCAAGTCTTGCGTATGGACGATCGACCTAAATACCACGAAAGAAGCAATTAAGCTCATTCTCAATCAAGTGCATATACAGAAAGGTAATTACAGAGTTCTCAAGTCTTACATATGCACTCAACCATGATGGAAAATAACGCCTCATTTCTTGTTCTAGTTTTTCTTCTATTATGTGTGGCCTACCTGACCTCACATCATCATTAAATATGCTAAAAATAACATCGTGCAATTAATGTAATAGTATCATTCTCAACACTATTAAAAATGTAGACGTATTATTTACTTACTCCTCCAGTTTCTCTACTTCCTCCTCGTCGCAGTTGAGTAATACATACACCTGAGCAGCCCTTAGCTCATCATCGTTCAGATATCTCTTCTTCATCTTACCCGATGGATTTTCTGGAGCATTGAATACCTTCAGTATTGTATCATTACTTTCATGATCTCCCTCGTCGTTTCTGGAAGCTCTCGTTCTATTAGTTACAACATGAGGCTTGAAATACATCGAACAAAAGTTTGTAATCTCCTCGAGAACATAGGCTTCACAAATAGAACCCTCGACCCGTGCCTTATTTTTTACCTTTCTTTTTAGGTGATTCAAATATCGCTCGAACGGGTACATCCATCGATATTCGACGGGTCCACCAACACGTACCTCATAGGATAGATGAATCGGCAAATTCTCCATAGAGTCGAAGAATCCAGGAGGAAACACCCTCTCTAGCTTGCATAGTGTTACCGTAATATCCTTCTCTTGCTTTTCTAGACGATCAACGAGCAATTTCTTAGAACAAAGATCCCTGAAGAATATGCTAAGCTCCGTCAATGGATCCCAAACTGCCTGCGGTAAGAATTCCCGAAATACAATCGAAATTAACCTCTCCATGAATACATGACAATCGTGGCTCTTCATACCCGTCAATTTGTTTTTCTTCGGATCGACACATCTTCTCAGATTTGACACATATTCGTCTGGAAATTTTAGGCCCTGGATCCACCGACAAAGTCTCACTTTATCCTCCTTGTCCAGTGAGAAAATTGACTTCGGCAGGAACTGTTTTCCATTCTGCTGTATCAAATACAACGCAGGACGTTTGCATATTTCTTTTAAGTCCAACTGGCCTTGGGATTGTCTTTCGTTTTTCCCTTTACGTCCATCACAGTATTAATTATGTTATCAAACATATTCTTCTCAATATGCATGACATCAAGATTATGTCTGATCAGATTGGTACTCCAGTATGGCAGATCCAGAATATGCTCCTCTTTGTCCAGTTATGATCTCTACCAAATCCATCGCACTTGTACCCAGTTGTAGGATCTTCGATAGCACTTGGAAAATCTTTAACCTCCTCCAATATCGTGGCTCCACACCACCTTGGCGGTGGATCACCCTTCTCTATAACGCCGGCACGAAATGCATTCCTGTTCCTTCTGAACGGATGATCTTTGGCAGAAATTGCCGATGACAATCAAAGAAGCACGGTTTTCCTCCGTGTTTCAAGCGGAAAGCCTTACTACGGTCCATGCAATACGGACATGAGAGACGGCCATGAGTGCTCCATCCAGATAACATTCTATAGGCCGGAAAGTCGTTGATGGTCCACATAGGGTTGCCTTCATCTGAAAATTCTGCTTCCTGGAAACATCGTACGTGTTAGCCCTACTTCCCATAACTGATTCAACTCATCTATCAAAGGCTATAAGTACACGTCAATGTTCCTCTTGGGATTATTCAGACCAGGAATTATAACGGTTAGAAATATGTACTGAGTCTTCATGCACATCCAAGGCGGTAGGTTATACGGAGTGACAATCACAGGCCAGCACGAATACTGGGATCCCGAAAGACCAAAAGGAGTAAAACCGTCAGAAGATAGTCCCAACCTGACATTACGCGGATCTGAAGCAAAATCGGGATACACTCGATCAAAGTGCTTCCACGCTTCTCCATCGGATGGGTGATCCAATACTCCTTCAATCTGTTCTCGCATGTGCCAACTCATATTTTCGGCCATCTCTTTCACCATAAATAATCTTTGCAACCGCGGCGTTAAAGGCAAGTAGTGCATTGAATCGGTCGGTCTTCTTGCACCGGTAGACCTTCCTGTACTAGTTGTCTTATAGCGATCAGCACCACAAAATCTGCACACATCTACGTCCTTGTCGTCTTTGTAGTACAGCATACACCTATTGCGACAGGAATCGATTTTCTCGTATCCCATCCAGAGCGATCTCACCATCCTCTTAGACCGGTAGAAGTCTTTAGGCAACGTAGCACCCGCCGGCAAGATCTCTATAATCAACTCCAACACTCGGTTGTAGCATTCTTGCGATATGTTAAAATCTGACTTAATGCTCAACAGTCTTGTAACCACCTCCAACGGTGAATGATCCTCACAACCAGGATACAATGGAGTCCTTGCATTCTCCAGCAACTCCATAAACTGTGCAGCATCGGCGTTCGGTGCCTCCTCAGGTGCATCATGAACGAAACTAGGCCCCGCAGCATCGAAAACCATGTTCACGCACCCGTCGTCGTATGCATGTTTATATGAAACAAAATTTGGTCCCGCATGCATATATGGCTCAACATAAGGCTCCGGCTCTGATGCTAAAGACACAAGTTCTCCGTGTGCGGTCCACTGATAGTAATTAGGCATGAAACCCCTCGAGTACAAATGATATGTCACTTCCACTTCTGGATAATATTTCACGTTATGACATTTCACACACGGACACTTAATTTTGGTGCCGTCCATGTACTGAGGGAACGCCTTAGCAAACTGCAGGAACTGCTCTACTCCCGCTATATATTCATCCCGCACACCACACATATCATCAGGACGACGATTGTACATCCATGAACGATTCCGCAAGTAGTAATTCATATCCATTTGGAAATAATTCTGCAAAGATGGACACACATTATGCAACAGGCACAAATTCGTATATTATGTCTTATTAGGGACACACATTAGTAGCGGACAGTTACTAATCAATGATATGCAATCTAGGTCAAACTAGGTTGTACTAAGTCAAACAAAGTCAAACAAGGTCAACTAAGTCAAACAAATTCAAACAAGGTCAAAGTAGGTCAAGGGTTGACCTATAGTTGACTTTGTCAACTCTTAGTCCAATCTAAGTCAAATATCCTATTTTTAGTCATTATCTACCAAGGTACCGTTTACCTTATCGCTATTGGTATCCCAATACCAATACCTTAAGTTGGTACCCTTTACCTTATCGCTATTGGTACCCTTTACCTTCGTTATTGGTACCCTTTACCTTATCGTTATTGGCATGGACTGATGCATGGTAGGTAGGTGACTAGACACTTGATGTTAGGGACTGATACTCAAGTATTTAGTCAAGTGACCTCAGGAACTGAACTCATATTCAATAGGGGACTGAACTAACCAATAAGCAATCTGGGGGCTGAATAATTGATTCAAAACTGATTTAAGGACATGCTTGACATCTAAGTTGATAACTAATATCGATGTGCAAGGGTGGAATGAACTAAAAAGGTAATCCTTCAACCAAACAATACCTAATCTATATGTCAGTCATGGGACTGAACAACTGAATACAAGACAAATAATAGGACTGGAACAAAATAAATGCCTGGACTGATATGAAGAGATATATGGACTGCAATGCCAAGCAAGACTGATACACATAGTTGATACCAAATGGATATGGGACTGAACATTACACTGTGGTAATCCCCCAAACTGGACTGTACAGTGGTAAATGCTAACATGTGGATCAAATGTGGAAAGCTCACTGACTGAACAAAGCTAAGGGATTGAATCGATATAAAGGCAATGGACTGACCTACTAAGACTAACATGTATACATTCATACTTACAAACTTGAGTCTATATATATATACAACGACTGGACAGTCATACATGATTGATCACATATGGAATAAATAGCCCACACAAATACACACCCACAGTCCACTTAAACCAAAATCCCCCAATCAATATAACTACTTCTATTATACTCTTGTATGCTAGATTATCATACCAATGCTAAAGCTATAGCAAAGCACTCCTAAACTAAAGGTTAAAATTTAAATTTAGAGCATTGATGCTCTTTGAGTCATTTTGACAAACACTGGCGTGCATATCAATGTCTGTTCTGTGTGTGTGTGTGTGTGTGTGTGTGTGTGTGTGTGTGTGTGTCCGTGTGTGTCGTGGTGTGTGTGTGTGTGTGTGTGTGTGCATGTGTGTCCGTGTCCGTGTGTGTCCGTGTGTGTCCGTGTGTGTGTCCGTGGGAGAGGAGGAGGAGGAAGGAGAGGAGTTAGGTTAGGGTTTACCTGAGGAAGAGGGGGAGAAGGTCAGATTGGGGAGGAGCTCGAGGAGGAGGATCTCGAGAAGGAGGAGCTCCCCGGAGGGGGAGGGAGTCGCCGGGGGGAGGAGGAGCTCGAGGAGGAGCTCGCCGGAGGGGGAGGGAGTCGCCGGGGGGGAGGGGGTCGCCGGGGGGGAGGGCACTGACAGAGGGGGAGGGAGTCGCCGGGGGGTGGGGGAGAAATTAAAATTTTTGGGGGTTTTCGAGTGAGAGTGAGGGGGAAAGAAGGCAGCGGCGTGCCCTAAGTAAAATAACTTAGCGACGTCACGTGTTGACGTCGCTAAACGTCGCAACAATGGCAACATATACTTATAATATGTCACTGAACGTCGCTATTAAGCGACGTAGTATACTCCTGTCGCAGAACGTCGCTAGTCAGCGACGTTTTGCGACGTGTTTTAAAGAAGTCGCTACTGGCGACGTAATTTCTTGCCGTCGCTACGTTACGTCGCTATTTGATATTTTAGTAGTGAGTGACCCTCGCGACTCGACTACCGTAGTACGTAGTTACTACAACTTTTTGGATTTGGGGTAGCCCATACATTTAACTTCTCTCCCTCCCAAGGACACTAACAAAAGGTAGTTCGCTAAGACTAGGTCCATATGCATACAAAAAGACAAGAAGGAAAAATAACTTAAGCAAAATAAAATGAACTAAAATAGCAAGTAATAGATCCAACTGAAAATAGATAATAAATATACAGTAAATATTAAATAAGATGCATCTAATTATAAACAGTAAATAGGGCAAGGTATCTTGCCTGCAGGTGTGCGAGAAGCAGCAAAATCCAACAATCAGAATCGTCAACACGAAGTCAAAATCCACAAGACTCCGGATGCTGAAACAAACATCACGAACGAGTTTGGAATAAAGATATGCCTAGAAAATGCCTGTCCAAAAGTTAAATTCTGGAACAGGGGCAATTTCGTAATTTCGGGTCAAAACGATGTCCGCTATTGGACCCGTTTTGCACCGAAATGCGTGCCAATATCTACGGTCTCTAAAGTCGTCAAACTACATGTCTACAGATTTTTTTTGATGAGACGAACCCAAGGTATGTCCAATTTTGGATTCCGGTGGGCTGTGCACAAAATCGCCCGTTGAGTGTTGTGGGCCCGCCAAAATAGCGTCCCGATCAACGGTCTCAGAATCGGACCAAACTTGGCTCACGGGACCAGAAAAATATTTAGAGTCCAATGGCGCAAGTTTCATCGCGATATGATGAGTGTGCACAAAGTTGTGACTTAATTTGCAAAATGTCGATACGGGATATCTCGACGGATACGCATTGATTTTGTCGCGCACATGCAATAAAATCGAGTTCCGTCAGTTCCCATACGTCAAAACATTCATATGCGCCTTTCGATACATATAGTGCGCGACCACGTCGCCCGGTTTGTCGGGACAGACGCCGTATCGGAGTGTTTCTCTACTTTTTGAAAACAGAATTTACAGTTTTTCGGAAAACTTTAACAACGTGTAACTTTCTACATACTAAATGAAAAGTGAATCCAAAGGTGCGTTACAATCTCGGTTAGGTTGTCTTGGACTGCCTTCAATTAGTTTTTATGAAAGCTTAATGGACAGCAAGAAAAGTGGCCGACAAGTTGGTGTTTTACGACAGTTTTTAATATTCAGAAAAGTGGTTCTTCTCCAACTTCGTCTCAATTTTTCGAGCAAGTTGGATGGCCATGTCAAAATCCACCTGGGGATCTTGAAGAGGGTCATGTGGGCTTTCTACACCAATTTACGGATCTAAAACGAGTAGAATTGACAGAGAATTCGATCGGGAAGTGGGATACCTTAAAGTGGGATTCTGTTATTTTATTTGTTGTTGTCGATGCCGTCGTCGCGGGACTGATGTCGCGTGGCTGCGTTGCGGCGTACGAGACTGAGTGCGCTCGCCCGAGATAGGTGGACGAGGTGGAGGAAGTAGGAGATTAGGGTTTTTTCCAAAACATATAGATATATATAACACTTATATATATGTGTATATTAGGGAGGGGGTCGGCCTCCATTAGTTTGTTGCAGCTACTGCTGCTTATTCCTTATAAGGGGGCGCACAATATAGCATGCTGTTGCTATGTGGTCGGCTCCCACTTGGTGGGGCCGACCACTTGCATTATATATATATATATATATTTTTAACAAATCTTTTCAAATCTTTTCTGTCCTAATACTTTTTAACTCTATATATAATATATATCCATATATATATGTATATGTATATATATCCAAATCTATTTAAATTCAATAACACTTTAAATGTTATCTAACCCAAATATTTAATATATTTAAACATATTATAATATATATATATATAGATATATATTATATATATTTTTTATAATATATATATATATAAAAAAAATATATATATATATTATATATATATATATATATATATATATATAAATTCAATCAACTCAAGATAATAATAACATCTCAATAAACATATTTATTAAATGTTCACAAAATAATTTAATATTAATAAAATAATAAAATTTTCTTTAATGGGTAGACTGTACCACACACCCTTATCCTGGTCCAGAAAAATATACTATTTTTTTAAAATATTATTATAAATAAAAACGTAAATTTTTGTACCACTAATTAATATTTAGAAAATATACTCCCAAACCTTAAATAAATTAAGAAATATTTTACACCCATAAATATGCATCCATGGTCGTCATTGATCACCCCACATGTCTACTTGGGCTTAGATTTGGTCCAGGCCCAGTTCGGGCTGAATTGGCCAAACCGGATCATCAAAAAATAATAAAACCATAAATTGTATAAATTTTTTTTAAGTCTAATAAAATAAATAAATAAAATAAATTAAAAAATGGGTTTTACATCCTACCCAACTTACAAGAATTTCGTCCTCGAAATTTAGGATTAATAGGATAGATAGGGTTAGGGATAAGAAGGTTCGTCAATACCAAAATATAATTAATTTTGGAGGGGGCGATGAACGGCGTTCACACTACCATGTAATAGAAAATTGTGGAGTTGATATACAAAAATATCATGGTTATGGAATTGAATAAGGCTTGCCAGTGATGGTAGCAAAATATCGATAATCAAATTTGGAAAGTAATAAGGAATTGAGTGAATAATTTAGACATTTGGGAGACGTGGTTCCTAGAGAAAAACTGGAGACTAATCGCCTCGATTGAGAGTTTGATTTAAGTGAATGATTAGAATCATTCTCGAGTGCTCAAGAACAATTGGAAGGACACGATAATAATTCTAGGGTTGAAAAATGAGGAGTTAATGGCGAGGATATAGCCACAAGAGTCGGTCGGTGGCTATCTACATTTGTGTATAATTAACCGTTGGACAACCAAAGTGATACCTTGAGTCTATCTTAGCAAGTACAGTGCCTTGTCTTTCCAAATATGTAGAAGACAATAACAACAAAGGTTTCAAAGACGGTTTTTATATTGAGTACAAATTGCGGGGTTCATAGGCGGCAAAAATAATTCAAAAGAGAATTGTCAAGGCGTCGCGGATGAAACTCTAAGGCAAGTTTAACTATGTCTCCATCCGCATAGAATAAGTTATGATAAGCGAACCAAAGTACAATAGGTTGATCAGACCATCATGCACCGGTTCTGATTAGACAATATGTTAGTGGGTGCACCCATAAAATATGTCATGATCAAGCTTGATAACGAAATAAGCTTGCAAACTGAAGCTACGTTAGCAGCGTGAGATAGTCAAATATGAGCAAGGGAGGTACTGATGAAGAAAAAATTTAAATAGTCCCAGATCTTTTAAAATCAAGGCTCGTCCGAAGTTCGGGCCTATACAGTTATCTTGGTTGACTAACCTAGGGTCCTCTGAACTTATAGTCTAAGCAAACTTATCAATATGGGTCACAAGGACAAAGGCTTTGTTAGGTGGTGGTGGTATTCTACCCAACTTACAAGAGTTAAACTAGTAGTGTGATGGGACCATGGGTCAAGCAACCAAGATAAAGTACACACGCTAAGCATTAAGGATTTAAGTAGAACAATCACATATTGGGTCAAAAAATTGAGTCGAGGTTGAATCCCTATTCGTGGTCAAAAATATATCGTATCATGGTAAAGATTATAGTTTGGCCATTTTGACCATAAGGTCATATCAAGAAATAGAGTACAAGAGATGGGTTTTGATGGGACATATGTCTACAGGAAGGTGGGCTCGTCTAGGCCTTACATATGAAATTTGTTGGAGGAAATAGTCTAGTGTTGTACTCCAAATATACAAGTCACGGTGGAGGACGCCAGAAGATCAAAATAGAAAGTGGGAGTTCACGAGATCTGATATTATGCACAAAATAAGAAGATCAAGTTAAAGCATGAAATAAATTAATTAAAGAATCCAGTAAAAATAATAAGTTAGGGCCACAGTTCTAGTGAGAAGATAGTTTTCTAGATGAATACAGTTAAGGAACCATTAACTCATTATTCAAATTGTAAATGGGTTAGAAGGTCGCAATTAAAGATCTAGAATTGAAGGAAGGTCGAGTAAGCCGAGGTGGAAATACAATCACATAGCTGGATAGACTAACAACACTTGTGTATATACTATCATGGTCATGGGTGACATGGCAATTAGTGTGGAATACTTAGTAGGGTATCTTGGGGCGTACCATTAAATTTAACTCAAGTATCCTCCAAAAATTTCAAAATTAAACTTTCAAAAATATGCCACCAAATTTGTATCCACTCCAAGCCGTTCAAATTCATCATAAAAAATTAAATCACTCTCATAAATATCAAGCAAAATTTTCTCACGTTACTACTAACCCTTTCCAAAATTAAGGTTTAATTCAACTATTTAACTCAAAAGTTCCTAATTTACGAATCCATAAAGATTTCACAATCAATCAAAATTTAACACTCTAAAATTTTTCAAACAACTCATAATAAAACTCTTAGCATATTAAAGCAATTTCAAAAATTAAGCTCAATGCTCTCATCAATTTTAACTTCTATTCATGCTAAGTTATTCCAACAAATCATAACTTTTAAATGGTAACTTCCTTTAACCAACCAAAATAACTTTCCATCACATCCTTCGAAATTCTCCCAAAATTTTTATATTAGCATCCCGCATTAAACTAATTTTCAAATAATCTTATCAGTCAAATCTCTTCTTCTTTTTTCAAAATCTAATAGATTTGTAAATCCTCAATCATAGGACGCAATTTAAAATAAAAAAAATCTCAAAATTGTTTTCATAATTGTCAAATATTTTATACCAATTTTACCGTCATTACTTCCACTTAAATTTAAATTTTACTAAACACAAAAATCGCAAGTTGTACAACTCAAATTTAAATAATTCCTATGGCCATTTTTAAAGCTAAGATCATATTCAAACCAAATTTATAACTGTTCAAATGCGTATAACTATAATACATTATCATCAACAACAAAATCGAAATCAAATAAATTTTATATTTTTTCAAAGATGTATATCTATTACCCAAAACTCATAATATCACAACTCGAAAAGCAAATCATTTCACTTGTTCAAAGAATTTATAACTGTAACCCAATAATCATAAATATTAAATCTCAAAAAGACAATCAATTTCTTAAACCAAGTATGAAATTCTATAAATCCTCTGGTGTTTACTATTTAGAAATCTCAATAAAAATCTTCCTTGAGTATCCTACTTTACAAATTACTAATCATTATTCACACAAAAGCCCCTTTTTAACTCATTAGTCTTGAATGTATTCCAATTGCCATATAACCATTCTAGCCATGTGTTGACCTATGAGCATATACTAGTGCAGTCATCTTCCTAGTTGATACTAAGCACGAAATATGAATCGACGGTAGAAAGGAATCAAGCAAGATGCAGTTCCAGGAAGTCGAACGAGAGTTCAAAATTTGAAGCCAAGGGAAGAGGTCAAGCTGTATGGATGAGATTCCTATATTCTAATCCTATGTTGCAGGCTCACATCGGTACAATTATGTAACCGAAGTGA
>JANAVB010011485.1:0-52088 GCA_029216955.1 Iris pallida
ACTTCTGGCGCTGGTACTTCTAGAGCTGGTCCTTCTGGACATGCTAGAGCTGCAGCTGATGACGTTGATGATGATGATGATGAGTTTTGAGATGTTAGATTCTTGAGACTATTACTTTTGACTTATGTTTACTTGGAAATGCTCTGACATTCTAAGATTTTATCAGTACTCTTATATTTTTATCAGCACTTTTTCTATTATGGGACTATTCATTGACATGGTTTTTGATTATGCCTCAGTTTTGGCATCTTAGTCTATTATTCAGCACTTTATGTGTTTTAGTACTATGGTAACACTCTCTATCTTTTGTTGCTTCATACTTTATCAAATACTGCCTGTGACAAATACATGCCTGTGTTGTATTCTATAGACTATCTATTTCTCTTACCATGTTTACTGTTTCTACCATGCCTGTCATGATTATCTATGTTTATTGTGTTTCTTCACTGTTTGTAACTTATGTATTTATTGCGGGGGAGCTTTCTCTTTTGCGATTATTTTGCTAAGTGACAACGGGGGAGAAATAAGATCTAACATTTTCGTGCATACAGGTTATGAATAATTTATTTTGATTACTATTTTGATTTGATTCCAAGCTTAGATGTTATATCGGCAAGGTTTGTCAATTATCAAAATGGGAGAGATTGTTGGCCCATTGGTCATGGTCAAACCTGATTTTAATAATTGATCAAACTCTGTCTTGATATAAATGCAAGTCAACTCAGATGTTTACCTACGATGTTTTGGATACTGCTCAACAATGGATATCAACAATGTTCAAGACTGAAGCTGTTTGCCATTCAGAATGTACTTCCTGTTATGCAATATAAATTTTCATTTTATTGAGTCTAGGAATACATTGTACACCGAGTCGTACTGGCAAATAGGCTATCCTAAAACGTTTTTCAAAATCATCCTATTATTTACAAATGACCTACGTTTTTGAAAAATATTCTTTTTACAAAAAGCTTCTGAAGGATCTTTCAAAAAGCCAAAAATTTATTTTCTCCAAAAATGAACTGGCAGAACCCCAGGAGAACTCGGGCCGAGTTCGGCCAGAGTTCGGCCAGAGTTCGGCCATTTGGAACGTTAGTGAACGTTGGGTTTTTGAACTTGGTCATCCTTCAGTTACGGTTTGTTACAAAGAGTTCTGTCCGAATTCTGCCCGAATTCTGTCAGAGTTCTGTCTTTGGAAAAACTATAAATAGAGAAGAATTTCGTTCATTTCAAATCACCAATTCACTTTCAATCTCTTCTCTTCATGAGCTTACATTCTTCCAAAGAGTTCTTAAAAGCTTTCATTTTCAAATCCCAAGCCAGTTACAATCCTCTAGTCGATTTGCCAGTGCGGTACGGTCTAGAAGTTTCAGAGTGATTGTAATCAGAGGCTTGATAGAAGATTCAACTCTTCACAATTGAAGTTGGTCGAGTTCTTCGTATCAAAGCTCGCGTTTGTAGAAGTTGCAAGGACTTCGTATGAAAACTTATGAGATTTTCCAATAGTGGATTCAACTGGAAGCTAGAGTTCTTCCGACTGGACTAGTCCTCACAAGAGGGAAACCAGTATAAATCTCGGTGTTTGCGTTTGCCTTCTGATCTTTTTAAATTCTGTCATTTATTTTTTGCGAATATTATTTTATCTGTGATCTAACTGCTAACAAGTTTTTAATTAGCAATATTCCGCTGCCTACTCTATTCCCCCCCCCCCTCTAGAGTATTCTGCTTTACGATTTCGTTCCTACAGTTTGGAGTGGGAGTGACCACCCGGCTATCTTTTGATACACTCATTTATTATCTGGACTTTATTATCTTCTGTGTTGAGCTGTGATGAGACAAAATTATATTATTCTGGCCTGTGACGATTTATTATACAGCATATGTATGTATACGAGGATTCCATATATTGGAGTATTCTTCGTATATGTGCAGCTGGCATGTTCACGTACTTGGTCCTATATATTTGGGACTGGGGTGTTACATGTTTTTGTGGTGGCCCATGCAGGTCTAGAAAATATTGTTGGGTTACATGATTGTGCCCAACAAGCCTGCATATAGGAACAGGAATAGTATCTCATCCAGCACTACTATATCCCTTGACTTCTAAACTTCTTTTCAAATTCCTTCGATTAATTGATTTCCCTCACATCTAACATCTCCTAATATCGTCTTATTCTTCCTCGTGCCAACAGTATGAATCTAAGAAGGGGATGCACTTCTGCCTTGACCCTCACATCTGGTGAAGAGGCTACCCCGGAAGGACAGAACCCTCTGATGACTCCGGTGACACCATACCAGGCAGGGCAGTCGCGGCCTACTACAAAACCGACGATGGTGCACCCAGAGATCGCAACACCCCCAGTCAGCCAGGCTGGGTAGACCACTACAGTACCACCAAGAAGGAATATACTACTGCCTCCACCACCACCTTTTCCTCAGCAGTTTTTACCACAGTCAGGACCTCAGATGCCTCCACTACCGACTGATAGGAGCCCTACTACCCAGTTTATGTACGCCATGATGCAGGTTCAGTGGTAGCAGACTGAGCTGATGAGACAGACCATGATGACAGCATTGGCAAGACCTCCACCTCCGACACCGGTACCAGCACCAGCACCGGCTCTACATCCTTATGAAGGCTTTATCAAGAACTTCACAGACATGAACCCCAAGGCCTTCAAAGGAACGGAGAAGCCACTAGAGGTGTCACAATGGCTCATTAGTACGAAGAAGCTACTGAAGGCATCCCAGTTGCCAGTTCGAGATTGGATGACAGCAGTGGACCTACTATTAGAGGATAATGCCCACCACTGGTGGAAGGCGGAGGAGAGACGATTAGGAGCTGGGATCACTTGGAAGCAGTTCTATGATCTATTCTATGAGATTCTTCCCCATCCATGTTCGAGATGGTCTATACGACCAATTCCTTCATCTGAAGCAAGGAAATATGATAGTTGATGAGTATGACTCGGAGTTCAATCGCCTGAGTAGATTTGGTGCGGGACTGATCCCAACCGAGTTAGAGAAGGCAAGAAGATTCTACCAGGGGCTAGCACCAGAGCTCAAGTCTTATACGACTACACAATCTCGAGTCTCCTATTCAGCTGTCTTGGAGGAAGCTCGTGCTCAGGAGATTCTTCGCAAGGAGCAGCAGCAGACATTGAGACGTCATACACCAGCAGTGACACCAGCCCAAGCTACTCTGGGTGGACCTATCAGGAGGCCTACAGGACAGTTCCAGCAGAGGCCCACACCTTATTAGAAGCCCACCTGCAACTATTACGGGAAGCAGGGACACCTCTTGAAGGACTGTCGAACCCGACTTGGAGCATACTTGAGATGTGGGTCAGGACAGCAAGGTATAGGATTGTCTGTAGTGCCCCATCCCTACATCGTGCCCCGTTCTCCATCTACGGGGTGCACGAGAAAGGAACATTGTCGCTATCGATTCGGTCGGGACCAATAGGTCGGGATCGATCGAATCGGTCGAATGGGAACGGTTGAATTAAGATCTACTCCCCGTTATGGAATGGCTTCTTCGGAACCAAGTCCAAATTCAGCAGGTTGTGCCTTAAGGATTGACTCTGCGGCTGAGTCGGAAGAGACCTCATGTTGTTCTGTTTTTCACGCCGCTTACGTTGGTTTTGGCTTGATTTTCTGAATGCGTTTTCGTGAATGTTTTTGATGGTTTTCATGGCTTGTATTTCGAACTTGCATTTTCTATCAATCTTCTTGAATAATACAGTGTTCTAATCGGTTGCTTGTGCGATTTCAGGTAATCGCGTAGGCGACGTCTAGCACAACCAACAAGTTCTCTCGTTTGAAGTAAACTCAAGGTGAGTGGCCGACCTTCTCTTCTCGACCCCTTCTTAGGTAAAACGATAGTGTTGTTGCGAAATAAAGAATAAATACAAGGGCACGGACACAATAAAATGAGCAAGTTTTCAAAGAGAATGTAGGCTATATTTTAATAACTAAAATTCTTTGCACGGTCATTGGACAGCTCGTGCACGAGGAATGGCTACCTCGAGCGATACCCCGAGACACGGGATCGTTTTGGCGTAGGAGAAAGCAAAAGATAGCTGAGCTCGATGAAAGCAAAATATGGTTAGTCGGAGAACTTCAGCGGGGCTCGCTACCCGTGCTGAAAGGGTCGTCGTCTAATACAGCTATAGTCTAAAATGGCTTGTGGTGTCAGTGACCTTCACATATACAAACTGTATATGAAAATGATAACAATTGACAGGGAAGAACATGGTAAGTCTAATAAGGCGCGGCACGGTCCGCCGTGGGTAATTTTCAACGTATTTTACATTACGCTTGTCATATGCTTGTTTGAAATTCATTAGGATGGTTAGAAACATTTACAAACTAAGTCATATAAACTCTTCAACCAAATAAGAGCTCAGAACTTAAATAGCCATGTACCAGTACAAAGTGTAATTCACTGATCCTCGTTCTACACGTAGGTACCCCGAACCACGAAAGGCATGCCACTTAAAGCTTAAGGCGAAGTGAATACTTTTGAAGCCTCGTCCGTGTGTTGAAGGCTTGTTTCTGAATCCTTTTGAAGACTCCGCACTCAGTACAAAAGAATAAAAGATGACGATTCGACTTTCCTCGATAGCAGTTGGAAAGTGTAACTGTTTTACTTGTAAAAAAGGATGTAATGTATGGAATGACTATCTCATCAGCATTCGTTTTGTAAGTTGAGTCATGTTGTAAGCGTGCGCGGCACTGATTGTAAAGGAGTATAAATAAAGTTTTATTATCAATAAAAAGTTTACTTCTATTTCAAATGTGTCAATCAATTTTTTTTTGCGTACTCTAACTTGATGTTGTGTTTCGGATAACCATATGACTATGCCTTGTGCGATTGCAACTTAGGTTCGCACGGCATCACGTCCAGGGGACGACTATCGATTCTACAGAATCGGGGTGTGACATAATTGTTTCATAACACGGCTTTACATCCTTTGGCCTCATGTCTAGAGTTTTAAACCTTTGACCTCGCGTCGTTGAGATAAGTTGTTCCATACAATGAGCCCGTAATAATTTGAGACTGATGCGTTTGCCTTCATATTGCAGAAGTGCCGGAACCCACAGCCGAGCAAGAGCAGAACGCTTCTAACAGCTCTAGTAGTTCGCGGGCTGGAGCTTCTAACAATACCATCGAAAGGATGTTGCGCATGATGGAGGCGCAGCAGAAACAGTCTGAGAACTGACATCAACAGACAGAGGCACGACGGGTCCAGTTCGAGGCTCACTTCGGCGCACAAGCTAAGCTGCAACAAAAGCAACTAGATACTCTGCAGCAGATCGTCCAGACAATCGTGGCCAACGAAAATTTTACGACTGTGTCGATTGCCACCGTGTCGACAGTCCAACCCATAAAAGTCGACACGAAGGAGCCCGAGCGTCAACCGACGGCACCGAAAAAATACAACTTTAAAGTGTCATAATTCAAGAAAGCGTACCGCACGTGCTTCAGCGGTACCGAAGGCCCTTCTATGGCAATCGACTGGTTGGAAGGGCTGGAAGATCACTTCAAGCTCCTTGGCATTGAAGAATCAAAGCAAGTCGCCTGCCCACAACTTTTACTACGATTGAACATGCACAACTGGTGGGCCGTGTACAAGCAAGCGATCCGACGTGACAACAACTTAGCGCCGATCTCTTGGGCCACGTTCCGTAAAGCCTTTGAAGTCGAGTACCTTTCCTCCGCCGTTCGCCAAGAGAAGGAGAATGAATTCATGCAACTGAGGCAAGAGAACCGGACAGTAGAACAGTATGCCACAGAATTCAACAAATTGTCCAAATTTGTTGGTGTGTTTCTTCCTACAGAGGAGTGTCGTGTGCAATGGTTCTAAGTGGGTCTATGACGCTCTATCGGTGCGCATGTAGGGGTTCCAGAGTACAAGACCACGGGCGATGCTCTAAATCATACTCTCTGCCTTGAGAGCCAGCACCCTCATGTTGCTGCAAACTTTGTGCCTCATTCCAATCACAAACGTTCTAGCCATACGGGAGGCAACAATCATGCCGGAAAGCGTCCAAACAACGGGGGAAACCAGGGACAGAACACTAGGTCTCGTTGCACAAAATGTAATTTCATCGGACACAATGCCAGTGAGTGTCGTACCGTGAACATAGATTGTCACTTTTATGGGAAAAGAGACACTACGCTAAAGATTGTCTTTCCCGACTACGAAGACAGGACGCTCTGCTACAACAAAATCATCAAAATCGAGGCCCAGCTCCTCGAGCTCCTCAACATATACAACAGAATGGCCAGGATTGTCGCCCTAATGCCCAGGGTCGCGTCTACGACATGACTCGAGATAAAGTGCTTGCATCAGATACGATAGTGACAGGTATACTAAATTTCAATAATGTTCATGCTCGTATAATATTTGATTCAAACGCTTTGCATAGTTTTATATCGACGGACTTTGCCGTCGAGCACAAATTTCCTATAATATCATTAGATCTCGACCTTAGCGTAAGTACACCTTCAGGCACACCACTACTCATAAATTTAGCTTGTGGCGACGGGATCATCTGTATTGGGGTCAAAAGATCAGTCTTGATGCGATAGTTCTAGATATGAAGGACTTCAACATCATACTGGGTATGGATTGGCTCAGTCCTTGCAACGCCATCATCGACTACATAAGAAAGAAGGTTACCTTTCGCATACCTGGAGTGCCTAAATTATACTACTCGTATGGTGAAGCATCGTCGACGTGCATGGTGATCTCGACAATTTCTGCTCGGAGGATGCTGTATTCAGGATGCGAAGGCTACTTGGCGTCTGTTCGAGATACGCAAATGAAAAGTACAAACGTAGGTCAGACCAACGTTGTGGCAGAATTCTCCGACGTGTTCCCAGACGAGATACCCAAAATGTCCCCCGATCGAGAAATCGAATTCACCATCGATACATTCCCTGACACCTGGCCGATCTCAAAAGCTCCGTACATAATCGCCCCGACAGAACTAAAAGAGCTCAAGATTCAGCTGTAAGAGTTACTCGACAAGGGATTCATCCGTCCAAGTGTCTCGTTGTGGGGTACACCTGTGTTATTTGTCAAAAAGAAGGATGGATCGATGTGGCTCTACATCGACTATCAAAAATTAAATAAGACCACCTTCCGAAACAAATACCCCATGCCCCGTATCGACAACTTGTTTGACCAGCTCCAAGGTACAACGGTATTTTCGAAGATTGATCTGCGATCAGGTTGCCACCAACTCAAGGTCAAGCCAGACGACATGCCGAAGTCTGCCTTTCGTACTCGCTACGGCCACTACGAGTTCTTGGTAATGCCATTCGGTCTGACAAATGCCTCTGCCATCTTCATGGATCTGATTAATCGGGTGTTTCGTCCGTTTGTTGACAAATTCGTAGTAGTCTTCATCGATGACATCCTCATCTACTCGACGAATGCAACATGCAGAACACCTGCGGACGGTACACCAAAACCTTCGAGAGAATCAGTTGTATGCAAATAGGAGCAAGTGCAAATTCTGGCTGAACAACGTCTTATTTCTTGGGCACATCATCTCGCCGCGGGCATCTCAGTCGATCCGAAGAAAGTTGAGGCAGTTGCTGATTGGAAACAGTCCGCTTCAGTTAGCAAGATTCGAAGCTTCCTAAGATTGGCACGATACTACCGATGCTTCGTGAAGGACTTCGCGTAGATTGTATCGCCGTTGACTCGCCTCACCAGAAAGGAGTCGCATTCGAGTGGTCAGACGACTGTGAAGCTTCCTTCCAAGAGCTCAAACAATGGCTCATTTCGGTCCCGATACTTGTACTTCCTGAAGGGACTGAGAGATTTCAAATCTTTAGTGATGCTTCTTGCCAGGGCTTGGGGTGTGTGCTCATGCAGTAGGATAAGGTGATATCTTTTGCTTCCCGACAGTTGAAGCCGTACGAGAAGAACTACCCACGCACGACCTAGAACTAGCGGCAATTGTGTTTGCGTTGAAGCTATGGCGTCACTATCTCTATGGCATGGCATGCAGGATTTATACGGACCACAAAAGCCTCAAGTATCTCTTCACCCAGAAAGAACTGAATTTACGGCAGAGGCGATGGCTTGAACTGATCAAAGACTACGACTTATCAATCGACTATACGCCGGGCAAAGAAAATGTTGTAGCAGATACGCTAAGCCGGAAGTACTTAGCTTCGTTATGCATCAATAGTCGATTGCTGCGTGACTTGGAAGGAATGGGCATTGAACACAGAGTTCGTTTTAAAGACGTGAAACTGGCGCAACTACGGCTGGAACCGAGCCTATTGGAGAAAATCAAGTCTGCTCAGAAGGATGACCCATACCTGGAGGAGATGCGAAAGCTGATATCGACAGGAAAAATGTCCGAATTTGCAAAGGACGAGCCGGGAGTGTTGCGAGTAAAGGGACGGCTATGCGTTCCGGATGAAGCAGAACTTAGAAATGAGATAATGTCGGAGGCACATTATGCAAAATATTTCTTGCATCCGGGTAGCACCAAGATGTATAAGGACCTTCGCGTTGTCTTTTGGTGGCACGACATGAAGAGGGACGTAGAACTCTTTGTGTCGAAGTATATGGCATGTCAGCAAGTTAAAGCCGAGCACCAACGACCGGGCGGGGAGATGCAGAACCTTGTAATT
Source organism: Iris pallida (assembly GCA_029216955.1). Taxonomy (NCBI): domain Eukaryota; kingdom Viridiplantae; phylum Streptophyta; class Magnoliopsida; order Asparagales; family Iridaceae; genus Iris; species Iris pallida. The sequence goes on from JANAVB010011485.1 coordinate 8,663, forward strand.
CCAGAGTGGAAGTAGGATCATGTCCCTATAGACTTCTTTGTTGGCTTGCCAAGGACACGCGGGGAAACAACGTCTTCTGGGTTATCGTCGATCGACTAACCAAGTTAGCGCACTTTATAGCCATTAAAGTTACTTGGAGCGTCGACCGCCTTGCTCAGATATACCTTAATAAAATAGTTTGGCTGTACGGGGTCCCAGTATCTATCGTCTCTGATCGGAATGGACGGTTTGTAGCACGCTTCTGGGGTAGTCTTCATTCAGTGTTGGGGACCAAGTTGATGTTTAGCTCAGCTTACCATCCTCAGACTGACGGCCAAACAGAGCGGGTGAACCAGATTCTTGAGGACATGTTACGACTTTGTGCGATCGACTTGAAGTCAAGTTGGGACGTTCATCTACCGTTGGCCGAGTTTGTATACAACAACAGCTATCAGTCCATCATCCAAATGGTGCCGTATGAAGCTTTGTACGGCCGGAAGTGCAGATCGCCCATTTGCTTGGGATGAAGTCGGGGAACGGCAGATACTTGGCCCGGAACTGATGGAACAGACTGTGCAGAAGGTCAAGTTGACACGGAAGAGATTGAAGATAGCATAAAGCCAGTAGAAGAGCTATGCCGACAAGCACCGACGCCCCCTCAAGTTCTCGGATGGCGACCATGTATTCCTGAAAGTGATGCCCATGCATGGAGTTACCAGATTCGGTACGAAAGGGAAGTTGAGCCCAAGATTTGTTGGTCCATTCAAAATATTAAAGCGAGTCACCCCAGTAGCTTACCAAATTGCCTTACCGCCTGCGTTGTCGGAGGTACACAACGTCTTCCACGTCTCACAATTGTGGAAGTACGTGTACGATCCGAGCTATTTGGTAGATTTGGGTCAGCTGGATGTGAAAGCGGACTTGTCATTTGTCGAAGAGCCTGTGAAAGTCTTGGATCGCAAAGATAAACTTCTCCATAACCATGCCATTCCACTTGTCCACGTCCTCTGGAAAAACTATTCGGTCGAGGAGTCGACGTGGGAGCTCGAGTCAGAAATGAAGGAAAAATTTTCTTTATTGTTCTCGTAGAGGTAGGTTATATTCTTAAGTTTCGAGGAAGAAACTTTTTCTTAGTTGGTTATGGTATAGTGCCCCGTCCCTACATCGTGCCCTATTCTCCGTCCACGGGGTACGCGAGAAATGAACAATGTCGCTATCGATTCGGTTGGGACCGATAGGTCGGAATCGATCAAATCGGTCGAACGGGAACATTTGAATTAAGATCTACTCCCCGTTATGGAATGCCTTCTTCGGAACCAAGTCCCATATTTAGCGGGTTGCGCCTCAAGGATTGACTCTGCGACTGAGTCAGGAGAGACCTTCCGTTGCTCTATTTTTCACGCCGCTTGCGTTGGTTTTGGCTTGGTTTTTTGAATGCATTTTCGTGAATGTTTTCGATGGTTTTCATGGCTTGCATTTCGAACTCACATTTCCTATCGAACATCTTGAATAATACAATATTCTAATCGGTTGCTTTTGTAATTTCAGGTAATCGCGTAGGCGACGTCTAGCGTGACCAATAAGTTCTTCGTCTGAAGTAAACTCAAGGTGAGTGGTTGGCCTTTTCTTCTCGACCCCTTCTTAGGTAAAGCGATAGTGTTGTTACGAATGAAAGAATAAATGCAAGGGCACGGATATGATAAAATGAGCAAGTTTTTAAAGAGAATGTAGGCTATATCATAATAACTAAAATTGTCTTTGTACGGTCATTGGACAACTCGTGCACGAGGAACGGCTTCCTCGAGCGATACCCCGAGACACGGGATCATTTCGGCCTAGGAGGAAGCAAAAGATAGCTGAGCTCGACGAAAGCAAAACATGGTTAGTCGGATAACTTGCATCGGGGCTCGCTACCCGTACTGAAAGGGTCGCCATCTAACCCAGCTATAGTCCAAAATGGCTTGTGGTGCCAGTGACCTTCACATATACAAACTGTATATGAAAATGATAACAATTGACAGAGAAGAACATGGTAAGTCTCATAAGGCACGGTGCAGCCCGCCGTGGGTAAGCTTCAACGTATTTCATATTACGCTTGTCATATGCTTATTTGAAATTCATTAGGATGGTTAGAAACATTCACAAACTAAGTCATATAAACTCTTCAACCAAATGAGAGCTCGGAACTTAAATAGCCACGCACCAGTACAAAGTGTAATGTACTGATCCTCGCTCTCCATGCAGGTACCCCGAACCATGAAGGACATGCCACTTAAAGCTCAAGGCAAAGTGAACACTTTTGAAGCCTCGTCCGTGTGTTGAAGGCTTGTTTCTGAATCCTTTTGAAGACTCCACACTCAGTACAAAAGAAGAAAAGATGACGACTCGACTTCCCTCGATAGCAGATGGAAAGTGTAATTATTTTACTTATGAAAATGGATGTAATGTATGGAACGACTATCTCATCAGCGTTCGTTTTGTAAGTTAAGTTATGTTGTAAGCCTGCGTGGCACTGATTGTAAAGGAGTCATGTAAATAAAGTTTTATTATCAATGAAAAGTTTACTTCTATTTCAAATGTGTCAATCAATTTTCTCTGTGTACTCTAACTTGATGTTGTGTTTCGGATAACCTTATGACTATGTCTTGTGCGATCGCAACTTAGGTTCGCACGGTATCACACCTGGGGGGACGACTATCGATTCTACGGAATCGGGGCATGATATTGTCCGGAGCAACAGTCCTTAGTTTATGCCCAGCAGGACCCGAGACCGACAGCCCCAGCACTTCCAGCACCTCGGCCAGCAGCAGGAGAACCTCGCCCACCATTACCAACCTAGTCAGCACAGTTCGAGAGGGTCAAAGCTCAGGGCCCTGGACAGAATTATGGGCAGGTATTCTCTCTAGCTGTTGAGAATGCAGAGGTAGAGACAGAGGCAGAGGTCATAGCAGGTATGGTTTTAGTTGCTTCATTTCCTGCCATTACTTTATTTAATACTGGAGCCACTCATTCATTCATAGCCACTAGTTTTGCCACTAGACACAGTATTTCCATCACACCCTTATCTAAGAACATTAGAATCCTCACTGGAGAAGGATTTGTACATGTTAGTGGTGTTTGTAGACTTTGTTCTGTAGCGATTTGTGGTAGAGAGATGAGAGCATGACTTCTTGTATTTCCTATGCCGACATTCGACGTGGTTCTCGGAATGGACTAGTTGAGCCAGCATTTTGCCCTCATGGACTTCTATAGGGGCAGTATCGTCTTTAGACCACTAAATACGATGGAGTTTGAGTTCACCAAAGAAGAAGGAGAGAGTTGTGATACACCCACACTGGGGACTCACATGATGATGCAGGACACCCCTCAGCACCCCGACATCACTGAGTTCAAGGATGTTTCTTAAGAATTTGCCAGGACTGCCACCTGACCGAGATATTGAGTTTTCTATTGAGCTTATACCCGGAGCCGAGCCTATCTCATCTCGAGTGTATCGTCTGGCACCTAAGGAATTGGTAGAGATGAAGGCACAGATTGACGACTTGTTGGAGAAAGGCTTTATTCGTACCAGCATTTTACCATGGGAGCGCCCGTTCTTTTTGTACCTAAAAAGATGGGACAGTGCGCATGTGCATCGACTACCGAGCTTTGAATGCAGTGACGGTGAAGAACAAGTATCCCTTATCGTGTATAGACGATCTATTTGATCAACTGAGTGGAGAAAAAGTATTCTCTAAGATTGACTTACGATCGGGCTATCACCAATTGAAGGTTCGAAAGGAGGACATTACGAAGACAACTTTTTGATCGAGGTATGGACACTACGAGTTCTTGGTCATGCCTTTCGGTTTGACCAACGCTCCTGCAGTCTTCATGAATTAATGAACAAGATCTTTCACCAGTACTTGGACAAATTTGTAGTCATCTTTATAGATGATATCTTGATTTACTCTAAGAGCTAAGAGGAGCATGAGCAGCATCTACAGATTATTTTGGGAACGTTGAGAAATGAGCAACTTTATGCGAAGCTTAGCAAGTGTGAGTTCTTTCTCAAGGAATTATCATTTTTTGGATATATTGTTACTGAGATGGCATATCGGTAGATCCGGAGAAGATCACAGCAGCCAAGGCATGGCCCGCACCCACATCAGCTTTCGAAGTAAGAAGTTTTCTTAGACTTGCGGGTTATTACCGAAGGTTCGTAGAAGATTTCTCTCGAATAGCGGGGCCTATGACTCGACTCACTTGTAAGGATCAAGAGTTTGTATGGACGGAGGAGTGTCAAGCCGCTTTTGACCAGTTAAAGAAGCGCTTGACCACAGCACCGATCTTGACCCTACCATCGGGCCCAGGAGAATTTGTGATCTACAGTGATGCATCCGAGAAGGGATTAGGATGCTATTGATGCAGCATGGTCATATAGTAGCATATGCATCGAGACAGTTGAGAGTGCACGAGAAGAACTATCCAACCCACGATCTAGAGCTCGCAGCAGTTATCTTGCTTTGAAGCTATGGAGACACTACTTGTACGGCAAAAATGTTGATATCTACACTGATCATAAGAGCCTCAAGTACATGTTCACACAGAAAGAGTTGAATATGCGACAGCGACGTTGGTTGGAGTTGATGAAAGATTACGAGATTGAGCTACATTATCATCCGGGCAAGGCTAATATTGTGTCAGACGCATCGAGCCGTAAGCCCATGGCTTACTTCTTGACGACATAGAAGGAGTTGATTAGAGACTTGCAGCAGCTTGGCATTGAGGTAGTGTTGCCAGGAGCAGATGGTGTATTAGCCAATCTCTAAGTACAATCATCATAAGTAGATCAGATCAAGGCGGCATTGCCTACGGATGCTAGATTTCGACGACTTCAGGAAAGGACTGAGGCAGGAGAGCAGACAGGATGAGGATTCATCCTGATGGGACATTACGATGTGGTGATCATATTTATGTTCCTAATGGAGAGCTACGGCAAGAGTTGATGGCAGAAGCACACAGTTCGACCTACTATATTCATCCCGGAGGAACTAAGATATACCGGGACTTATGACAGTATTATTAGTGGCACAGAATGAAGCGGGAGAACTCATTTCATGGCCAAGTGTTTGGTATGCCAACAAGTGAAGGCCGAGCACCAGAGGACGGCCGGATTATTGCAGCCGCTACCTATTCCCGAGTGGAAGTGAGAGAACATTACGATGGACTTCGTCACAGGATTTTCTCGAAGTCCTAGTGGACGAGATGCGGTATGGACGATTGTTGATAGGCTTACCAATCGGTCCACTTCTTACCTTTTATAGAGGGGCAGTCCACGAAAGTTTTGGCAGAGATGTATATGAAAAAATAGTGAAGCTACACGGTATACCAGTTAGCATCGTGTCAGATCGTGATTCGAGGTTTACCTCACACTTTTGGAGGAGTATACAGGACAGTTTGGGTACGCATTTGAAGTTTAGCACGGCATACCATCCGCAGACAGGGCCAGTCAGAGCATATGATTCAGATGCTAGAGGATAGTTGAGAGCGTGTATGTTGACTTCGGCGGATCATGGGAAGACCACCTTCATCTTGTGGGGTTCTCTTACAATAATAGCTATCAAACGAGCATTCAGATGGCTCCGTTTGAAGCATTATCTGGAGAGAAGTGTCAATCTCCTGTCTGTTGGAGCAATATCGGTGAGCGACAGATATTGGGATCCGAATTAGTTTTGAGCACAGTGGAGAAGGTTAAAAAGATACAAGACCACCTGCGAGCAGCGCAGGATCGACAGAAGCAGTGGACAGATAATCGTCGTCGACCTTTGGAGTTCTAGGAAGGCGACCATGTTTTCTTGAAGATACCCCACCAGAGGCACGATTCAATTCGGAGGACGTGGCAAGTTGAGTCCAAGATACATCGGTCCTTTGATATCTTGGAGCGTGTGGGAGAAGTTGCTTTATAGATTGGCCTTTCCACCATCACTAGAGGGAGTGCATGACGTGTTCCACGTGTCTCAGCTAGGGGTACGTGGCAGATAGAAATCATGTGCTTGATCACTCTGAGATCACCGTTGGACCGAGTTTGTCGTACGAAGAGCAACCAGTAGGTATCCTCGATCACCGAGTGAAGGTGTTGTGGAATCAATCTATACCATTGGTTCACGTGGCATGGAAGCATCACTCGCCACGGGAGTCTACTTGGAGAGCGCGAGGAGGACATCCGAAACCGTTACCGCAATTGTTCGAAGACCTAGGTACGTCTTGCATGATTAGACCCTTCCAATTTTTGCATTGCATTTGACCCTACCTTAATTTAATTTCGAAGACAAAATTTTCTTTAGTTGGGTATGATGTAAATCCCCATATTTTATGCAAAATTTGTTTTTGCAACTTACATATTTTTATACATATTTATTTCTTAGTTGCAGTTAAGGTATGTATATATATATATATATATATATATAATATATATATATATATATATATATATATATATTTTATATATATATATATATATATATATATATATAGATATATATATAATTATATATATATATTATATATATATATATATATATTTTTATATATATATATATATATATATATATATATATAACTACATTTGTTAAAATATATATATATATATATATATATATATATATATATATATATATATATATATAACTACATTGTTAAAAAAAGAAATTAACCCGGCACTGTAGCAAAGCTACAGTGCAAAGCTAAACCCGAGCCCGATGTTCCTCTCGGCTGAGAGAAAAAAAATCGAATCGAAAGATTTGATTTCAATCAAATCTTCACCAATAAAATCATTAAAAAATTCCCCTTAAACCCTGGGAGATTCTCTACGAGATAGACTCAAATCCGAGTTTAAATCGGATTAGAAACTCCAAAAAATTAAACCAAAAACTATTCTGAAGGAGAGTATAGGTACATATATACGCGGATGAGCGAGGAGAGTTCTTCCTAGAACTTCTCCAAATTTCCTGCGCCCCCTACCCCAACCTGTACTCCAGTACGACCCCGACCTCTGGCGAACTCCCTCCGACCGCCTGTGACAACCAGTGCCGCCGCGTGACGTTGGGGAGGACCGCCGAACCGACAGCAACCCGGGACCCCTGCTCGATTCAGTCGCATAGGTACTCACTTCCCATCGACTTACCTCCTCGTTTGTTAATCATTTTCGAATCTAGGAAGTCTACCCCCTTTTGAACCCTTCGAAGGGATTTGAATATCGAGGGTCGACCAACCCGAGAGCTCGACGTAAAGTCAAGCAAAAACCTATCTCGAACACGTAGTTGTAAGGCTGTCAAAGCCCAAACTTGTAAGCCACTTTTCGAACTAAATAGTAAGGTTTTTAAGAAACAAATTAAACACCCCTGTAGACAACATAACCAAGAACAGAATGCACTTCGAGAACCTTATTTCGTTCATTGTACAGAGAATGGCGTGATGTTAAACTTGTGTGAGAAACTGGTTTTAAATAACTAAAATTCGAAAAAAAAATTCCCGATACGGCACTTGCCCCGACGAACTGGGCGACGTGGTCACGAACTATACACATCAAAAGGCGCGTGTGGAAGTTATCGACTGTGGGAACTGACGAAACCCGAATTCGTTGCGTGTGCGCGACGAAATCAGTACATATCCGTCGAGATACCTCTGTATCGATGTTTTACAAACTTGACCAAACTTCGTGTACAGTCGTTGGATCAAGATAAAACTTGGCCAATAGGTCCGAATCAGAATTCTGGTCCTGTGTGCCAAGTTTGGTCCAAATCAGATAAAGTCGACCGGGACGACTTTGGCGGGCCTCGCGAACTGATCCAACGGGCGATTTTGTGCACGGCTCATCGGAATCCAAATTGGACATACCGTTAGGTTCGTCTCCTCATATCGGATTCGTAGACGTATAGTTTGATGACTTTAGAGACCGTAGATATTGGCACGTATTTTGATGCAAAATGGGTCCAACGACGGACATCGTTTTGATCCAAAATTACGATTTTGCCCATGTTCCAGAATTGGACTTTTTGACAGGTGTTTCCTAGGTTTACCACTTATTTCGGGAACGTTCTTGATGTTTGTTTCAGCATCCGGAGCCATTCGTGGATCCTGAGGTTTTGTGCCGACGTGACTAGTTGGTTGGAGTTGCTATTTCTGTACCGCCAGGCAAGATACCTTGCCACCTTACTTTATGATTTATGTATTCTTATTTTCAGTTGTTATTTTTTAGTATTTCTTATTTGTTAATATTATAAAACTGTGCATCCAAGTCACACTTGGGTGCAGGCGACTCTATCGGTCGTTTTTCTCGCTTTTATTTATTTTTCTTGTATTGACTTAGTCTAGTGACCACCCCTTTGTTGATGAGGTATCGGTATATCTCATACGGCCTTGACACTTACTCTACCACGTGTTGTGAGTCACGTGTAGGACATGTACTCGCGTAGTCGGCTGGCCACCGATTTGTACGAGGCGTGCGACGGACAGGAGTAACTACCAATAGAATTGCATGCTAGTAGACTTGGCGGTTACTAGAAGTTTCATGAGTCATGGATGTGACCCTACTAGGCATTGGATGGGAAGAACAGTTTCCTTAACGTATGGGTCCCTTATGCACTTTCCTATTACTGATCCTGCTGGCCTCTGACATTTGAGGAATATTATGCTTTGAGGTCCCTGGTATCCTGATGGAACCATACATGAGTTACCTGCTCCTGAGCCAGATGCCCATGCATTGAAGGTCTATTCTTAACTGTATTATCACTGTAGCACTGGTAGGCACCCTATTGCATGCATCCCTTTCTTCTTATTATATTATCACAGTTACATGGTATGGTGTTTTTTTTTTTTGTATCTTGTTACGTCCCTCTGAGGACCTGGTTATCTCTCCAGGATTAGACGACTTCCCGCAGGAGTACGGAGTGGCACTGGATCCATCCTACATTGATGACGAGGCATCTCCCGCTGACTTCTAGCTTATTGATTTCCTTGAGCCATTTTAGTGGATATTTTTACATCTTTTTATATTTCTATTTTGCGTAGGTTGGACTCCGATCATTGTGACTATTTATCATAGCTGTTTGGAGTGGGAGTGACCATCTGGCTATCTTTTGATACACTCATTTATTATCTGGACTTTATTATCTTCTGTGTTGAGCTGTGATGAGATTAGATTATATTATTCTGGCATATGTCTATTTATTATACAGCTTATGTATGTATATGAGGGTTCCATATATTGGAGTATTCTTCGTATATGTGCAGCTGGCATGTTCACGTACTCGGTCCTATGTATTTTGGGACTGGGACGTTACAGCCTTTGAAGCCAACTCGTATAGTTGATGCTTCTACTCCACCTTGAGAAGAGCATGTACGTATAATCCGATTATACACATGAACGTTCAGCACCATCTGTTTTGAACTAATTAGAGTTGCCCAAACTAGTCCCGTAACCATGGACTCTGATACCACTTGTTGGGAACGCGGTGTGACCCAAACCAGAGTTGGCCCATGAGGTGCGATATTGAATTGGGCCCATATACCTTAAAAGATAATTCTCATGTAAGACCTGAACCAATCTTAATTATCTACACTGTAGGACCGATTATAGGAACGAGTTGTAAAGCACAATACTCTGGAGGGGGAGAATAGAGTAGACAGCAGAAATTAACTATTTAAAATATTAGTAACAAGATCACATAATATATATATCACAGATATGTAAATGAAAAGTAGAGAGTAGAGAGCAAACGCAAACACAAGGCTGTATACTGGTTTTCCTCTTGTGAGGACTAGTCCAGGCGGAAGAACTCTAGCTTCCAGTTGAATCCACTATGGAAAATCACCACAAGTTTTCATCCGAAGTTCTTGCAACTTCTACAACGTGAGCTTTGATCCGAAGTACTCGACCAACTTCAATTATGAAGTATCTTTCTTCAATCAAGCCTCTGATTACAATCACTCTGAAACTTCTAGACCGTATCGCATTAGCAAATCGATTAGAGAATTGTAACTGGCTTGGGATTTGAAAATAAATAGCTCAGAATACTTTGGGAAGAAGTAGTAGGCTTATAGAGAAGAGATATGAAAGTGAATTGGTGTGTTGAAATAATCGAAATCCTTCTCTATTTATAATTTTTCTAAAGGCAGAATTCTGACAGAATTCGGGCAGAACTCTATGAGAAAATCTCGTTAGGATCCATAACTGCGGGAAGACCAAGTTCAAAATCCAACGTTCACTAACCGAACTCTGGCCGAATTCGGGCCGAACTCGGGCCGAATTCTGTTGGAGTTCTGTTAGGGTTTTTGTAAATCAGGTTTTAGGCTTTTTGAAAAGATCAAGCAGTTAAGAAGTAGTTTGGACTTTTGTATGTGGGCTTGTTTTCAAAATGAAAGGATATTTTGAAAACGTTTCTTGGGTAGCCTATTTGCCAGTACGATGCAGTTTATATCGCATTCCTAGACTCAATAAATATAAAAAATACATTGATAAAATAGGAAAACCAAGAGTCCTTTTATGACGCCTTTCTTCAAATATTTGAGCAGACTTGAAGACGCCTTTTTCACTTGACGGCGGTCGTCCAAAGATGAACAGATCTAAAAATCTGAATACCTTTCAGTGGCTTCGCCAATGCTGATATGCCCTGGTTTGACAAAGCTTGATCATGCTTACAGCATGTCTATAAGAACATGTTAGACAAACAAAACAATATGATAATATGATATAGAATATTTAGGACAGCGCTAAGTTTAAGTAGTAACATGATAGTGATTACATGAATATTAGTGACGTCATTATGTTAAACTCAATTGATTAGCCATATTCAAAAAAATATGATATAATCATTGGGCTAACAATATCGCCCTTTTTTACTATGGCAAATCGGTTAAGGTTAATATATATACAATAGATGCATGTATCACTAATAAACACATAATACTAAAATATTGTGTGCTAACTTAAACTTATTTCTCCCCCTTTAACATGATCAAAAATAAGCTCTCCCGTAATTAGAGCTAAAATAAACTCAAGCATAAGTAAAGGAGGAAAGCAAAAATAATCATGATCAAAGATTATGAGAACAATGTAACAACAAGTTCAGAAAAAATGCATAAAATAGAAAAATATGTCAAAACACAATATAGTTGGTTGAATGTAAACAAAGAAAACTGAAATTAAGCAATACATAGTTTACCAACTAGAAATCCAAAATTAACATTTAAAACATATTTTGTTCATCTTATTGTGTTTTGAAATTGATTTAAATAGGTAGATATCAATAACGTAGAATCCTATTATTGGTTATAAATAAATCATAAGGAATAGAAATTCGCAGATCTAGTATATACCCAAAAAAATAATGAAATTTTTAACAATGATCACAAAAAAATTATGATTCATAATTTGTCCATACAAATTGGTGAATCAATTCCATAAAGAGTATAATCATTAAAAAAAAATCAAAATAAATATACTAGATTCTATTCAAAATCTATACCAAAGTTCATGCAATTGAATTCAATTACCTTAGCATGATATATGAATATCCATTAGATAAACATGAAGACAATGAAGACAAAATACTAGAGAAGGAAAAATTCAGTCGACTTGAATGCTCCCCCGCAAAGTATGATCAGTCTAAATATAGATAATCATGAACTTTGAGATAAAATCTCAATAAGAAATACCAAAATTAATATAAACTCAAAAGAATCATTAAATTAGGATAATTAACTATATTTGGCAATATATAATTTAAAAACTCATAGAAAATAAGATAATTAAAAATAATAATAATCATATATTCTCTTATAAATTAATACAAATCCAAATATCATGAATAACTCAGCAAGATATTTAACTAAGACAATATAAGTCCATGGTTAACTAGGTATACCACATATTAAGGGCATAAAATAATTGAAACAATTAATTTGCTCCCCCTTAAAATATGCGTGTCTAGTTCCGAAGTAATTTATATGCAAGAATAGATAAAATAAATAATCACAAGATCTAAGGAATATCCAAGATATGCATCTTTTCTTTCCTTTGATCTAATGCATATAAAATTTTAAACTCAAAACAAATATCATCTTTAGACAAGAAAAAAAAATCCAATAAATAAACGCTTAAAGATGAAGAAAATATGTCTTCAATAAAAAAAATATAACACAAACTATTTCATGTAAGTAAAAGATTTTGAAAAGTTGTCTTTAATGCGAATAATGGACATATTCAATAAATCAGAGAGAAATCAGAAAGATTTTGAAATGCAGAATTTATTATGAAAAGTTGCATAAAAAATATTCGAATGCGTCTATTTAGTCCTTAGACTGAAAGCTGGCGATTCGAATCCATAAATCATAAATAACCCATTTTGAAAATATAACTAGATAAATGTCCAAAGAAAAATGTATTCTAGATATATGGCATGTCAAGGGGATAATTGATTTGAAATAATTAACTACTCCACCTTTACATGGTTATATCAAAAAAAATAGTATAGATAAAAAAAATTAAAATTCAGAGACATATTTCCAGAAGTAGAAAACTAATTCAAAAATATTAGGTCTTCTTATCAAAGTTCATTTCTTTCCTTTTAAAGCCGTTGCACGGTGTCCATCTGATAACCGGAGGCTTAAAGAAAAGAAACGCTTTGAGAGAGAAAAATTCAATATGCTTGGCTTCTCCTTCGCAAAGAGTTACTGCTATAGACAGTAAATAACTAGAATAAGACAAGAATAATAAAGCTTAAAATTATGAATATTATACAAGCTAAAGACGAAATCACAAGACCATAATATTCAATGAGTAGCCACAAGATCATCAAGTCATAGTGTGACAGAAAAATAAATATATCAAAAGATGACAAACATTAACCTATGGAGATCAATGTATGTTACCTTTTGTAAAATTAAATTATTAAATAATATTATCCATCAAGGCTAAAATTCAAAATCTATCAGATAACAATTGCAACTAGATCTAAATAAACCTTAGTTTATAAAGCGTTGATCATTCTTGGGTTAGCTGTAGAGGTACTGTCCCAGCTAACGGAGGTTCATCGGAGAAAACTTAAGTACCGTTTCGCTTTAGTCGTAGCAGTGGTGACAGATAGACCCTTTGTAGGCTTGTACCCGAAACAAATCTCTTCTTTAATAATCGAGGATTTAAAAAAAATTAGTACAATATAAAAAAAACTATTCTATGGACTTAAAAATCTTAGAACAATGTAGCATACGGTATAAGATGTATCAATTAAATTTATTCACATATGCTACAAAATTATTGGGTAACAATAAAATATAAAACATTTGTAAATCAAAATGTAGGACCTAGATACGCTGATGTATTTTGGAACCTAGGGGACTGGGTTCAATACCTTGGATCCAGAACTAGATAATAGTTGTATTTAGACCTTAATAAATCTTAAGTCTATAAAGTATTGATCACTTCGGGTTAGCTGTAGGGGCCGGTTTCCAGCTAGCGGTAGTTCGAAGACTAGTACACCGTGTCATTTCAGGTTATTTATACCTGTATGACAGAAGGACCCTTTCGGCTTGTTTCTAAAATAATCTCTACTCTTAAGAATTTAGATTCAAAGGAATATATGCAGTATCATCAAACAACATCAAAATCCAGAATCCCTAAATATAAAAGAAAAAAATACCCAAATAATGGTTTATCAAGATCAAGATGCTAAAAATATCATGTATCCAAAATGTCAATCAAAAATCCAAAAAAAAAGGCTTTGAGGAAGAAGTTAATAAAGATAAGAACATAAATTTGTTTTTTAAAAAATTAATAGCTTAAGTATGAGATAAGCACAAGTTTAAAAACTACTTTTCAAAATAATATTGAACTTGAACTTAACTCATATATCCCCATAAAGATATTTATACAATATAAAAACATATGAGAAATATATAAATGACAATGAATTATTCATGTATCCTTAATAAGCATAAAAAAAATATCACAAGATCAAAAACATTCGTAAATATGCTTTGTCAGACAAAGATGTAATTGATTCATAAGAAGTTAATCAAAATAAAATTTGAGAATCAATAGTGAATATATTATGCAAGCACAAGGTTAAAATAAAAGTATATGTATATACTTTTCAAGTAAACAGGAGACTTGTGCTAAACATACATACTCATAAAATACTGATCAAAGTAAATACGACATGTTAAAGACAAATCGATAAGAAGTGACCATTAAAAAATATTAAATATAGAGAGTCAAAAACATATTAACTCAAAAAGAATAAGCTCCTATGCATGCTTCAAAAATAAGATTAAAAGTAAAGAGCATACATAGACAAATGTGTCACATTAATAGAAAATAAACACTATATAGTGTGAACTGATCATTTAAGCTAAACAGCTAGTCATGTTAGGATTATATCTCATATTGATTTAAACAATAAATAATTAAAAGATATCAATGAGATCTAATAGCAAGAAATCAATAAGAACATGCTAGATATTAAAAACTATTAAGGAAGCATGTTACCGAAGTGGTTCTAGTGACCATACTTATGTTGGTGCAATTGTTTGGAAGATGACTTTGTAGCTTTGCAATCACCACATGCTCCATGGTTCTAAGGTTCAGCATAAGTAGCTCCACCTGAAATATTAGGTGAAGACTTTGATATCCAATACTCGGATCCACATTTGTTAGCTTTGGGAACCCATTTGCACAAGTTTATATCAACTAGCTTTCTAATCTGACAACAATTAGAAACGTGTCCATTCATACCACAATAATGATAGAAAGAATTAACATTAGTGCTATGTGCAGTAGTATGAGAACGTACAGTGGTGTGGTATGATCTTCGTGGATACTTGTAATAGAAAGCATGGTTGTGTGAAGCTTTAGCTTTGCTTGCTTTCTTTCTAGATGATCTGTCGTGTGTGACTGTTTGCCATTGATTATCAAAGAACAGAATAATTTTATGGGAGGACTGAACTTTAACTTATAATACAAACTCGCTCGTACAAAGAGAGCCTAAAAACAAAATCTAGGAAAAGCAATCTAAGTACAATTATTTAGTTTTGATTATAGGGGATGACGGTAGAGGCTCGGGAAAGTGTTATCAACTCTGCCTTACTCCTTGGACGATCGAACGCAACCTTGGCTCCGGTGAAGAAATGCTCTGTGCGTATAACTCTGTGTCTGTTGCAAGGGAATAACACCTTGCTATTTATAGGACTTTATGATGAGTAGGGTGTGCAGTAACTGCGCCTTGAAAAGAAGGCGGTTGGGAATTGGTTAAGATTAACCTTGATCTGTTTGTTGGAAATCAATCTGGGCTGTTGTGTTGGTTGCAATAAATCTGTATTGTTATGATATTGTTGGTTGCAATAAATCTGCGTGGATAAGTCTCAGTCAATCTTCTGCCACGTGTTCCAACCGTCATTATGCCGTGAGCCGCATGAACGGGGCGTCCTGGCAGAGCCGCATGAGTGTGGTCTGGTAATTGAGCCGCATGAGGGTGGCCTCACAACCGAGCCGCATGAGGATGGCCTCACAACCGAGCCGCATGAGGATGGCCTCACAACCGAGCCGCATAAGGGTGGCCCCCCCAACTGAACCGCATAAGGGTGGCCCCCACAACCGAGCCGCATAAGGGTGCCTCAGGTGGTCTGCATAGAGAACTTCTTTGGACTTTGTGAACTGCGCCGGCTATCTCAGAGATTTTCTTGTCTTTTGATGAGCATGACGCGTCTCTTCATTATGTTAGAGCCATCAGAACTGTCACTTTATGTCAGAGCATTAAATGACCAGCTGCAGGGAGTAATTATGGCCAGCTATAATCGGCCTGTTTTGAGCCGCATGAGGCCATGTGGCTCTTCCTGAGCCGCATGAAATTCCTGAGCCGCATGCGGCTCTCTGGGACTTTCTGAGCTGCATAAAACTCTTCAAGCTTTTGAGCCGCATACTGAATCTGGGCCGCATATGAATTACTATTCTTTTTCATGCTTCTACAAGACCCCTTTCAAAGTTTTCAATTTGTAAAAATTAAAATACTTTGAATAAGAAGCATGACCACGTAATATCTTCATGCCGCATAGGCTTCTCTGACCGCATAGGATTTTTTAGCCGCATGGATTGCTCTGGCCGCATAGACCGCTCCGACCGCATAGATTGCTCCGGCCGCATAGACTTCTCTGGCCATATACTGTCCTTCATGCCACGTAGGTGTCTTATTATTTGCTCTTGATTTGCTTTGATTTAAAGCCGTCTTTTGGGTAGGATCCCAAGGGTCGACATTAAATATTTGGATTTGCCTTGATGATTCTGAGCATTCTTTTTTGCATGAGAGGGGATAAAATCTCGAGAGTCGATTTTATCCTCTAGGCAGCACATAATCCGAAGCGCCTATCGGTCCACGCGTCCCCTGTCCGCCTATAAATATGAGTAATTTTTAGAGAGAGACTCTTTACTCTCTTCTTTTGTTCAAGCCTTCTTGCCCTAGTTGCCATGTCTTTTCTCCTTCGATCACCAATGGCTCCCAAGACTTCCTCCAGCGCTACGGCGAAGGGTAAAGGAGACTGTGGCGTCCACAGTTCATCCCGACGTTCACCCCGCCATTGATGGTAAGAATGTTGGAAGAAATTGTATGAACTCAAAACCCTAACCATCATGGCTACGCCGCATGTTTTATGCGCGGGCCTTCTTCGTCTTCATTGAACTGTTCAAGTTCATTGTGATGAATCCACATACTGTGTTGCATGTGCCGCATGTACATATCATGTCCGAGCCGTATGGGGGTATGCCTCATGTCCGAGCCGCATGAGAGTCGTTTTATGGCCGCATAAGCACTTTGCAAACGAGGCCGCATGAAGACCCATCGAACAGTGCCGCATAAGCATCCTTTGAACTGTGCCGCATGAAGTTCCAGCAAACAAGACCGCATAAGCTCCTTTAAACTGTGCCACATGAAACCCCACCAAATCAGAGCCGCATAAGCTCTTTTAAACTAGGCCGCATGAGCACCCGCTAAATAGAGCCGTATAAGCTCACTTGAATGGACCGCATGAGGCCCCGCTAAACAGAGTCGCATAAGCTTATTTGAACTGGGCCGCATGAGGCCCCTCCTAAATAGAGCCGCATAAGCTCCTTTAAATTCTGCCGCATAAGGACCCGCCTAATCAGAGCCGCATAAGCTCGAAAACACTAAGTAGTTTTCCCTAGCCATCTTCTAACTTGTTTCTTTTGTCCTTTTTCAGTGAATTTGCCAGTCAATCCTGCGGGAGAGCCCTTGATAGGTCGTGCCCAATCTGCTGTGGGCGTGAGGTTCGACCACTTAGTCGAGTATGTGGTGAACCAGCTTCCCAAAGACGAACCTATGGAGAGGCTGAGAGACATTAAAAACCAGTCCTTATACTTTCTTTTGGGCATGATGAACTCAGGGCTATTGGGGAACCAACACCTGAAACCAGCATTCCTTTTCGGAGATGCCCTGACCGTGAAGAACTTCCAAGTTCTGGATATATCTGAGAGTTGGAGTTTTACTTCTGACGGGATGGCGATCCACATTCTTCAGATGGAGCGTCATTTCCCCTTGTCGTGGTTCAACATGCTGCCGATGGGCAGAAAGATGGAGGATTCCTTGACTCCGACCCGGAACAGAATATTTGTGGGCAAAATTCACTATAACAATAACTTGGGGTCAGTGTACGCGGGCAGGATATCGATCAGCCGCTGTGTGATGGGGTTGGCCCCAGGCAATTTCTTGAATGTGCAGGGTCCTAATTTTAAGTTCTCTCAAGCTGATACTTTCCTGAACCAGCTTGCTCGGAAGGGGTCCTATTCCGTTGGCCGATTGTCGCTGCTGAATTGGATAAACCTCCTTCCTTTGTGGATCAACCTGTCTACGTAGATCGCACGGAAATATAAGACTCTCCTGCGCGAGATTGGGCTCTATCATGCTATTCGGGGCACCTCTTACGGCTTGGCCATAAATAAGAAATTGTTCATGGCTCTGCTGGATATGTACAACTACCGTACGGGGACCTTCTTTACAGCCATAGGGGAGATGGGGCTTGCTCTCCACGAGATGTATGATGTCTCCAAGCTGCCTTGGGGAAATGAAGTCTTCGAAGTGTATACCCCGACGAACGAAGAGTTCGAGGATTTGGAGCAACGGTTCCCGGGCTTTGTAGCTGTCTACCGGGAATTGTTGTGTCATCACAGCACGTGCCAGCAGATGTCAAAAAAAATGACAGCTCGGAAGGGAACCTTCCGCATACAAAGGCCTGGCTCACTTACCTTTTTAAGCTCGGCGTCTCAGGCCGGGTTTCTCCCCAAAGTCCTCGAACTCGGGAGGAGGGGCAGGACCAGGTGTCGACCGCCAAGAGGGTAAGAACCGCCGGCGACAGATTCGGGAGCCAATCTGACAATTTTGCTTATTTTTATCAAGACACTCAGCCGTTGTCCGAGAAGGCTCTTCTGGCAGGCTTTCTGATGGTATGGCTGTGGAACTGCGTAGTCTCAGGAGGGGCTGGTTCTATTGAGAGGATCAGCCGTAACTTTATCCTCCCTGCTGTGAAGCTGGTCTTTAGGGTCAGACTAGCTTTTCTCCCGGCATTGGTGTGCAGCATACATCGTGGCCTTCGCACTTTCTCGTCCAAGGTTATCGCCCGTAACATAAAGAAGGGCTTTGAACGCATTGAGCTACCCTATCATTATCTGATGGGGTGGCTGTTGATGCATTGTCGGTCTTTGATGAGGCCTAACCCCGAAGATGGCGTAACTGCTGATGATGTCTTCATCTTTCAATATCGCCGCATGCCCTGGGATTGCCAGACCATGCGTGTCTGTCGGATGGCATTGGCGAGGGTGGACAGATACACCTTTTTTGTGTCTGTTCCTCAGTTTACTTTTGCAAAAGTCAACGACGTACTTCTTGATAGTATTGGGCCTCCCCACTTCTTATCCTACAAGCTGCTCGTTTGGTTGCACAACATTCGTCCTGCCCACCTGGTATACCACAATCGCAACACTGTCCACTTGGAGCCTTACTTGCCCCGTAGATTCTTCCGACAGTTTGGGTATAGTCAGCTATTCTTGGACAGTCCCAGCTCTTGCCTGGGTTTTGAAGGTAGCGTCCTTGACGGCATCAGGGCCTGGCCCTATTATAATACGGTTCACACCCGTACCAGTTTCTCAGTTCCTGATGCTGGAGAGTCAGGGGAGATCTTCTATTTGGCGGCTCTATACCATGTCATGTCGAACAATCCTTCCGTTGATTTTGACCAGAGTACCAGCTTTATTGTTGGTATTGGCTTGGAGGAGAAGCCCAAGGGGTCCAAGGCAAGGAAGAAGAGGGAGAACACGGTTGATGTGTCGGACTCGGAGTCTGTCGACGCGGACGAAGAGGATGACGAGCATGATCCCGATAACTCTCTTCCTCCCGCAGAATATGTGGTGGCGGATCAGCCGCCTGTCGTGCCTGGTCCTTCACGCAAGCGAAGCAGGCGTAAGCCCGCCGTTGGCGGCATAACTTACTCCGTGAAACGGGCTGCATTTAAGACTCGCGGGCTGCTCATAAGGGAGAGACGCGATGATGTTGACACCGTTTCGGATGTGAATTAAATTACAACAATCTTCTTCTTTAGCTCTTTTTTTCCCGAACTATGACCTAATCATTTTTCTTTTCTCTGTAGGCATCAGAAGAAGGGGACTTTCCAGATCCGGCTGCTGCCTCTGCGGTCGACCCGGCTCTAACTACTCTAATTAGAGATATGAGTGCCAAGATTCTTGCCGACGGGATTCTCCCAGCGATGGCTGAGGTTCCTCTAGTTGTTGACGTCCAACCTAGGGGACGTGGGCTCTGCTGAACCCGTCCCCGAGACTGCTGAATTTCAGCCGGGTGACGCTGATCTAGTTGTATCTTCTTTCGGGGCAGCTGGGGCAGATGAACCAGCTGTATTTGGGTCGGATGTTGCTGGTCAAGAGGCTACGGTGGCTGTGAGCGAACCTCAGCCCTAACAACTCTCCCCTGGTGAGCTAAGTCAAATTTTGACCACTTAGGAGGTTCATTTGCTATATCATCACATCCTTCGGGTTAAGCTGATTGATGGTTACTCCGGACATACAGGTCTTGCTCCTTCACTGCCAACGATGGATATTATCGGGGGAGAGTTCGCCAGAGAGGATCTGGTGGAAGAGAGTGTGCCTCCTCCCCTAACAACTTACATTGAGGGACCTCCCGCTGAATCGAGTTCGGGAGAGCCGACGGCAGAACGGCCAGGGCGGGGGAAGAAATGGTCCATGCACCTCCTCTATTCATGTGGCTCCGGAGGTCGACCTTTCTGCCCTGCCGAGTCTCCAAATCCTTCGGGCTGTGGAGGAGGAATTGGCCGCTATTCAAGCATCTTTTTGCTCGGAACTTGTTTCCCTTGTGGCAGGGGCATCAAGTTTCGGTGCATCTTCTTCGACACTGCCAGCTACTCTTCCTTTGACGTCGTCTTCTTCAGAAGTCCTGGATGAATCGTCAAAGGATGTGGTTAACAGTTTCTACTGCCACCTGAAGCGAGGGGTTGAGGTTGCCGTGGAGAGGGGGACATCTTTTGTTGGCCCGTCAATGCGCCCATGGCCAAATTGAACTCCTTAGAACCCTTCCCGGTGGGGCAGGGATAGTTGTGCTTTTGGAGCCCAAATTGCTAGAGACTGATCAGCTTGTGGCCCAGTTTCAAGTACTGTGGCAAGTTGATCTGTCTTTAGCAATAGATCAGGAGCGTGCCTTCCTCATAACTGCCATAGAGAAGGTAAGGGTTGCTCGTGATACGTCCGAGCCGATTATAATGAAGGACCTCCACAATCTGTCTCTGCAGTACGATCAGTTGAGCCGTAGGAGAGAGAATTGCATTGCTCGGGAAGCGGCCGTATCTCGCGAGATAATCGATACGAGGGAGCAGATCCTCGAGCTCCAGAGGAAATTGGCTTTCTTGGAATCTGAGCTCGTGGCCTCCCGCACGGATAAGGAGCTAATTGTTCAGGAGGTCGACAAAGTCACCCAAACTTCTGCTGGCTTGGAGCGTGCTCTGAAGAGGCTTGAAGATGGCTGGCAGGTTCACGCACATCTGGAGGATACGGACCGGTTGACTCAGGAGGCCGAGCGCCGGGCCAAGGGCGATTTGAGCGGTCGACGGCCCTACTGAGGGAACGTCTTAGGGAATTATGTGTCGCAGAACTGTAGTCAGCCTTTTTTCCTTTCTTTCTTTGTTATTTTCCTTCATTTTAATAGGGATGCGGTCCCCGAACATGTAGTACTTCTGTTTTTCAATAAATGACTATGTTTACACCATCCATCATCTATTGTGCTTGTACCGTATTCTTGGTATACGATGTTTGCCCTACTGGGGGACTTTTTGTGGACCTATTACCCTTGGCATACCTTGATTTTAGGTATGGATAATAAGTTTGATAGAGATACCTAGAACAATTCGTGGTGAGACATAGAAGTTCTTGGTATTGGGCGAAAGAATGCCATAGAACAGTGGGATCCAAAGGCATGTGATAATGAGAAAAGAGGCGCATGTACTAGGGGACCTAGTAAACATTTGTGGTCAACTGCGGACATTTGTGGTCAACTGTGGACATTTGTGGGCCTATTATCCTTGGCATACCCTGGTTTTGGGTACGGATAATAAGTCGAGGGAAAACTAACATACTTACTCAGAGGTAATGAGGACGTGGTAAATATGAGGGTTTCTTCAATGGAGTCTTCCTACTCTGAGGTAATGAGGACGTGGCAGGAGTGGACACCATGAAGGGTACATAGAACAACTCAAGGTAATATGGACGTGAAGTTCTACGAGGGGTGTTTGTTTTTGATGGAAGTGAAACAACTCAGAGGTGACATCGACGTGGTTGTTTCGAAAATTTGTGGATCTGTTACCTTTTTATGTACTGAAAGTGCGGGTGATAGATCATGAGGAAGATGCTCTTTTAGGAAGGAAGTTTAGAGGTATGATCATACATGACTTACTACCCAGAAGATGAGATATGGATTCATTTGGGATTACCAGAGTGTAAGTTCAGCGGTACCTGGGGCACATAACTTAACAGTCCGGTTAATTTGGAAGATGTCATTTAGACATAATATTCTTCAGGAACTTGTCGTTGACAGGCATCATGAGCAAGTCTCCATTTTGTTTTGCGAGACGTTAAGCACCATTAGAGAATACAGCCTCGATAACAAATGGGCCTTCCCACTTTGCTGGAATTTGTCGGCAGTTTTGTGAGTCATAACCATCGGCCTTCGAACGGCCAGAACGAGATCGCCCACTTGAAATGTTCTGAGTTTAACCTTCTTGTTGAAGGCTCCAGAGATGCGTGCTTAATACAGCTTGATTCGTTGTTGAGCTAACAGGCGCTTCTCATCTAAGGCCTCCAACTCTTGTAGCCGGCGACGGTAATTATCATCCGTCGTCAATCGATAGGTGAGGGCGACGCGGAGAGAGGGGATTTGAGTTTCTAGTAGGAGAACTGCCTCACTCCCATACACCAGAGAGAATGGTATATTTCCGGTGGCCGTTCGAACTGTAGTATGGTACGCCCATAAATATTCGCCAAGCTTTTCATTCCAGTCGCATTTGTTGGAAGACACGAACTTCTTGAGCAGCTTGATTATAATTTTGTTGAATGCTTCTGCTAACCCATTCGCCGCCAGATTGTACGGTGTTGAAGCAACATTCTGGATCCGATGTTTGTCGCAAAACCGATAGAAGGCGTGGCTTACGAACTGCGGACCATTGCCGTGGATGATCCTTCGGGGCAGTCCGAAGCGATAGATGACGTGATGCTTGAGGAAGCTGATCACATTTGATATCTTCACCTCTGCAAGTAGAACGGCTTCCGCCCATTTGGAGAAGTAATCCGTAACTGCCAGTATGAAGCGATACCCTCTGGATAAATGTGGGGTGATAGGACCGATGATATCAATTCCCCATGCCTCAAATGGCCAGGATGCCACCGTCGGGTGTAGGAACTCGGATGGTTGGTGTATGAAATCTGCGTGGACCTAACACGCTTTGCACTTTCTTGCATATTCTATCGCGTCTTCCACCATCGTAGGCCAGTAGTAGCCCATCCGGCGAAGGCGATCTTATAATTTTGGGCCAGGCTGATGGGCCCCGCAGACGCCGTCATGTGCTTCACGTACAGCTTCTTTGGCTTCTGTATTGGACAGATATCGAAGCAGTAGTCCATCATATGACCGTCGATACAACATCTTTGTTTCTGTATCGTAGAAGAATCTGAGAGAACGTCTTCTAATAGAGGTGGCTTCTTTTGGGCTCTCCGACAAGATGCCATAAACTGCAAAGTCGATAAATGGGAGCCTCCAATCTGGTGTCTCGTCGACCGTCAGGGCAGAATAGCTCTCAGTAAATTGGACGTTGTTCTTGGGACAGACCAACCTATGGCCTATTACGTCCATCAAATAATGAGTATATTTGGGACCGCCAGGGAAGCGGCCAGTCCTGCTAAGGCGTCGGCTTTAATATTCTAGAGTCTCAGAACATTTTCTATGAAGAACCCTTTCAGAGACGTAATGATGACGATCGCTACCTGATGATAGGGGATCATGTCTTCATGACGAACTTCATATGAACCTCGGATCTGATTGACGATTAACTGTGAATCGCCATATGCCTCTAGGTACTCTACCCCCAGTTTTTTTACAAGTCGGAGGCCGATAACCAAGGCGTTGTACTCGGCCACGTTGTTTGAGCAGGGTTCTGTAAGGGAATATGCTCGGTTGATCACCAAGCCAGAGAGAGAAATCAGTACCACTCCGACCCCAACGACAATTTTGCCCTTGGGCCCGGTTCTTGAAGCACCGTCGAAGAACATTCGCTAAACGGAATCATCGAAAGCCATGTTTGAGTTGGCGACCTCGTCTGGAATCTCATCATATATTCTGGTTGACTCCGAACTTGGATGGGCTACTAAAAAGTCCACCAGAGCTTGACCTTTAACAGCCTTTTGTGGAATGAAGATCATGTGGTAGGAAGACAGTAATATCGCCCAGGTAGCAAGGCGAGAGATGAGCGCACCTGGCTTGGTCAAGAGGACCCTTAGGGGTTAACTCTTGATATGACATGGATGGTTTATCCTGTAACATAGTGTCGCGTCTTCTGGATAGCGAACACCAGAGCAAGACATCCTTCTCCACGGCGGTGTATCTAGGCTCAGGCCCTATCATCATTCGGCTGAGATAATAGATGGCATGTTCATGCCCCGCATTATTGTTTTGTGCTAGTAGAGCACCGAGGGAATGCTCCATCGCTCGTACATAAAGCAAGAACGACTTTCCAGCAACCGGGGCCACCAGAACTAGAGAATTTGACAGATGTTCTTTGATGTTGTCGAACGCGCGTTGGCACTCTTCATCCCATACGAATGAGACGCCCTTCTTCATGAGGTGGGTGAATGGTTGACATCGCCCGGAGAGATTGGATGTGAACCTCCTGATGTAAGCTAGCCTCTCTTGAAGGCCTCGGAGTTCACGAAGATTTCTCGGGGAACCCATCTCCATGTTCGCCTTTGTCTTCTCCAGATCTATATGAATTCCCTGGGCAGTAATGATAAAACCAAGGAATTTTCCACTAGATATGCCCAAGAAAGATTTAGTAGGATTCATCTTCAAGTTGTGCGCTCGCATCAGGTCGAATAATGTCCTCAAATCATGCAGATGATCTCCCTTGGAGTGACTTTCGACAGCGATGTCATCAACATAACACTCCACGGTCTTACGCAGGTGATCTCTGAAGATGACACTAATGGCTTTTTGATATGTGGCACCGGCATTCTTTAAACCGAAGGACATGACTGTGTAACAGTACACGCCAATCGGTGTTCGGAATGATGTATGCTTTTCGTCGTCAGGAAACATCTTGATTTGGTTGTATCCTGAGAAGCCATCCATGAATGACATGCGCTCAAAGCCACATGTGTTGTCGATCATGATGTCCGTGATGGGAAGAGGAAACTCAACTCTAGGACATGCTTCGTTTAAATTTCGAAAGTCAATGCAAATTCGAATCTTTCCATTCTTCTTGAGGACTGGTACTATGTTGGTGACCCAGTCTGGATGATGTTCCTCCCGGATGAAGCCGCTGGCTATCAGTTTATTGACCTCAGCTTCGATGGAGTTCATGATGTCGGGATGGAACCGTCGTTGCTGTTGCTTGACTGGTTACGTCTGGATGAATGTTGAGCTTATGGACTGCAATCTCAGGGTTTAAACCTGGCATGTCTTCATAGCTCCAGGCGAATATGTCAATGTACTCTTTGACAAGTTGCAATAGCGACTCCCGTTCTTCGTCTGTCAGACTCTTGCTGACGAAGATTGGCTTTGGAGATGATTCATCGCCGAAGTCAACTTGTATGACCTCATCTTCGGTGGGAGGCTCACGGAGTTCGAAGCATTTCTCCTATTGTGCATCTAGCTCTTGAACCCAAGGCTCTAACTCGAGAAGCTTGGGTACGTCTTTGTCTTCTTTATAGGCGTCAGTAAATACCATATTGACAGACCAGACTTGTCTGAATACGTCTCCGATGCTGGTATCTGAATCAGAAGTGGGCGATCCAGTTGAATGTGAATGCCATTCACACTCCTCATTCGAGCTCCCGGGAGTTGTTGCAGGAGTAATATAGCCTAGGCCATGTCTGGTCTTGCTATAGTAATCCTAAGGTTTTCCAGCCGGGACTGGTAATTGCAAAGGTAATCGTTGGCCGGTGCCGTAGTTCAAGCCTGGTGTAGACTCCATGTCGTACCCCTGTTTTTGCATAAGATACTTGGAACGGTGGCTATAGAGATAAAGCGGTAGTCTTCTAGTGTCGAGTTTGAGATCGACTTCTTCTGGCCTGAAGGACTGTGGATTATTCTTTTGGCCGAAGATGATTGGATGATCGTCTCCCTCGATTATGAAGCAGGCGCCTTCAACAGGAGTGATTTGATTCATGGTATAGACATTTTTTACTTGCGTGTGTAGGTTGATGCCTATACCGTGTTCCATAGAATACATTATTCGAAGCTTATTAACCTCGAGGTAGTTCAAAGATAGTCCTTTATTGATAAAGTACGGTATCTTTTCTGGTGGAATTACATCGTCAGCGGAAGGAACATTAGTATGGGCGGCCACATACTTGGCCAGCTCTAGCTCATCTTCAACTACCCCCTGTATCAATGAAGATTGAGAGGATGACCTGGGTAGTTTGATCATCAGCGGCTCCACTGGTGGCACCGGACGTAAAGTTGTTGGCTCACTGGCGACCCACAGCTTAGTACTGAGCTGCCGATTTATTCTCGGCTCTTGTTCAGCCAACCTCTGCATTGAAGATTGGGAAGATGACCTAGGCAGCTTGATCATCAAAGAATCCCCTGAGGCCGATGGACGTGGGGTCGTAGGTACGCTAGCGGCCCCCGGCTCAGTGCTTGGCTGCCGATTTGTCTTAGGCAGATGAATGACCATTGGCTTGATGGAGGGATTAACCTCTTCTGTTTGTTGTTTGCCAGCCCTTTGTAATCTGGTCGTCAGTGGCCCTGTATTGGGACTCGCCCCTTGGCCAGACCTTGGCAGTCGGATTGTCATCTGCTCCCTTTGTGCAGTAGGCACCGAAAAACTACGCAAAGTGGCTGTAAGAGGCACAGTTCTGCCTGGTTTGCAGGGTTGGAGATGGATTCTTAAGGGTTCCTCCAGCCCTGCAATTTCCTCTGTCTGCTCTTAAGCATCCTCCTTGATCAGGTGCCTCTTTGAGTTCTCGTACAAGCAGGAATCTGAATAGTAGGATTCGACCCCTTTGAAGGGATCGATGTCAGCGAATTCTGTTCTGACGAAGCCATGCTTGTCGACATATTTGAAGCACTGGTGCAATGTGGAAGGCACGATCATGTAATCATGTATCCACGGATGCCCCAGGAGAATATTGTAGGAGGTATCTGTATCTATGATGTAACACGCCACTTCCGACTGCAGATCGCCAATTTGACACTTTAGGCGAATCTTCCCAACATGATAGCTTCTCCCTGAATTGAACCCGCTGATGGCGGTGCTGGTAGGAGTCAGCCGGTGCATAGGAATGCACAGGAGGTGGAGCAAGCTCTTCAGAATGATGCTTATCGAAGAACCGGAATCAATGTGCATCAGATCCACCTTGACGTCGTCGACGTATCCAGTATAATACAGAGGGCGATCGTGCAAGTTGGTCTTGATAAGCATGTCCTGCGGAGTGAACACGATATTGGGCATTGCATCGGTACAAGCACTGTCCTGGGCATCTGCTGGCGAGCTCTCCCCTGTAAGATTGGCCTGAGCCAGATATGCATCGGCATTCTGGAGTGCTTCGCTCAGTGCGATGCGAACATCTTTGGAGAGTCTCAGGAGCTCGTATAATGACAATTTGGCCGATGTGTTGGCCAGTTGTGCCAAAATATCAAAATTGTAGGGCTTCTCCAGCCCGTGAGGAGTGTCTTTCCGGAGCGGCTTGTCAAAGCGAGTCTCCTTTGGCTTCGGCTTATCGGCCGACGGAGGCTGAGAAGGTCCTGGAGTGTCAGCGGCGGCCGGCTGGCGTTCTTCAGCCGAGTTACCCGGTGTAGGTTGGGATTGTGCACCAGACCGGATGACGACAGCCGTAGCTTCTTCGACCTCTGTCGAGATTGTACGGCAGGACTTGACTTTCCTACCCTTTTTTTTGCCGGTGGAGGGTGGTGTGGGCTAAGTCACTTCAGGTACCAGGTCCGGATGGACCCACATGACCTCCCCTCGCGATGTGGTGAGGGGCACTAGACCAGCAGCCTGGTCTCGGGAAGGTGGAAGATTAGCGACCTCCATCTTTGCCCGGGGAACGGGTACTACTCCATCTTGAGTCTTCGTCGGAGGAAAGCTACCGAATTGGATAGACACCATATTGGCCGCCACAGTTACCTCATCAAAGTCAATGGCCAGAGCCTTAGAGTCGATCAGGTTCTGGATGTACCGTTTCAGTTGGAAGCAGTCTTGAGTAGCATGATGGACGTAGCGGTGGTAGTGGCAGTACTTTGGGCTCTTCATCTCTGCAGACCGAGGCTCACATCTCGGTGGAGGGAGCTGAATCCTGTCTTCTTGTATGAGCATGTCCAGGATAAGCTTGACATGACTATCCTCGAAGGAGTAAGACATCTGCGGCCACTGCTTCTCGGCCTGCTTTGGTTCAGGCTTCTGGGCTGTGTCGGCCACCATAGCCTGCTTGCCCTTGGCATCCCGGTTGTTGAAGGAACTACCGTCGTTGTTGTTGTTGGTACTCGGACGTTTGCTCTTGTCCTCTCCATCCGATATATGCATGCCCAGTTGGCGAGCCTTCTTCAACTTTGCTTCTGCGCTAGTGGCGCTGATGATGAAGGTATTCCAGTCCTTGAATTGACTTTCACCCATCCAGAGGCTGATCGTGGGAAGCAGCCTCTTTTGGCAGATTTTAATCAAGGAAGAATCTGGATTGCCAGAGGGCAATTTCATCGCGGTTTGGCAAAACCGCTCAATGTAGTTCCTTGTCAGCTCCTTCTCACCTTGAACAACGTCCATAAGGGTGGACATTATCACATCTTGTCCTACCTTGTAGAACCTTTCAAGGAATATGTTTTTGAAGCCGGCGAAGGAATGGATGCAGTTGTCCGGCAGATTACGGTACCAATCAAATGCTACCCCCTCCAATGCCCCGACGAACAATCGTGTGAGGATCGCATCGTCGTGTGGCAAGTGGTCTGTTGTGACCTCGAAGTAGGTTATGTACCGGCTTACAGAGGTCTTTCCGTCGTAGGGGTTGATGTTGAACGGCTTGTACCACGGAGGAAAGGGGACATCCCTCCATGCAGCGGGATATACGGTTGTCGTATCTTCAAGTCCTGAGAGTATTCCCGTGCGTGGAACATCACACGGAGCTCCTGGACTTCTCTCCTTGCCTCCCTAGCCTCGTCCGTAGCACTGGGAGCCGTCATTCCGGGCGGATTGTCACCCGGGGTTGGTGCAGTTGTGTTCGAGTCTGTATTGACGGCGGGACCCAAACTTGTCTAAACAGGCGTCCTTCCTTGAAGAGTTGGTAGGGCCGCCTTAATTTCTTCCACCGACTTCACTAAGGTGTGAAGTATGGCCTCAAGAGTGTCGAGGCGTTGTTGATCGCTGGGACCGTCCTGGTCATTCTCAGTCATAAATACTGTTCTCACACGAGGAACAGTGGAAGGAACTGTGGAGGATGTGCTCTCCGAATCATACCCCGAATAGAGAAGTCGTCGGGATATGTAGGAATATTCTCCTCCGGTTCGGACTCGGAGGAACTACTACCCCCTGCATAGGAGGCTGTTTCATCTTGGGACCCATGGACATCTGGGTTCATTGTATCTGTTGGGGGAACTGTCTTTTCTGGTTGATCTTCTTGGAACACCGGATTGTCATGGATGTTTCGAGGGGTGTTACCCCCAGCTTCGGCTACCCCTGAGGTGTAGTTGACGAATCCCCCAGTGTTGAAGATTTCATCTTTGAGCGGGTGCCCTGGTAAACTCCTCATGAGGTGGTTGTGGACAGCCGCTTGGACGCGAGTTTCCTGGCCACGCTAGTTGAGATCGTCGGGCTGGAAGCATTTATCTTCTTCCCCGTCTTGCCGGTAGGGATCTTCCGAGAAGAATTGCAGGAGGCGACATGAAGCGCCTCGTCTCCTGAGCTTTGTTGCAGGACCGGTCCTGGCTGCTGCAGACGTTAAAAGACGGACTACCGGTCCTCTTGTACTGTCGCCTTACTGCAGCAGCAGTTGACAATGACTTGAGTGCAGTGATGTCTATGAAAGGACTCTCTGCACACCAAGTTTTCTTCTCTTTCCTTGTGCTTGTGAAGAATCATATCACGAAAGTCACTTATTTTGTGGGCCCGGGAGTCCCGAGCACACGAGTGTGTTGGCATCCTGCCTGCTCCCTGATATGGGAATAGTAAGAGTACTTGTCCCTGATCGTTGTTGGGAGATTCTTGATAACTATCCCGTCCGTTGGCCGCTGGGGGCTGGATACGGATGGTTTTGTACAACTTTCCATCAGAGGCTCGCGTAATAGTCAGCGGGACGCCCTGATGGTCAGAAGTTGGGACAGCTGACTGAGCTCGATGAGCCCACGCTGTCCTAGACTTCTTTCCTCTAGCACCTGAGAGTGTATAGTAGGAAGAGTCCAAGTTGTACGTCATAGAGTCTGGCACATGCTCCTGAGAGCCTCTGAGGTCAGGACCGTATGAAAGGCGTTCAAAGACTGAACCCGAGCCGCATGGAGCAGATGGTCTGCGGTTGGGATTGGTGGCCGCATAGGCTGTCTGCATGCGGCTGGTATTTATGGCCGCATAAGCAGTCTGCATGCGGCTGGCATTTGTGGCCGCTTGAGCAGTTTGCATGCGGCTGGAAGCTGTGGTCGCATGAACCTTCTGTATGCGGCTGGAAGTCGTGGCCGCATGAGCCTCTTCCATGCGGCTGGAAGTTTTGGCCGCATGAGCCTTCTCCATGCGGTTGGAAGTTTTGGCCGCATGAGCCTTCATGCGGCTGACGCCCTTATGCGACTTCTTCCTGGACCGCATAGAGTCCCTCTTTGCCCCTGCAAGTCCAGCATCGTAGTGTTTTCCTCTGTCGGACTTGGGGATAGCAGAGTCCTCTACGGTCTGAAGTAGGGCCGCATGCGAGTCTTCTCCGCTGCCTTGGGCAGCAGAGAACACTTCTTTCAGAGCTTGGGGAGGAGCAAATGATTTAGGCCTCCACTCCCTGTGGGCCTTCTTCGTGCGGGCTCACTTCTGGACCGGGCTAGCGCTCCCGTCGGAGAGCATCTCTTCAAACGCTTGCTGGTCGAAGCGAACAACCAGCATCTGTTGCGTGGAGCCAAGCTTGGCTGCATCCGATTGCGTCACCAACTTCTCAGCAGTGGAGAAGTTAGTCCCCAGTAGAGTCGCCATCGTATTTGCCATTGATTATCAAAGAACAGAATAATTTTATGGGAGGACTGAACTTTAACTCACAATACAAACTCGATCGTACAAAGAGAGCCTAGGAACAAAACCTAGGAAAAGCAATCTAGGTACAATTGTTTAGTTTTGATTCTGGGGGTGACGGTAGAGGCTCGAGAAAGTGTTATCAACTCTGCCTTACTCCTTGGACGATCGAACGCAACCTTGGTTCCGGTGAAGAAATGCTCTGTGCGATAACTCTGTGTCTGTTGCAAAGGAATATCACCTTTCTATTTATAGGACTTGTGATGAGTGGGGTGTGCAGTAACTGTGCCTTAAAAAGTGGGCGGTTGGGGATTGGTTAAGATTAACCTTGATCTATTTGTTGGAAATCAATCTGGGGTTGTGTTCGTTGCAATAAATCTGCATTGTTATGATTTATTGGTTGCAATAAATCTGCGTGGATAAGTCTCAGTCAATCTTCTGCCACGTGTCCCAACCGCCATTATGCCACGAGCCGCATGAACGGGACGTCCTGGCAGAGCCGCATGAGTGTGGTCTGGTAATTGAGCCGCATGAGAGTGGCCTCACAACCGAGCCGCATGAGGATGGCCTCACAACCGAGCCGCATGAGGATGGCCTCTAAACCGAGCCGCATGAGGATGGCCTCACAACCGAGCCGCATGAGGATGGCCTCACAACCGAGCCGCATGAGGATGGCCTTACAACCGAGAGCATGAGGATGGCCTCACAACCGAGCTGCATAAAGGTGGCCTCCCAACTGAACCGCATAAGGGTGGCCCCCACAATCGAGCCGCATAAGGGTAGCTCAGGCGGTCCGCATAGAGAACTTCTTTGGACTTTGTGAACTGCGCCGGCTATCTCATAGATTTTCTCGTCTTTTGATGAGCATGACGCGTCTTCATTATGTCAGAGCCGTCAGAACTGTCACTTTATGTCAGAGCATTAAATGACCTGCTGCAAGGAGTAATTATGGCCCGCTGTAATCGGCCTGTTTTGAGCCGCATGAGGCCACGTGGCTCTTCCTAAGACGCATGAAATTCCTGAGCCGCATGCGGCTCTGGGAATTTCCGAGCCGCATAAAACTCTTCAAGCTTTTGAGCCGTATGCTGAATCTGGGCCGCATATGAATTACTATTCTTTTTTATGCTTCTACAGTGACTTTGTGTGTTACGTGTCTTGTGTTAGACTGAGTCATAGGTTATACTACCTGCTTTTCCAGTCTAATCTCTAACTTTTTAAAGTTAGCACAGATCTCATCATATTTAGCATTAAGAGCATCAATTCTACATGAAGCAATAGAATATTTTTTTTCTTTTCTGATTCTAGTTCCTCCTGAAGTTAGCAATTTCTTGAGTGATTTTCTCAATGCAATCAAGTGCCTCATGCAATCTAAACTTAAGTGTGGAAATCTCAGTAGAATTATCAGAAGGAGAAGTATTTCTAGCATCATTCAATAAGCAAGTAAGCTTATCATTCTCACGCATATAGGATTGAATATCATTTCTAGCTTGCTTATACTTATCTAATACTTTCTGTGTTCTTCTAATAGATCACTGAAAGCATCAGATAACTCATCATAAGAAAATTCATTCTCTTCAAGAAGGGAATTATTCTGTACCTCGTTAGATAATGCCATTGTGCATAAATTACAGCTTTATGAGGTCTATCTTCTTCTTCTTCTTCAGAATCTCTTGCTTTGCTTTCACACCATAGCTCGTGCTAGTGTACTTGTGAGATGATGATCTTTCTTTTTGATCGTTCGTAGTGACTCTCCTTTCTAGCAGTAGTACAATCTGTAGTAACCCTAAGGGGGGGTGAATAGGGTCAAGCTAGCTAATCAAGCACTTAGCACAAGCTAATGGGCAATTTAAAAATATAAGTGCAAGAGAAGAAGCAATAACAATACCGACACACGATATATCCTGGTATCCTCCCAAGAGGCACTCCAGTCCCGGAACTCTCTCCGGCTTTAATCCACTATTTGAGTAAATAGTTACACACGAGTTTGGATCCGAAGAACTCGCCAACTTCTTACACGAGAGCTTTAATCCGAAGGCCTCTCCGACTTCAACCGAGAGTTTGGATACGAAGACTCTCCAACTTCAACCTTTCACAATAGGTTTTGATCTCCTTATACAATAAGATGAAGATCTTACTTTTCAACTCAATAACTCTAAACAATTTGTGGATGCCCAAATGAAAGCTTTGTAGAGTTATTTGTGGATAGGCTTTGGTGGTTTAGAAATTTTTAGGCTCAAAGCATCAACCTTGAATGAAGGGGTTCAAGGCTATTTATAACCAAAGCAAAGGAAAGTGCAATAATGCAACTTTCACAGGCTGACGGATCATCCACCGGATTTCTGCGGAAATCTGCCGGATCATCCGCCTGTACAGTCCAACGACTATAAATAGAGCCGTTGGGATCAATTATTCGTAAAATCCGACCGTTGGAATACAAACGGTCGTATGGAGGAAAATCCGTCGGAATTCTGCGGTTTTCCGTCGGATAATCCGAACACTCATAGAAGGTATTCTGTGAGACCATTCGGATCTTCCGTCGGATTTCCGCGGAGATCCGCCGGATTATCCGCCAGGATTCCGAAGATTGTCCTAGGTTATTTTCTACCCTAGATTTCAATTTTGCCATCTATTTCTTGTGTTTACAATGATTCCTAAGACTCATTACAGACTCCAAATATACTGTAGTAGGAGCAGGCTTCTGCAGAGTCTTGAAATAATGATGGCTTGGCTTCTTTCCTTGATAGATTGGCTTCTTCCTTGACGGCAGCTTCTTCCTTGACTGTCAGCGGAACCCCCGAGTGCGTGGCTCCGGAGATTTCGTCAGGTGGTTCAGAAAAATCTTTTGGAAGACCATCATCTTTGGCCCATCTTGATTTCTTCTTGCATATGTCCATGTTTGATCTTGTTTATTACTTTTTCTGCAAGTACATGTTAGATGAACAAAGCAATATACAATGTATCAAGTTTAAGGCATATTAGGACAATGCTTACAATAGTGATAACATAAGTATTAGTGATACCATAATGAAAACTAGTATCACTAATATGTAAAACAATAGGCACATATCACCACATATATAAGTAGAAGTAGAAATGCTATAGTGATGATATGAAGATTAGTGATAATGAAATATTAAACTTAACAGATTAACCATATTCAAAAACATGATACAATCATTGGGCCAACAATTTTCCCCTTTTGATTATGGCAAATATGTTAAGTTTAGTATGAACATAATAGATGCATGTATCATTAATATATCACATACATAAGCATATATAACTAAAAGCATACTACTTAGACTACTTCTATCCCAATTAAACTTACTTCTCCCCCTTTGACGTGATCAAAAATACGCTCCCCCGTACTAAAAGATAAGAAATCAATCTTAAGTACATAAATCAGAGCATGATGAAGGCATAGACAATCATGATCAAGATATACTAATTGAGGAACAATAGGAGAAGTGTGTAAAGACAAGTGTATAAAACTACATACCAAATGTAGAGTACTAAATAGAAAATTGCTTGTCAAAACACAATATGGTTGGTAAAACTAAAAGTATTTGAAAAACAAGAAATAAGTAGTTTACCAACTTGAAATCCAAGGAATAAATCCAAAACACAATAGGATATGAAATATTGCTCTAGTTTTGGAAGAGAACTATGAAATAAAGGATTTCAAACAAAAGCCATGAGGAATAGATAATTGCAACTAATAGATACCAATTGAGATATGAAATTAAATAAACTTGATACCAATTGAGATATGAAATAAATAAACTTGATACCAATTGAAAAGATGTAAACTTGAAACATTGATCAAAGAAACCATTAATAATCATAATTGTCCAAAATAAATAGTGGAACAAAATAAAAGAATGATCAATGTAAAATATTGCAATTGATATAAAGTAATCTCATTATTTGCAAATCTATATGCTTATCCAAGTTCATGCATTTGAACTCAATTACCTTATCATGCTATATGAATACCCTTTAGAAACATGAAGGTAAAGGAAAAAATACTTGAGAAAGAGAAATTCAGTCGACTTGAATGCTCCCCCTCAAAGTACTACCAAAGTTGATAAAAATATAAATTTTGGATAAGTCCTCAACAAGGAAAGCCAAATCAATTAAGCATGAAAGAAAAGCCAAATCAACGAAAGCATAATATTCATCAAGATAAGATCTGAAAGTTAATATTAGCAAGATGACATATTTAACCCATATGAAAGAGAGAGATAAGATAATAAGGACAATCACATACACTCTCATAAACCCTTCAAAATAAAAATATCATGACCTCAATCAATAAGATATGAAAATGAAGAAAATATGGGTCCATGATAAACTATGTATACGACATATTAGAGGGTATAGATGAATTAAAATAATTTATTTGCTCCCCTCAAAATATGCGTAACTAGTTTCAAAGCACTTATAGCATCAAAATCTAGGGGTAAATCAACTATGGATTTCTCCCCTTGCTCAATGCATATAAGGCTATAAAATCGTCATAAAATGAATAATGTCATCTTTAGTCAAGAAGAGATATCCAATTAATACTTACTAAAGATGAGAAATCAAAAGAATATTCCAATTTAGCACATGTAATCAAAAGATGACATACACTAACCTATGTAGAAGTAACTCATATTTAAATAGATATATTAATGTGTTACCTTTTGAGAAAGATGTCATCATAAAAAATAAACAGTTAAATCAATCATGATGAGAGTCAAAATATCGCTCAAAAATAAAAAAAAATAAACCTCAAATATCATCCATTATCTAATCAAGAAAGAATCAACCAATTTATTACTTTGCATGGACTAGGTATGTTGTACCACATATTTATCCAACAACGGATAAATCCAAACCTTGCTAATGGTAAATTAATAACCCATAAAGTTCAAATAGCAAAGGTCATATGTGATAAACCATGAGTAGTCAAAGTAGAGTAATAAATTAACTTGATAATCTCATAACTAGATAATTTAAGACTACTTAATCATTAGGATCATTCATAAAGTAAAAATGAATAAACATGATCCAATGATAAATCTCATCAAGAGAAAAAAAATCCATATTTATAAAGAATCTTACAGATCAATGAAAATATGGAAAAGAGTCAATCTCAAAATGATCACACATTCAATCTAAAGAGATGTAATGATAATACGATAAAATCATGACTCAAAAAGAGAGAAATTTAAGAGAGACTTGCTAATGACTAGTATGGAAGAAAGTTAAAACAAGGAATCACAAACCTCTAAGAGAAAACAAGATCTAATAAAGAATTTGTAAAACTAGTTTTAGAGATCAAGCATATCACAAATCTTGTTTTTGTAAACTAGCATATCATATATAGATTGAAGTATAGGAATATAGTTAGATGTGTGAAAGTGAGCCAAAATTATATAGCTTAATAATATATCACAAATAAGCAAACTATATAATCCAAATAAGATTAATGAGGGAAGCCATTAACAAGATAAATGTGCTCATTAAATCTTAAGTCACTAACACTAAAAATACTTGCTTAAGCAAAGAGTTCTCAATAAGTATAATACATTTTGAATGATCAAAATGATTTGTAGACTCTTTATTAAGCAAGGATAAGAGTATAAGATAACAAAATAAAAAGAATTAGACTCTTATCAAGTATAGGCCAAAAGAGATATTCATGTAAACACAAATAAAATAAATCTCTTTGCCAAGTATAGAGATTAACCCAAGATAATGAAATAATGGATCGATCTAGAGAATGCAAAATATTATAGCCATTATGAAATAAGAGTATTCTCTAGAAATGGGAGATCTCTAACCAAAAGCTCAAACCATAGTAGCTAAGGACATAAGACATATGATGTATCAATTACATGGATTCTCATGTGCTACAACAACATCATTGGGAAACAATAATTCCAAAGAAGCATAAACCCAAGGAATGAGCAAGGAAAGCACATTAAAAATAAGAAAGCTGATCGGATTATCCGTCGGATTTCAGCGGAAGTCCGGCGGATTATCCGAACTTAGTGCTCACAAAGCTGCTGGAATTGATCGGATTATCCGTCGGATTTTCGCGATATCCGTCGGATGATCCGAACTATTGCTCACAGACTTGCTGTTTGCAGTCGGATGATCCGCCGGATTATACCGAAAATCCGTCGGATTTTTCGTCTCTCTATAAAATCAAATTTTCAAAGAGCTTTCATAGTGCACCAAAGAAAAGTGAAAAGATATAGACTAGAAAATGTGCACTAATTAAAGAGGTAAAATCAACATACAAGGTAAGGCACAAAAACATGTGATCCTTAAAAGAACTTTCATAAATAGTCATGAACAAGACACTAATAAAGATTTCTCTCAACATCCCAACTTAAAGGTATAAAATAAATACAAAAAGTTAGGAATCACATAGTTAAAACTATATATATAAATAGGCATACATGAGAAGATTCAAGAATCAAGAGACCATAAAGTCAACTAAAAAGCTAAAAAGACATTAAAAGAAAGCTTTAAGGAAGAAGCTTATTGATTCAAAAAGAGATACACAAATTTGATCAAAAGAATCAATAGCTAGAGTATGAGTTAAGCACAAGTTTGAAAGTAACAAGTATGAATAAATACTCTTCAAGTTAATATAAAACTTTAGCTTAACTCATATGCCTACATAAAGGTATTTATACAAAAATAGATATCAATATAAGAGATACATGAACTATATGTAGATGGAAATTTAATGTATATAGTCATGTATCCTTAATGAAATTTGAAAAACCATTACAAATTCAAAAACATGTATAAATAAACTTCATTAGGCAAAGACATAATTGATTCTCAAGAAGATAATCAAGATAAAGTATGAGAATCAATAATAAATATTATGTAAGCACAAGGTTAAAATGGAAGTATAAGTGTATACTTGTCAAGTGATAAGAAGCTTGTGCTAAACATATATATTCACAAATACCGATTTAAAGTAAATATTACATATTAAGGAGAAATCGGTAAGAAGTAACTATCCTCAAAAACTTTAGAACGGAGAGTTAAAATCATATTAACTCAAATCAAAATCAAGCTCCTATGGACTAGAGTGATATGCATGCTTCATAATATAGAGATTAAGAATAACAAGCATGCATAAATCAAATGTGTCACACTTAATAGAAAATGAGTGATAAACTACATAGTGTGAACTAATCATTTAAGCCGAGTAACTAGTCATGCTAGATAAAAAATTAATAAGAAAATTAACTAAGCATGCTAGTATTGTATCTCACATTGATTTATATAGAAGGCAACTGAAGGATATCAATGTGAGCTAGTAGCAAGACATCAAGAGAAACATGCTAGATTCTACAAATAAACAATTTAAAGAGAAACGATTAGCATGTTACCAAAGTGGCTCTAGTGGCCACGCTTGTGTTGGTGCAATTGCTTGGAAGATGACCTTTGAGCTTTGCAACCACCCAGGTGCTATGTCCCGATACAAGAAGCTTCACCTACAACATTAGATGAAGACTTTGGTATCCAAATAAACTTGGATCCACATTTATTAGCTTTAGGGACCCATATAGCACTTACTCTAGCATTGGTAGTGAAGGTCCTACGAATAGGGCATGTAAAGCTCATGTGTCCAATGCGAGAGCAATAGAAGCATCTAATGCTAGTGTGTGCACATGTATCAGAATGAGCATGGTTATGAACATGTGACATACTAGAATGATGAATGTCTCTAGAGTGAGCATGGAAGATTTGGTTTTAAGAATATTATGTTCTAATAGCAAATCATCATGCAAACAAGTAAGAGAATCAAATTTAGCATTTAAGGCATAATTTCTTTTTCAAATAAAGCAATTCTAGAGATAAAAGCATCATTTTGTTTCTTTAAAGCATCAATAGAAGAATCATGCAAATAAGATAACTCATGTGATTGAGTCTTGAGATCTTCTATTGATGAGGAAAGAGATTTAATTTTCAAAATTAAAACCTCATTCAAACTCTTTAAAGAAACACAAGATGAGTTTTGAGAATCAAGTCTAGATAAAAACATTGTTTTCATTTCTCAAAAACTCATTTGCTTCTTCTAAATGAACAACCTTTTCGAAAGTTCTTCATTTGTAGAATAAAGGTTATCAAGAATCTCTAAGGATTGTTTAGCCATGGCTTTCCACTTAGAGCATTTCTTGCATTTAGAAGAAGGATGATTGTCTATGCTACTAGAAATAAAACCTCTTTATCGGAGGAGGATAATATACGATGCCATAGAAAAATAACAAGGATCTACTCTAAGGATGTTAAGCCTAACAATAGAGT
Source organism: Iris pallida (assembly GCA_029216955.1). Lineage (NCBI taxonomy): Eukaryota > Viridiplantae > Streptophyta > Magnoliopsida > Asparagales > Iridaceae > Iris > Iris pallida. The sequence goes on from JANAVB010011485.1 coordinate 47,984, forward strand.
CCTTGCTCTGATACCAATTGTAGAAACCCTAGAGGGGGGTGAATAGGGTCAAGCTAGCTAATCAAGCACTTAGCACAAGCTAATGGGCAATTTAAAAATATAAGTGCAAGAGAAGAAGAAATAACAATACCGACACATGATATATCCATTTAAAAGTTATGATTTTGATTGATTGTAAAATTTTTAGGGATTCGTAAATTATGAACTCTTGAGTTAAATAGTTGAATTTAAACGTTAACTTTGGAAAAGGTTAGTAGTAACGTGATAAAATTTTGCTTTGAGATTTTGAGAGTGATTTAAATTTTTTTTATGATGAATTTGAATGGCTTAGAGTGAATACAAATTTTGGTGGTTTATTTTTGAAAGTTTAATTTTAAAACTTTTTGGAAGATACTTGAGCTAACATTTTAATGGTAGGCCCAGGATAACCTACTGATATTTCACACTAATTGCTATATCCCTCATGACCATGATAGTAGAATATACACAAGTGTTGCAAGTCATCTACCAAACTATATTGTATCTCAATCTTTACTTGCTCGATTTTCCCTCGAATCTCGATCTTTTATGGTAACCTTCTAACCCAGTTGCAATTTGAATAATGATTTAATTGTTCATTGACTATATTCATCTAGAAGACTACCTTCTCTCCGGAATTGTGTTCCTAAATTATTTTGCGGGATTTTTAATTAACTTTATTGCATGCTTTAACTTGATCTCCTTTATTTTTGGGGCATTATTATCACCTCGTGAACTCCCACTTTCTATTTTAGATCTTTTTGCGTCCTTTACCGTGACTTGGATATTTGGAGCACAATACTAGACTTTTTCTCCCAACAAATTTCATATGTAAGACCTAGACGAGCCCACCTTCCTGTAGACATATCATGTCCCACCAAAACCCATCTCCTTGTACTCTATTTTTTGATATGACCTTATGGTCATAATGGCCAAACTGTAACCTTTACCACGATACCGATATTTTTACCACGGATAGAGATCCAACCTTGACTCAATCCCTTAACCCGATAGGTGAATTTTGTTCTACTTAGTTCCTTAAAATGCTTAAATTGTACACTATCTTGATTGCTTGACCCATTGTCCTATGATACTATTAGTTTAACTCTTGTAAGTTGGGTAGAATACCTCACAACAAAACAAACCTTTTTCTCGTGAACCACATTGGTAAGTTCACTTAGAATATAATTCAGAGGACCCTACTTATCTAGTTACCAAGAAATAAATGAAGAAACACTAGGACAACTGTACAGTGTCACGACCCGCACCCGCTTTTCGGACGCGAGCTCGTGAGAAAGCCAGCTACGTATCGAGCGGACTCCAGTCCGACTCGAGTACGTATAAGCTGTCAAGGTCATGGTATCATATCTAGTCTAAACTATATCTCAATCCACATGAATCATATAATCAAAAAAGAACAAGTATGGGTCATGGTTTGCAGCCCATTAGCATATTGTTCGATTAGACTCTAAAAATGATACGAGTCTATAAATAAGCAGAGTATATCATGGTACTGAATATAAAGTACGAGAAGATAATAAAGAAATAACACAAACAAATACCTGTATCATACATCGTAATCCTCTATCATCCTGCTCTGCTAACTATCTCCATGTAGTCGCTAAACCTGAAGAGATCATCAGGTCCTCAGAGGACTAGCAAGATACATAAAAACGAGCCTTTCTAACAGTTTATTATGCATGGAGAAAAATACAGAATAAGCAAGTAAGACTGAGCAATGAAATAAGCACGAATCTATACACTATCTACACATAGATGAACTGCTGAATCAAGGACTAGAGAACTCATGTCAAGATGTCAACGGATAACCGAAATAAATACTCAAACCCTCGTCCCTAATGTGGACTCGCAGGTTTGAACTACTAACCCTCGTCCCTAGTGTGGACTCATAGGCTAGCCTCTACTACTAACCCTCATCCCTAGTGTGGACTCGCAGGCTAGCATCACCTCGTCCCTAGTGTGGACTCGCAGGCGTAACCCAATACCACTAACCCTCGTCCCTAGTGTGGACTCGCAGGCTAGCATCACCCTCGTTCCTAGTATGGACTCGTAGGCATAAACCTATGCTACTAACCCTCGTCCCTAATGTGGACTCGCATGCTAGCATCTACTACTAACCCTCGTCCCTAGTGTGGACTCGCAGGCTAGCATCACCCTCGTCCCTAGTGTAGACTCGCAGGTGTGGACCAATAACTACTAACCCTCGTCCCTATTGTGGACTCGCAGGTTAGCTTCAAGGTTCAAGACACGAAGGCACGACTCAATCAAGGCACGACCAATAAGACACAAGGCTAACTGTGAACACGGTCCAAATCAATGGTACCAATATATGAACAGGATATGAAGATACATATCAATAATATGAGAAAAACTAGATAATAATAAAGACAGTGCATGTAAAAAAGCTGTATAGAAAGGCAAGGTATACTTGCCTGGGGGTTGCACGAAGAACTAACAATGTAACTCCAATCAATAAGTCAGAAAGTCCAAGTCATCACAACTGTCTCCGAAAGCTGAAACAAACATCGCCAACATTCTCAGAATAGTCAAATTAGCTAGGGTTGCCTGTCCTTAAGTCCAATTCTGGACACAGAGGCAAAACGGTAATTTCGGACAAAAACGATGTCAGCCGTTGGACCCGCTTTGCACCGAAAAGCACGCCAGGGTCAATGGTCTCTAAAATCGTCAAACTACATGTCTACGGATCCGGTTTTCCGATACGAACCCAACCGTATGTCCAAAGTTGGATTTCGGCGGGCCGTGCACAAAATCGCCCGTTGAGTGGGACTGTGGGGCCCGCAAAAACGATGTTCGATTCGACTGTCTCAGATTTGGACCAAACTTGGCAAGCAGGACCAGAAAAACGATACGGTCCTGATGGCGCAAGTTTCGTCTTAATCTGACGAGCGTGCACAAAGTAATTGGAGAATTTGCAAAGTGTACGATACGGTGAATTTTGACGAATACGCATCAAATTCGTCGCGCACACGCGACCAATTTGAATTCCGTCAAAGCCCACACGACCACGAAACCGTTACGCAGCTTTCGATACTTTCGGTTCGCGACCACGTCGTCCGGATTGGCGGGACGCACGTCGTGTGGAGCGATTTCTAGATTTTCTAGTTTTAAAATTTCAGTTTTTCGTGAATCTTTAATAATGAATAACTTTATGCATGAAATTCGAGAAGTCGATCTAACTGGTGCGTTTCAGTCTCATATATAATGTCTTTGACTGTTTTCATTTGGATTTTCAAAAACCCTAATATTTGGTTCGAAAACTGGCTTCTTATGTAAGGGTTTGGAGTAATTCTATGCTCTATTTTTTGAACAGAAACCATCGACTTTGCGTCGAAATTGCGGGAGGATCGAGCTGTCGTGTTCGAATCTCCTTGGTAGGAATTCAAGAGGGTATGTGGGCTAGCCCTAGGAATTTACGGTATCAAAAATAATGGAGTATTCGTGAAGTAATCCGATTAAGAAGTACCTCCATTGCTGCTATGTTGCTGTCTTGTTTCTGATGTCTGCATGCTGTTCGCGGCAACCCGGCCGGCCGACGGCGGCCATCGGCGGCGCACGCGCGTGCAGGGTTCGCCGGGACGTGGGGGTGGCGAGAGTTGATGGTATTAGGGTTTGATGTGTCGATCTCCTCGCGATTCCTCTATTTTTATATACAACAAATACACGGCTGTGGTTTCACCCGAGCGGGAAAGAGGGTCTTCGGCCTGGGCTTTGTAAAGCCTGGGGAGATCAGTGCTGCTCGGGCTGCTACTGCTTGCGGTTAGTTGGGATCGGGTTGGATCTTAGCTGGGCTTGGGATTAATAATGGGCTGCTAGTAGTTTCTTTTTATTATTCTAGAGTAAAGAAATCATATATACGTATATATACGCCCCAGATATATACGTATACATACATGCCTATTTATATATATCTATATATATATACAAATACACACATATGTATTATATTATATATATAAATACAATTACACACATATTATTCTCTTTCTATTTCTACTCACATATATATTTATATACCTATATAAATCTTAAGTACAAGATACATATA